>JAPDOI010001328.1:0-194364 GCA_029168955.1 Aplectana chamaeleonis
TCGTGGAGCCGAATTCTAGGAGGTGCAAATTGGTCAAAACCCAGAATAGACGGTGCAGCCTGCGGCTGCACTATGGGCAGGGGAGGAAATCCCCGGGTGTGGGCTGATATTCCCGTGAAGCCAAATCCTAGGGGGTGCGAATAGGTCGAAACCCAGAAAAGACGGTGCAGCCTACGACTGCACTGTGGGCAGGGGAGGAAATCCCCGGGTGTGGGCTGATATTCCCGTGAAGCCAAATTCTAGGGGGTGCGAATTGGTCGAAACCCAGAAAAGACGGTGCAGCCTACGACTGCACTGTGGGCAGGGAAGGAAATCCCCGGGGTGTGGGCTGATATTCCCGTGAAGCCAAATTCTAGGAGGTGCGAATTGGTCGAAACCCAGAATGGACGGTGCAGCCTGCGGCTGCACTGTGGGCAGGGGAGAAAATCCCCGGGTGTGGGCTGATATTCCCGTGAAGCCAAATTCTAGGAGGTGCGAATTGGTCGAAACCCAGAAGGAGTGGTGCAGCCTGCGGCTGCACTGTGGGCAGGAGAGGGAATCCCAGGGTGTGGGCTGATATTCCCATGAAGCCAAATTCTAGGAGATGCGAATTGGTCGAAACCCAGAATGAAAGGTGCAGCCTGCGGCTGCACTGTGGGCAGGGGAGGAACTTCCCGGGTGTGAGCTGATATTCCCGTGAAGACAAATTCTAGGGGGTGCGAATTGGTCGAAACCCAGAAAGGACGGTGCAGCCTGCGACTGCACTGTGGGCAGGGAAGGAAATTCCCGGGGTGTGGGCTGATATTCCCGTGAAGCCAAATTCTAGGAGGTGCAAATTGGTCGAAACCCAGAATGTACGGTGCAGCCTGCGGCTGCACTGTGGGCAGGGGAGAAAATCCCCGGATGTGGGCTGATATCCCAGTGAAGCCAAATCCTAGGAGGTGCAAATTGGACGAATCCCACAATAGACGGTGCAGCCTGCGGCTGTACTGTGGGCAGGAGGAAATCCCCGGGTGTGGGCTGATATTCCCGTGAAGCCAAATTCTAGGAGGTGCAAATTGGTCGAAACCCAGAATGGACGGTGCAGCCTGCGGCTGCACTGTGGGCAAGGTAGAAAATCCCCGGGTGTGGGCTGATATTCCCGTTAAGCCAAATTCTAGGAGGTGCAAATTGGTCGAAACCCAGAATAGACGGTGCAGCCTGCGGCTGCACTGTGGGCAGGAGAAATCCCCGGGTGTGGGCTGATATTCCCGTGAAGCCAAATTCTAGGACGTGCAAATTGGTTGAAACCCAGAAAGAACGGTGCAGCCTGCGACTGCACTGTGGGCAGGAGAGGAAATCCCCGGGTGTGGGCTGATATTCCCGTGAAGCCAAAATCTGGGAGGTGCAAATTGGTCAAAACCCAGAATAGACGGTGCAGCCTGCGGCTGCAATATGGGCAGGAGGAAATCCCCGGGTGTGGGCTGATATTCCCGTGAAGCCAAATTCTTGGAAGTGCAAATTGGTCGAAACCCGGAGTGGAAGGTGCAGCCTGCGGCTGTAGGCAGGGGAGGAAATCCCCGGGTGAGGGCTGATTATTCTGTGAAGCCAAATTCTAGCAGGTGCACATTGGTCAAAACAAAGAATCAACGGTGCAGCCTGCGGCTGCACTGGGGGCAGGGGAGGAAATTCCCGGGTGTGGACTGATATTCCCGTGAAGCCAAATTCTTGGAGGTGCAAATTGGTCGAAACCCGGAGTGGAAGGTGCAGCCTGCGGCTGTAGGCAGGGGAGGAATTCCCCGGGTGAGGGCTGATATTCCCGTGAAGCCAAATTCTAGGAGGTGCACATTGGTCGAAACCCAGAATGGACGGTGCAGCCTGCGGCTGCACTGTGGGCAGGGGAGGAAATCCCCGGGTGTGGGCTGATATTCCCGTGAAGCCAAATTCTAGGAGGTGCAAATTGGTCGAAACCCAGAATGGACGGTGCAGCCTGCGGCTGCACTGTGGGCAAGGAGGAAATTCCCGGGTGTGGGCTGATATTCCCGTGAAGCCAAATTCTAGGAGGTGCAAATTGGTCGAAACCCAGAATGGACGGTGCAGCCTGCGGCTGCACTGTGGGCAGGGGAGGAAATCCCCGGGTGTGGGCTGATATTCCCGTGAAGCCAAATTCTAGGAGGTGCAAATTGGACGAAACCCAGAAAGAACGGTGCAGCCTGCGGCTGCACTATGGGCAGGAGAGGAAATCCCCGGGTGTGGGCTGATATTCCCGTGAAGCCAAATTCTAGGAGGTGCAAATTGGTCGAAACCCAGAATGGACGGTGCAGCCTGCGGCTGCACTGTGGGCAGGGGAGGAAATCCCCGGGTGTGGGCTGATATTCCCGTGAAGCCAAATTCTAGGAGGTGCAAATTGGTCGAAACCCAGAATGGACGGTGCAGCCTGCGGCTGCACTGTGGGCAGGAGGAAATCCCCGGGTGTGGGCTGATATTCCCGTGAAGCCAAATTCTAGGAGGTGCAAATTGGTCGAAACCCAGAATGGACGGTGCAGCCTGCGGCTGCACTGTGGGCAGGAGGAAATCCCCGGGTGTGGGCTGATATTCCCGTGAAGCCAAATTCTAGGAGGTGCAAATTGGTCGAAACCCAGAATGGACGGTGCAGCCTGCGGCTGCACTGTGGGCAGGAGGAAATCCCGGGTGTGGGCTGATATTCCCGTGAAGCCAAATTCTAGGAGGTGCAAATTGGTCGAAACCCAGAATGGACGGTGCAGCCTACGACTGCACTGTGGGCAGGGAAGGAAATCCCCGGGGTGTGGGCTAATATTCCCGTGAAGCCAAATTCTAGGAGGTGCGAATTGGTCGAAACCCAGAAGGAGTGGTGCAGCCTGCGGCTGCACTGTGGGCAGGGGATGGAATCCCAGGGTGTGGGCTGATATTCCCATGAAGCCAAATTCTAGGAGATGCAAATTGGTCGAAACCCACAATGGACGGTGCAGCCTGCGGCTGCACTATGGGCAGGGGAGGAAATCCCCGGGTGTGGGCTGATATCCCCGTGAAGCCAAATCCTAGGAGGTGAAAATTGGTCGAAACCCACAATGGACGGTGCAGCCTGCGGCTGCACTGTGGGCAGGGGAGAAAATCCCCGGATGTGGGCTGATATTCCCGTGAAGCCAAATTCTAGGGGGTGCAAATTGGTCGAAACCCAGAAAAGACGGTGCAGCCTACGACTGCACTGTGGGCAGGGAAGGAAATCCCCGAGGTGTGGGCTAATATTCTCGTGAAGCCAAATTCTAGGAGGTGCAAACTGGTCAAAACCCAGAGTGGACGGTGCAGCCTGCGACTACATTGTGCGCAAAGGAGGAAATCCCCGGGTGTGGGCTGATATTCCCGTGAAGCCAAATCCTAGGAGGTGCAAATTGGTCGAAACCCACAATGGACGGTGCAGCCTGCGGCTGCACTGTGGGCAGGGGAGGAAATCCCCGGGTGTGGGCTGATATCCCCGTGAAGCCAAATTCTAGGGGGTGCGAATTGGTCGAAACCCAGAGAGGACGGTGCAGCCTGCGGCTGCAGTGTGGGCAGGAGGAACTCCCCGGGTGTGGGCTGATATTCCCGTGAAGCCAAATTCTAGGAGGTGCAAATTGGTCGAACGCGAGAATGTACGGTGCAGCCTGCGACTGCAGTATGGGCAAGGAGGAACTTCCCGGGTGTGGGCTGATATTCCCGTGAAGCCAAATTCTAGGAGGTGCAAATTGGTCGAAACCCAGAGTGGACGGTGCAGCCTGCGGCTGCACTGTGGGCAGGGGAGGAAATCCCCGGGTGTGGGCTGATATTCCCGTGAAGCCAAATTCTAGGGGGTGCGAATTGGTCGAAACCCAGAGTGGACGGTGCCGCCTGCGGCTGCACTGTGGGCAGGAGAGGAAATCCCCGGGTGTGGTCTGATATTCCCGTGAAGCCAAATTCTAGGAGGTGCAAATTGGTCGAAACCCAGAATGGACGGTTCAGCCTGCGGCTGCACTGTGGGCAGGGAAGAAAATCCCCGGATGTGGGCTGATATTCCGGTGAAGCTAAATTCTAGGGGGTGCGAATTTGGTCGAAACCCAGAAAGGACGGTGCAGCCTGCGACTGCACTGTGGGCAGGGAAGGAAATCCCCGGGGTGTGGGCTGATATTCCCGTGAAGCCAAATTCTAGGAGGTGCGAATTGGTCGAAACCCAGAAGGAGTGGTGCAGCCTGCGGCTGCACTGTGGGCAGGGGAGGGAATCCCAGGGTGTGGGCTGATATTCCCATGAAGCCAAATTCTAGGAGGTGCGAATTGGTCGAAACCCAGAAAGAACGGTGCAGCCTGCGGCTGCACTATGGGCAGGGGAGGAAATCCCCGGGTGTGGGCTGATATTCCCGTGAAGCCAAATTCTAGGAGGTGCAAATTGGTCAAAACCCAGAATAGACGGTGCAGCCTGCGGCTGCACTGTGGGCAGGGGAAGGAATCCCAGGGTGTGGGCTGATATTCCCATGAAGCCAAATTCTAGGAGGTGCGAATTGGTCGAAACCCAGAATGAAAGGTGCAGCCTGAGACTGCACTATGGGCAGGGGAGGAAATCCCCGGGTGTGAGCTGATATTCCCGTGAAGCCAAATTCTAGGAGGTGCAAATTGGTCGAAACCCAGAATGGACGGTGCAGCCTGCGGCTCCACTATGGGCAGGAGGAAATCCCCGGGTGTGGGCTGATATCCCAGTGAAGCCAAATCCTAGGAGGTGCAAATTGGTCGAAACCCACAATAGACGGTGCAGCCTGCGGCTGTACTGTGGGCAGGTTAGGAAATATCCGGGTGCGGGCTGATATTCCCGTGAAGCCAAATTCTAGGAGGTGCGAATTGGTCGAAACCCAGAGTGGACGGTGCCGCCTGCGGCTGCACTGTGGGCAGGGGAGGGAATCCCCGGGTGTGGGCTGATATCCCCGTGAAGCCAAATCCTAGGAGGTGCAAATTGGTCGAAACCCAGAGTGGACGGTGCCGCCTGCGGCTGCACTGTGGGCAGGAGAGGAAATCCACGGGTGTGGTCTGATGTTCCCGTGAAGCCAAATTCTAGGAGGTGCAAATTGGTCGAAACCCAGAATGGACGGTGCAGCCTGCGGCTGCACTGTGGGCAGAGGAGAAAATCCCCGGATGTGGGCTGATATTCCCGTGAAGCCAAATTCTAGGAGGTGCAAATTGGTCGAAACCCAGAATGGACGGTGCAGCCTGCGGCTGCACTGTGGGCAGGAGGAAATCCCCGGGTGTGGGCTGATATTCCCGTGAAGCCAAATTCTAGGAGGTGCAAATTGGTCGAAACCCAGAAAGGACGGTGCAGCCTGCGGCTGCACTGTGGGCAGGAGGAAATCCCCGGGTGTGGGCTGATATTCCCGTGAAGCCAAATTCTAGGAGGTGCAAATTGGTCGAAACCCAGAATGAACGGTGCAGCCTGCGGCTGCACTATGGGCAGGGAGGAAATCCCCGGGTGTGGGCTGATATTCCCGTGAAGCCAAATTCTAGGAGGTGCAAATTGGTCAAAACCCAGAATAGACGGTGCAGCCTGGTGCCGCATTGTGGGCAGGGCAAGAAATCCCAGGGTGTGGGCTGATATTCCCGTGAAGCCAAATTCTAGGAGGTGCAATTTGGTCAAAACCCAGAATAGACGGTGCAGCCTGCGGCTGCACTATGGGCAGGGAAGGAAATCCCCGGGTGTGGGCTGATATTCCCGTGAAGCCAAATTCTAGGAGGTGCAAATTGGTCAAAACCCAGAATAGACGGTGCAGCCTGCGGCTGCACTATGGGCAGGGAAGGAAATCCCCGGGTGTGGGCTGATATTCCCGTGAAGCCAAATTCTAGGAGGTGGAAATTGGTCGAAACCCAGAATAGACGGTGCAGCCTGCGGCTCCATTGTGGGCAAAGGAGGAAATGCCCGGGTGTGGGCTGATATTCCCGTGAAGCCAAATTCTAGGAGGTGCAAATTGGTCGAAACCCAGAATTGCCGGTGCAGCCTGCGGCTGCACTGTGGGCAGGGAAGGAAATCCCCGGGTGTGGGCTGATATTCCCGTGAAGCCAAATTCTAGGAGGTTCAAATTGGTCGAAACCCAGAATGGACAGTGCAGCCTGCGGCTGCACTGTGGGCAGGGAGGAAATCCCCGGGTGTGGGCTGATATTCCCGTGAAGCCAAATTCTAGGAGGTGCAAATTGGTCGAAACCCAGAATGGACGGTGCAGCCTGCGGCTGCACTGTGGGCAGGTGAGGAAATCCCCGGGAGTGGGCTGATATTCCCATGAAGCCAAATTCTGGGAGGCGCAAATTGGTCGAAACCCAGAATAGACGGCGCAGCCTGCGGCTACATTGTGGGCAAAGGAGGAATCCCCGGGTGTGGGCTGATATTCCCGTGAAGCCAAATTCTAGGAGGTGCAAATTGGTCGAAACCCAGAATAGACGGTGCAGCCTGCGGCTGCACTATGGAAAGGGGAGGAAATCCCCGGGTGTGGGCTGA
This sequence comes from Aplectana chamaeleonis, assembly GCA_029168955.1. Taxonomy (NCBI): domain Eukaryota; kingdom Metazoa; phylum Nematoda; class Chromadorea; order Rhabditida; family Cosmocercidae; genus Aplectana; species Aplectana chamaeleonis. The sequence continues at coordinate 6,461 of JAPDOI010001328.1, forward strand.
TATTCCCGTGAAGCCAAATTCTAGGAGGTGCAAATTGGTCAAAATCCAGAGGTGAAAATTGGTTGAAACCCAGAATGGACAGTGCAGCCTTCGGCTGCAGTGTGGGCAGGTGAGGAAATCCCCGGGAGTGGGCCGATATTCCCGTGAAGCCAAATTCTGGGAGGCGCAAATTGGTCGAAACCCAGAAAGAACGGTGCAGCCTGCGGCTGCACTGTGGGCAGGGGAGGAAATCCCCGGGTGTGGGCAGATATTCCCGTGAGGCCAAATTCTAGGAGGTGCCAATTGGTCAAAACCCAGAATGGACGGTGCAGCCTGCGGCTGCACCGTGGGCAGGGCAGGGAGTCCCCGGGTGTGGACTGATATTCTCGTGAAGCCAAATTCTAGGAGGTGCAAATTGGTCAAAACCCAGAGTGGACGGTGCAGCCTGCGGCTACACTGTGGGCAAAGGAGGAAATCCCCGGGTGTGGGCTGATATTCCCGTGAAGCCAAATTCTAGGAGGTGCAAATTGGTCGAAACCCAGAATGGACGGTTCAGCCTGCGGCTGCACTGTGGGCAGGAGAGGAAATCCCCGGGTGTGGTCTGATATTCCCGTGAAGCCAAATTCTAGGAGGTGCAAATTGGTCGAAACCCAGAATGGACGGTTCAGCCTGCGGCTGCACTGTGGGCAGGGAAGGAAATCCCCGGGATGTGGGCTGATATTCCCGTGAAGCCAAATTCTAGGAGGTGCGAATTGGTCGAAACCCAGAATGAAAGGTGCAGCCTGAGGCTGCACTATGGGCAGGGGAGGAAATCCCCGGGTGTGGGCTGATATTCCCGTGAAGCCAAATTCTAGGAGGTGCAAATTGGTCGAAACCCAGAATAGACGGTGCAGCCTGCAGCTGCACTATGGGCAGGAGAGGAAATCCCCGGGTGTGGGCTGATATTCCCGTGGAGCCGAATTCTAGGAGGTGCAAATTGGTCAAAACCCAGAATAGACGGTGCAGCCTGCGGCTGCACTATGGGCAGGGGAGGAAATCCCCGGGTGTGGGCTGATATTCCCGTGAAGCCAAATTCTGGGAGGCGCAAATTGGTCGAAACCCAGAAAGAACGGTGCAGCCTGCGGCTGCACTATGGGTAGGGGAGGAAATCCCCGGGTGTGGGCTGATATTCCGGTGAAGCCAAATTCTAGGAGGTGCAAATTGGTCAAAACCCAGAATAGACGGTGCAACCTGCGGCTGCACTAGGGGCAGGGAAGGAATTCCCCCGGGTGTGGGCTGATATCCCCGTGAAGCCAAATTCTGGGAGGTGCAAATTGGTTAAAACGCAGAATGGACGGTGCAGCCTGCGGCTGCACTATGGGCTGGGGAGCAAATCCCCGGGTGTGGACTGATATTCCCGTGAACCCTAATTTTAGGTGCGAATTGGTCGAAACCCAGAATAGACGGTGCAGCCTGCGACTGCACTGTGGGCAGAGAAGGAAATCCCCGGGGTGTGAGCTTATATTACCGTGAAGCCAAATTCTAGGAGGTGCGAATTGTTCGAAACCCACAATGGACGGTGCAGCCTGCGGCTGCACTGTGGGCAGGGGAGGAAATCCCCGGGTGTGGGCTGATATTCCCGTGAAGCCAAATTCTAGGAGGTGCGAATTGGTCGAAACCCAGAATAGACGGTGCAGCCTGCGGCTGCATGTGGGCAGGGGAGGGAATCTCCGGGTGTGGGCTGATATTCCCGTGAAGCCAAATTCTAGGAGGTGCAAATTGGTCGAAACCCAGAATGGACGGTGCCGCCTGCGGCTGCACTATGGGCAGGAGGGAAATCCCCGGGTGTGGGCTGATATTCCCGTGAAGCCAAATTCTAGGAGGTGCAAATTGGTCAAAACCCAGAATAGACGGTGCAGCCTGCAGCTGCACTGTGAGTACAGGAGGAAATTCCCGGGCGTGGGCTTATATTCCCGTGAAGACAAATGCTAGGAGGTGCAAATTGGTTGAAACCGAGAATGGACGGTGCAGCCTGCGGCTGCACCGTGGGCAGGGAAGAAAATCCCCGGATGTGGGCTGATATTCCCGTGAAGCCAAAATCTGGGAGGGGCAAATTGGTCGAAACCCAGAATGGACGGTGCAGCCTGCGGCTACATTGGGGGCAAAGGAGGAAATCCCCGGGTGTGGGCTGATATTCCCGTGAAGCCAAATTCTAGGAGGTGCAAATTGGTCGAAACCCAGAATAGACGGAGCAGCCTGCGGCTGCACTATGGGCAGGAGGAAATCCCCGGGTGTGGGCTGATATTCCCGTGAAGCCAAATTCTAGGAGGTGCAAATTGGTCAAAACCCAGAATAGACGGTGCAGCCTGCGGCTGCACTATGGGCAGGGGAGGAAATCCCCGGGTGTGGGCTGATATTCCCGTGGAGCCAAATTCTAGGAGGTGCAAATTGGTCGAAACCCAGAGTGGACGGTGCCACCTGCGGCTGCACTGTGGGCAGGGGAGGGAATCCCCGGGTGTGGGCTGATATCCCAGTGAAGCCAAATCCTAGGAGGTGCAAATTGGTCGAAACCCACAATAGACGGTGCAGCCTGCGGCTGTACTGTGGGCAGAGGAGGAAATCCCCGGGTGCGGGCTGATATTCCCGTGAAGCCAAATTCTAGGAGGTGCGAATTGGTCGAAACCCAGAGTGGACGGTGCCGCCTGCGGCTGCACTGTGGGCAGGGGAGGGAATCCCCGGGTGTGGGCTGATATCCCCGTGAAGCCAAATCCTAGGAGGTGCAAATTGGTCGAAACCCAGAGTGGACGGTGCAGCCTGCGGCTGCACTGTGGGCAGGGGAGGAAATCCCCGGGTGTGGGCTGATATTCCCGTGAAGCCAAATTCTAGGAGGTGCAAATTGGTCGAAACCCACAATGGACGGTGCAGCCTGCGGCTGTACTGTGGGCAGGGGAGGAAATCCCCGGGTGCGGGCTGATATTCCCGTGAAGCCAAACTCTAGGAGGTGCGAATTGGTCGAAACCCAGAGTGGACGGTGCCGCCTGCGGCTGCACTGTGGGCAGGGGAGGGAATCCCAGGGTGTGGGCTGATATTCCCATGAAGCCAAATTCTAGGAGGTGCGAATTGGTCGAAACCCAGAATGAAAGGTGCAGCCTGAGGCTGCACTATGGGCAGGGGAGGAAATCCCCGGGTGTGGGCTGATATTCCCGTGAAGCCAAATTCTAGGAGGTGCAAATTGGTCGAAACCCAGAATGTACGGTGCAGCCTGCGGCTGCACTGTGGGCAGGGGAGAAAATCCCCGGGTGTGGGCTGATATTCCCGTGAAGCCAAATTCTAGGGGGTGCAAATTGGTCGAAACCCAGAAAGGACGGTGCAGCCTGCGACTGCACTGTGGGCAGGGAAGGAAATCCCCGGGTGTGGGCTGATATTCCCGTGAAGCCAAATTCTAGGAGGTGCAAATTGGTCGAAACCCAGAATGGACGGTGCAGCCTGCGGCTGCACTGTGGGCAGGGAAGGAAATCCCCGGATGTGGGCTGATATTCCCGTGAAGCCAAATTCTAGGAGGTGCAAATTGGTCGAAACCCAGAATGGACGGTGCAGCCTGCGGCTGCACTGTGGGCAGGAGGAAATCCCCGGGTGTGGGCTGATATTCCCGTGAAGCCAAATTCTAGGAGGTGCAAATTGGTCGAAACCCAGAATGGACGGTGCAGCCTGCGGCTGCACTGTGGGCAGGGAGGAAATCCCCGGGTGTGGGCTGATATTCCCGTGAAGCCAAATTCTAGGAGGTGCAAATTGGTCGAAACCCAGAATGGACGGTGCAGCCTGCGGCTGCACTGTGGGCAGGAGGAAATCCCCGGGTGTGGGCTGATATTCCCGTGAAGCCAAATTCTAGGAGGTGCAAATTGGTCAAAACCCAGAATGGACGGTGCAGCCTGCGGCTGCACCGTGGGCAGGAGAGGAAATCCCCGGGCGAGGACTGATATTCCCGTGAAGCCAAATTCTAGGACATGCACATTGGTTGAAACCCAGAATAGACAGTGCAGCCTTCGGCAGCAGTGTGGGCAGGAGAGGAAATCCCCGGGCGAGGACTGATATTCCCGTGAAGCCAAATTCTAGGAGGTGCAAATTGGTCAAAACCCAGAATGGACGGTGCAGCCTGCGGCTGCACTATGGGCAGGAGGAAATCCCGGGTGTGGGCTGATATTCCCGTGAAGCCAAATTCTAGGAGGTGCAAATTGGTCGAAACCCAGAATGGACGGTGCAGCCTGCGGCTGCACTGTGGGCAGGAGGAAATCCCCGGGTGTGGGCTGATATTCCCGTGAAGCCAAATTCTAGGAGGTGCAAATTGGTCAAAACCCAGAATGGACGGTGCAGCCTGCGGCTGCACTGTGGGCAGGAGGAAATCCCCGGGTGTGGGCTGATATTCCCGTGAAGCCAAATTCTAGGAGGTGCAAATTGGTCAAAACCCAGAATAGACGGTGCAGCCTGCGGCTGCACTATGGGCAGGGAGGAAATCCCCGGGTGTGGGCTGATATTCCCGTGAAGCCAAATTCTAGGAGGTGCAAATTGGTCGAAACCCAGAATGTACGGTGCAGCCTGCGGCTGCACTGTGGGCAGGGGAGGGAATCCCCGGGTGTGGGCTGATATCCCAGTGAAGCCAAATCCTAGGAGGTGCAAATTGGTCGAAACCCACAATGGACGGTGCAGCCTGCGGCTGCACTATGGGCAGGGGAGGAAATCCCCGGGTGTGGGCTGATATTCCCGTGAAGCCGAATTCTAGGGGGTGCGAATTGGTCGAAACCCAGAAAGGACGGTGCAGCCTGCGACTGCACTGTGGGCAGGTTAGGAAATCCCCGGGTGTGGGCTGATATTCCCGTGAAGCCAAATTCTAGGAGGTGCAAATTGGTCGAAACCCAGAATGTACGGTGCAGCCTGCGACTGCACTGTGGGCAAGGAGGAACTTCCCGGGTGTGAGCTGATATTCCCGTGAAGACAAATTCTAGGAGGTGCAAATTGGTCGAAACCCAGAGTGGACGGTGCCGCCTGCGGCTGCACTGTGGGCAGGAGAGGAAATCCCCGGTTGTGGGCTGATATTCCCGTGAAGCCAAATTCTAGGGGGTGCAAATTGGTCGAAACCCACGATAGACGGTGCAGCCTGCGGCTGTACTGTGGGCAGGTTAGGAAATCCCCGGCTGTGGGCTGATATTCCCGTGAAGCTAAATTCTAGGAGGTGCAAATTGGTCAAAACCCAGAATAGACGGTGCAGCCTGCGGCTGCACTGTAGGCAGGGGAGGAAATCCCCGGGTGTGGGCTGATATTCCCGTGAAGCCAAATTCTAGGAGGTGCAAAATGGTCCAAACCCAGAATGGACGGTGCAGCCTGCGGCTGCACTGTGGGCAGGGGAAGAAATCCCCGGGTGTGGGCTGATATTCCCGTGAAGCCAAATTCTAGGAGGTGCGAATTGGTCGAAACCCAGAATGGACGGTGCAGCCTGCGGCTGCACTGTGGGCAGGGGAGGGAATCCCCGGGTGTGGGCTGATATTCCCGTGAAGCCAAGTTCTAGGAGGTGCAAATTGGTCGAAACCCAGAATAGACGGTGCAGCCTGCGGCTGCACTGTGGGCAAAGGAGAAAATCCCCGGGTGTGGGCTGATATTCTCGTGAAGCAAAAATCTAGGAGGTGCAAATTGGTCGAAACCCAGAATGGACAGTGCAGCCTGCGGCTGCACTGTGGGCAGGAGGAAATCCCAGGGTGTGGGCTGATATTCCCGTGAAGCCAAATTCTAGGAGGTGCAAATTGGTCGAAACCCAGAATGGACGGTGCAGCCTGCGGCTGCACTATGGGCAGGGGAGGAAATCCCCGGGTGTGGGCTGATATTCCCGTGAAGCCAAATTCTAGGAGGTGCAAATTGGTCAAAACCCAGAATAGACGGTGCAGCCTGCGGCTGCACTATGGGCAGGAGAGAAAATCCCCGGGTGTGGGCTGATATTCCCGTGGAGCCAAATTCTAGGAGGTGCAAATTGGTCAAAACCCAGAATAGACGGTGCAGCCTGCGGCTGCACTATGGGCAGGGGAGGAAATCCCCGGGTGTGGGCTGATATTCCCGTGAAGCCGAATTCTAGGGGGTGCGAATTGGTCGAAACCCAGAATAGACCGTGCAGCCTGCGGCTGCACTGTGGGCAGGGAAGGAAATCCCCGGGTGTGGGCTGATATTCCCGTGAAGCCAAATTCTGGGAGGCGCGAATTGTTCGAAACCCAGAAAGAACGGTGCAGCCTGCGGCTGCACTGTGGGAAGGGGAGGAAATCCCCGAGTGTGGGCTGATATTCCCGTGAAGCCAAATTCTAGTAGGTGCGAATTGGTCGAAACCCAGAAGGGACGGTGCAGCCTGCGGCTGCACTGTGGGCAGGGTAGGAAATCCCCGGGTGTGGGCTGATATTCCCGTTAAGCCAAATTCTAGGAGGTGCAAACTGGTCGAAACCCAGAATGGACGGTGCAGCCTGCGGCTGCACTGTGGGCAGGAGGAAATCCCCGGGTGTGGGCTGATATTCCCGTGAAGCCAAATTCTAGTAGGTGCAAATTGGTCGAAACCCGGAATGGACGGTGCAGCCTGCGGCTGCACTTTGGGCAGGTGAGAAAATCCCCGGGTGTGGGCTGATATTCCCGTGAAGCTAAATTCTAAGAGGTGCAAACTGGTCTAAACCCAGAATGGACGGTGCAGCCTGCGGCTGCACTATGGGCAGGGGAGGAAATCCCCGGGTGTAGACTGATATTCCCGTGAAGACAAATTCTAGGGAGTGCGAATTGGTCGAAACCCAGAAAAGACGGTGCAGCCTACGACTGCACTGTGGGCAGGGAAGGAATTCCCCGGGATGTGGGCTAATATTCTCGTGAAGCCAAGTTCTAGGAGGTGCAAATTGGTCAAAACCCAGAATAGACGGTGCAGCCTGCGGCTGCACTATGGGCAGGGGAGGAAATCCCCGGGTGTGGGCTGATATTCTCGTGAAGCCAAATTCTAGGAGGTGCAAATTGGTCAAAACCCAGAATAGACGGTGCAGCCTGCGGCTGCACTATGGGCAGGGGAGGAAATCCCCGGGTGTGGGCTGATATTCCCGTGAAGCCAAATTCTAGGAGGTGCAAATTGGTCAAAACCCAGAATAGACGGTGCAGCCTGCGGCTGCACTATGGGCAGGGAGGAAATCCCCGGGTGTGGGCTGATATTCCCGTGGAGCCAAATTCTAAGAGGTGCAAATCGGTCAAAACCCAGAATAGACGGTGCAGCCTGCGGCTGCACTATGGGCAGGGGAGGAAATCCCCGGGTGTGGGCTGATATTCCCGTGAAGCCAAATTCTAGGACATGCAAATTGGTTGAAACCCAGAATGGACAGTGCAGCCTTCGGCTGCAGTGTGGGCAGGTGAGGAAATCCCCGGGAGTGGGCTGATATTCTCGTGAAGCCAAATTCTAGGAGGTGCAAATTGGTCAAAACCCAGAATAGACGGTGCAGCCTGCGGCTGCACTATGGGCAGGGGAGGAAATCCCCGGGTGTGGGCTGATATTCCCGTGGAGCCAAATTCTAGGAGGTGCAAATTGGTCAAAACCCAGAATAGACGGTGCAGCCTGCGGCTGCACTATGGGCAGGGGAGGAAATCCCCGGGTGTGGGCTGATATTCCCGTGAAGCCAAATTCTAGGAGGTGCAAATTGGTCAAAACCCAGAATAGACGGTGCAGCCTGCGGCTGCACTATGGGCAGGGGAGGAAATCCCCGGGTGTGGGCTGATATTCCCGTGAAGCCAAATTCTAGGAGGTGCAAATTGGTCAAAACCCAGAATAGACGGTGCAGCCTGCGGCTGCACTATGGGCAGGGGAGGAAATCCCCGGGTGTGGGCTGATATTCCCGTGGAGCCAAATTCTAGGAGGTGCAAATTGGTCAAAACCCAGAATAGACGGTGCAGCCTGCGGCTGCACTATGGGCAGGGGAGGAAATCCCCGGGTGTGGGCTGATATTCCCGTGGAGCCAAATTCTAGGAGGTGCAAATTGTTCAAAATCCAGAGGTGAAAATTGGTTGCAACCCAGAGTGGACGGTGCAGCCTGCGGCTACATTGTGGGCAAAGGAGGAAATCCCCGGGTGTGGGCTGATATTCCCGTGAAGCCAAATTCTAGGAGGTGCAAATTGGTCGAAACCCAGAATTGACGGTGCAGCCTGCGGCTGCACCGTGGGCAGTGCAGGGAATCCCCGGGTGTGGGCTGATATTCCCGTGAAGCCAAATTCTAGGAGGTGCGAATTGGTCGAAACCCAGAATAGACGGTGCAGCCTGCGACTGCACTGTGGGCAGAGAAGGAAATCCCCGGGGTGTGAGCTTATATTACCGTGAAGCCAAATTCTAGGAGGTGCGAATTGTTCGAAACCCAGAAGGAGCGGTGCAGCCTGCGGCTGCACTGTGGGCAGGGGAGGGAATCCCCGGGTGTGGGCTGATATCCCCGTGAAGCCAAATCCTAGGAGGTGCAAATTGGTCGAAACCCACAATGGACGGTGCAGCCTGCGGCTGCACTGTGGGCAGGGGATGAAATCCAAGGGTGTGGGCTGATATTCCCGTGAAGCCAAATTCTAGGACATGCAAATTGGTTGAAACCCAGAATGGACAGTGCAGCCTTCGGCTGCAGTGTGGGCAGGTGAGGAAATCCCCGGGAGTGGGCTGATATTCTCGTGAAGCCAAATTCTAGGAGGTGCAAATTGGTCAAAACCCAGAATAGACGGTGCAGCCTGCGGCTGCACTATGGGCAGGGGAGGAAATCCCCGGGTGTGGGCTGATATTCCCGTGGAGCCAAATTCTAGGAGGTGCAAATTGGTCAAAACCCAGAATAGACGGTGCAGCCTGCGGCTGCACTATGCGCAGGGGAGGAAATCCCCGGGTGTGGGCTGATATTCCCGTGAAGCCAAATTCTAGGAGGTGCAAATTGGTCAAAACCCAGAATAGACGGTGCAGCCTGCGGCTGCACTATGGGCAGGGGAGGAAATCCCCGGGTGTGGGCTGATATTCCCGTGAAGCCAAATTCTAGGACATGCAAATTGGTTGAAACCCAGAATGGACAGTGCAGCCTTCGGCTGCAGTGTGGGCAGGGGAGGAAATCCCCGGGTGTGGGCTGATATTCCCGTAAAGCCAAATTCTAGGAGGTGCAAATTGGTCAAAACCCAGAATGGGCGGTGCAGCCTGCGGCTGCACTATGGGCTGGGAGGAAATCCCCGGGTGTGGGCTGATATTCCCGTGAAGCCAAATTCTAGGAGGTGCAAATTGGTCAAAATCCAGGTTGCAAACCCAGAAGGACGGTGCAGCCTGCGGCTGCACTATGGGCAGGGGAGGAAATCCCCGGGTGTGGGCTGATATTCCCGTGAAGCCGAATTCTAGGACATGCAAATTGGGTGAAACCCAGAATGGACAGTGCAGCCTTCGGCTGCAGTGTGGGCAGGGAAGGAAATCCCCGGGTGTGGGCTGATATTCCCGTGAAGCCAAATTCTAGGAGGTGCAAATTGGGTGAAACCCAGAATGGACAGTGCAGCCTGCGGCTGCACTGTGGGCAGGGAGGAAATCCCCGGGTGTGGGCTGATATTCCCGTGAAGCCAAATTCTAGGAGGTGCAAATTGGTCAAAACCCAGAATGGACGGTGCAGCCTGCGGCTGCACTGTGGGCAGGAGGAAATCCCCGGGTGTGGGCTGATATTCCCGTGAAGCCAAATTCTAGGAGGTGCAAATTGGTTGCAACCCAGAGTGGACGGTGCAGCCTGCGGCTACGTTGTGGGCAAAGGAGGACATCCCCGGGTGTGGGCTGATATTCCCGTGGAGCCGAATTCTAGGAGGTGCAAATTGGTCAAAACCCAGAATAGACGGTGCAGCCTGCGGCTGCACTATGGGCAGGGGAGGAAATCCCCGGGTGTGGGCTGATATTCTCGTGAAGCCAAATTCTAGGAGGTGCAAATTGGTCAAAACCCAGAATAGACGGTGCAGCCTGCGGCTGCACTATGGGCAGGGAAGGAAATCCCCGGGTGTGGGCTGATATTCTCGTGAAGCCAAATTCTAGGAGGTGCAAATTGGTCAAAACCCAGAATAGACGGTGCAGCCTGCGGCTGCACTATGGGCAGGGGAGGAAATCCCCGGGTGTGGGCTGATATTCCCGTGAAGCCAAATTCTAGGAGGTGCAAATTGGTCAAAACCCAGAATAGACGGTGCAGCCTGCGGCTGCACTATGGGCAGGGGAGGAAATCCCCGGGTGTGGGCTGATATTCCCGTGAAGCCAAATTCTAGGAAGTGCGAATTGTTCGAAACCCAGAAGGAGCGGGGCAGCCTGCGGCTGCACTGTGGGCAGGGGAGGGAATCCCCGGGTGTGGGCTGATATCCCCGTGAAGCTAAATCCTAGGAGGTGCAAATTGGTCGAAACCCACAACGGACGGTGCAGCCTGCGGCTGCACTGTGGGCAAAGGAGGAAATCCCCGGGTGTGGGCTGATATTCCCATGAAGCCAAATTCTAGGAGGTGCGAGTTGGTCGAAACCCAGAAAGGACGGTGCACCCTGCGGCTGCACTATGGGCAGGAGGAAATCCCCGGGTGTGGGCTGATATTCCCGTGAAGCCAAATTCTAGGAGGTGCAAATTGGTCGAAACCCAGAATGGACGGTGCAGCCTGCGGCTGCACTGTGGGCAGGGAGGAAATCCCCGGGTGTGGGCTGATATTCCCGTGGAGCCAAATTCTAGGAGGTGCAAATTGGTCGAAACCCAGAATTGACGGTGCAGCCTGCGGCTGCACCGTGGGCAGTGCAGGGAATCCCCGGGTGTGGGCTGATATTCCCGTGGAGCCAAATTCTAGGAGGTGCGAATTGGTCAAAAGCCAGAAAGAACGGTGCAGCCTGCGGCTGCACTGTGGGCTGATATTCTCGTGGAGCCAAATTCTAGGAGGTGCGAATTGGTCAAAACCCAGAATAGACGGTGCAGCCTGCGGCTGCACTATGGGCAGGGGAGGAAATCCCCGGGTGTGGGCTGATATTCTCGTGAAGCCAAATTCTAGGAGGTGCAAATTGGTCAAAACCCAGAATAGACGGTGCAGCCTGCGGCTGCACTATGGGCAGGGCAGAAAATCCCAGGGTGTGGGCTGATATTCCCGTGGAGCCAAATTCTAGGAGGTGCAAATTGGTCAAAACCCAGAATAGACGGTGCAGCCTGCGGCTGCACTATGGGCAGGGGAGGAAATCCCCGGGTGTGGGCTGATATTCCCGTGGAGCCAAATTCTAGGAGGTGCAAATTGGTCGAAACCCAGAATGGACGGTTCAGCCTGCGGCTGCACTGTGGGCAGGAGAGGAAATCCCCGGGTGTGGTCTGATATTCCCGTGAAGCCAAATTCTAGGAGGTGCAAATTGGTCGAAACCCAGAATGGACGGTTCAGCCTGCGGCTGCACTGTGGGCAGGGAAGAAAATCCCCGGGTGTGGGCTGATATTCCCGTGAAGCCAAATTCTAGGAGGTGCAAATTGGTCAAAACCCAGAGTGTACGGTGCAGCCTGGGGCTGCACTGTGGGGAGGAGAGGAAATCCCTGGGGGTGGACTGATATTCCCGTGAAGCCAAATTCTAGGAGGTGCAAATTGGTCGAAACCCAGAATGGACGGTGCAGCCTGCGGCTGCACTGTGGGCAGGGAAGGAAATCCCCGGGTGTGGGCTGATATTCCCGTGAAGCCAAATTCTAGGAGATGCAAATTGGTCAAAACCCAGAATGACGGTGCAGCCTGCGGCTGCACTGTGGGCAGGGAGGAAATCCCCGGGTGTGGGCTGATATTCCCGTGAAGCCAAATTCTAGGAGGTGCAAATTGGTCAAAACCCAGAATAGACGGTGCAGCCTGCGGCTGCACTATGGGCAGGGAGGAAATCCCCGGGTGTGGGCTGATATTCCCGTGAAGCCAAATTCTAGGAGGTGCAAATTGGTCGAAACCCAGAATGGACGGTGCAGCCTGCGGCTGCACTGTGGGCAGGAGGAAATCCCCGGGTGTGGGCTGATATTCCCGTGAAGCCAAATTCTAGGAGGTGCAAATTGGTCGAAACCCAGAATGTACGGTGCAGCCTGCGACTGCACTGTGGGCAAAGGAGGAAATCCCCGGGTGTGGGCTGATATTCCCGTGAAGCCAAATTCTAGGAGGTGCAAATTGGTCGAAACCCAGAATGGACGGTGCAGCCTGCGGCTGCACTGTGGGCAGGGGAGAAAATCCCCGGGTGTGGGCTGATATTCCCGTGAAGCCAAATTCTAGGAGGTGCAAATTGGTCGAAACCCAGAATGGACCGTGCAGCCTGCGGCTGCACTGTGGGCAGGCGAGGAACTTCCCGGGTGTGGGCTGATATTCCCGTGAAGCCAAATTCTAGGAGGTGCAAATTGGTCGAAACCCAGAATAGACGGTGCAGCCTGCGGCTGCACTATGGGCAGGGGAGGAAATCCCCGGGTGTGGGCTGATATTCCCGTGGAGCCAAATTCTAGGAGGTGCAAATTGGTCAAAACCCAGAATAGACGGTGCAGCCTGCGGCTGCACTATGGGCAGGGGAGGAAATCCCCGGGTGTGGGCTGATATTCCCGTGGAGCCGAATTCTAGGAGGTGCAAATTGGTCAAAACTCAGAATAGACGGTGCAGCCTGCGGCTGCACTATGGGCAGGTGAGGGAATCCCCGGGTGTGGGCTGATATTCTCGTGAAGCCAAATTCTAGGGGGTGCGAATTGGTCGAAACCCAGAAAGGACGGTGCAGCCTGCGGTTGCTATGTGGGCAGGCGAGGAACTTCCCGGGTGTGAGCTGATATTCCCGTGAAGCCAAATTCTAGGAGGTGCAAATTGGTCAAAACCCAGAATGGACCGTGCAGCCTGCGGCTGCACTGTGGGCAGGGAAGGAAATCCCCGGGTGTGGGCTGATATTCCCGTGAAGCCAAATTCTAGGAGGTGCAAATTGGTCAAAACCCAGAATAGACGGTGCAGCCTGCGGCTGCACTATGGGCAGGGGAGGAAATCCCCGGGTGTGGGCTGATATTCTCGTGAAGCCAAATTCTAGGAGGTGCAAATTGGTCAAAACCCAGAATAGACGGTGCAGCCTGCGGCTGCACTATGGGCAGGGGAGGAAATCCTAGGGTGTGGGCTGATATTCCCGTGGAGCCAAATTCTAGGAGGTGCAAATTGGTCAAAACCCAGAATAGACGGTGCAGCCTGCGGCTACATTGTGGGCAAAGGAGGAAATCCCCGGGTGTGGGCTGATATTCCCGTGAAGCCAAATTCTAGGAGGTGCAAATTGGTCGAAACCCAGAATAGACGGTGCAGCCTGCGGCTGCATGTGGCCACGGGAGAGAATCTCCGGGTGTGAGCTGATATTCCCGTGAAGCCAAATTCTACGAGGTGCCAATTGGTCAAAACCCAGAATGGACGGTGCAGCCTGCGGCTGCACTATGGGCAGGGGAGGAAATCCCCGGGGAGGGCTGATATTCCCGTGGAGCCAAATTCTAGGAGGTGCGAATTGGTTGAAACCCAGAATGGACAGTGCAGCCTGCGGCTGCAGTGTGGGCAGGTGAGGAAATCCCCGGGAGTGGGCTGATATTCTGGTGAAGCCAAATTCTAGGAGGTGCAAATTGGTCAAAACCCAGAATAGACGGTGCAGCCTGCGGCTGCACTATGGGCAGGAGAAAATCCCCGGGTGTGGGCTGATATTCCCGTGAAGCCAAATTCTAGGAGGTGCAAATTGGTCAAAACCCAGAATGGACGGTGCAGCCTGCGGCTGCACTATGGGCAGGAGGAAATCCCCGGGTGTGGGCTGATATTCCCGTGAAGCCAAATTCTAGGAGGTGCAAATTGGTCGAAACCCAGAATGGACGGTGCAGCCTGCGGCTGCACTGTGGGCAGGGAGGAAATCCCCGGGTGTGGGCTGATATTCCCGTGAAGCCAAATTCTAGGAGGTGCAAATTGGTCGAAACCCAGAATGGACGGTGCAGCCTGCGGCTGCACTGTGGGCAGGGAAGGATATCCCCGGGTGTGGGCTGATATTCCCGTGAAGCCAAATCCTAGGAGGTTCAAATTGGCCGAAACCCAGAATGACGGTGCAGCCTGCGGCTGCACTATGGGCAGGAGGAAATCCCCGGGTGTGGGCTGATATTCCCGTGAAGCCAAATTCTAGGAGGTGCAAATTGGTCAAAACCCAGAATAGACGGTGCAGCCTGCGGCTGCACTATGGGCAGGAGGAAATCCCCGGGTGTGGGCTGATATTCCCGTGAAGCCAAATTCTAGGAGGTGCAAATTGGTCAAAACCCAGAATAGACGGTGCAGCCTGCGGCTGCACTATGGGCAGGGAGGAAATCCCCGGGTGTGGGCTGATATTCCCGTGAAGCCAAATTCTAGGAGGTGCAAATTGGTCGAAACCCAGAATGGACGGTGCAGCCTGCGGCTGCACTGTGGGCAGGGAGGAAATCCCCGGGTGTGGGCTGATATTCCCGTGAAGCCAAATTCTAGGAGGTGCAAATTGGTTGCAACCCAGAGTGGACGGTGCAGCCTGCGGCTACATTGTGGGCAAAGGAGGAATCCCCGGGTGTGGGCTGATATTCCCGTGAAGCCAAATTCTAGGAGGTGCAAATTGGTCGAAACCCAGAATGGACAGTGCAGCCTTCGGCTGCAGTGTGGGCAGGTGAGGAAATCCCCGGGAGTGGGCTGATATTCTCGTGAAGCCAAATTCTAGGAGGTGCAAATTGGTCAAAACCCAGAATAGACGGTGCAGCCTGCGGCTGCACTATGGGCAGGGGAGGAAATCCCCGGGTGTGGGCTGATATTCCCGTGAAGCCAAATTCTAGGAGGTGCAAATTGGTCAAAACCCAGAATAGACGGTGCAGCCTGCGGCTGCACTATGGGCAGGGGAGGAAATCCCCGGGTGTGGGCTGATATTCCCGTGGAGCCAAATTCTAGGAGGTGCAAATTGGTCAAAACCCAGAATAGACGGTGCAGCCTGCGGCTGCACTATGGGCAGGGAAGGAAATCCCCGGGTGTGGGCTGATATTCCCGTGAAGCCAAATTCTAGGAGGTGCAAATTGGTCGAAACCCAGAATGGACGGTGCAGCCTGCGGCTGCACTGTGGGCAGGGGAGAAAATCCCCGGGTGTGGGCTGATATTCCCATGAAGCCAAATTCTAGGAGGTGCAAATTGGTCGAAACCCAGAATAGGCGGTGCAGCCTGCGGGTGCACTATGGGCAGGAGAGGAAATCCCCGGGTACGGGCTGATATTCCCGAGAAGCCAAATTCTAGGAGGTGCAAATTGGTCAAAACCCAGAATAGACGGTGCAGCCTGCGGCTGCACTATGGGCAGGGGAGGAAATCCCCGGGTGTGGGCTGATATTACCGCGAAGCCAAAATTCTAGGGGGTGCGAATTGGTCGAAACCCAGAAAGGACGGTGCAGCCTGCGACTGCACTATGGGCAGGTGAGGAAATCCCCGGGAGTGGGCTGATATTCCCGTGAAGCCGAATTCTAGGAAATGCGAATTGTTCGAAACCCAGAATGTACGGTGCAGCCTGCGGCTGCACTGTGGGCAGGGAGGAAATCCCCGGGTGTGGGCTGATATTCCCGTGAAGCCAAATTCTAGGAGGTGAACATTGGTTGCAACCCAGAATCGACCGTGCAGCCTGCGGCTGCACTGTGGGCAGGGAAGGAAATCCCCGGGTGTGGGCTGATATTCCCGTGAAGCCAAATTCTAGGGGGCGCGAATTGGTCGAAATCCAGAGGTGAACATTGGTTGCAACCCAGAGTGGACGGTGAAGCCTGCGGCTGCACTGTGGGCAAAGGAGGAAATCCCCGGGTGTGGGCTGATATCCCCGTGAAGCCAAATTCTAGGAGGTGCAAATTGGTCGAAACCCACAATGGACGGTGCAGCCTGCGGCTGCACTATGGGCAGGGGAGGAAATCCCCGGGTGTGGGCTGATATTCCCGTGAAGCCAAATTCTAGGGGGTGCGAATTGGTCGAAACCCAGAAAGGACGGTGCAGCCTGCGACTGCACTGTGGGCAGGGGAGGAAATCCCCGGGTGTGGGCTGATATTCCCGTGAAGCCGAATTCTAGGGGGTGCGAATTGGTCGAAACCCAGAAAGGACGGTGCAGCCTGCGACTGCACTGTGGGCAAGGAGGAACTTCCCGGGTGTGAGCTGATATTCCCGTGAAGACAAATTCTAGGAGGTGCAAATTGGTCGAAACCCAGAGTGGACGGTGCCGCCTGCGGCTGCACAGTGGGCAAAGGAGGAAATCCCGGGTGTGGGCTGATATTCCCGTGAAGCCAAAATCTGGGAGGGGCAAAACTTTTGCAACCTAGAATGGACGGTACAGCCTGCGGCTGCACTGTGGGCAGGGGAGGAAATCCCCGGGTGTGGGCTGATATTACCGTGAAGCCAAATTCTAGGAGGTGCGAATTGGTCAAAATCCAGAATGGACGGTGCAGCCTGCGGCTGCAGTATGGGCAGGGCAAGGAATCCCCGGGTGTGGGCTGATATTCCCGTGGAGCCCAATTCTAGGAGGTGCAAACTGGTCGAAACCCAGAATGGACGGTGCAGCCTGCGGCTGCACTGTGGGCAGGGGAGGAAATCCCCGGGTGTGGGCTGATATTTCCGTGAAGCCAAATTCTAGGAGGTGCAAATTGGTCGAAACCCAAAAGGGACGGTGCAGCCTGCGGCTGCACTGTGGGCAGGGGAGGAAATCCCCGGGTTTGGGCTGATATTCCCGTGAAGCCAAATTCTAGGAGGTGCAAATTGGTCGAAACCCAAAAGGGACGGTGCAGCCTGCGGCTGCACTGTGGGCAGGGAAGGATATCCCCGGGTGTGGGCTGATATTCCCGTGAAGCCAAATTCTAGGAGGTTCAAATTGGTCGAAACCCAGAATGGACGATGCAGCCTGCGGCTGCACTGTGAGCAGGGGAGGATATCCCCGGATTAGGGCTGATATTTCCGTGAAGCCAAGTTCTAGGAGGTGCAAATTGGTCGAAACCCAGAAGGGACGGTGCAGCCTGCGGCTGCACTGTGGGCAGGGGAGGAAATCCCCGAGTGTGGGCTGATATTCCCGCGAAGCCAAATTCTAGGAGGTGCAAACTGGTCGAAACCCAGAAGGGACGGTGCAGCCTGCGGCTGCACTGTGGGCAGGGTAGGAAATCCCCGAGTGTGAGCTGATATTCCCGCGAAGCCAAATTCTAGGAGGTGCAAACTGGTCGAAACCCAGAATGGACGGTGCAGCCTGCGGCTGCACTGTGGGCAGGGGAGGAAATCCCCGAGTGTGGGCTGATATTCCCGTGGAGCCAAATTCTAGGAGGTGCAAATTGGTCAAAACCCAGAATAGACGGTGCAGCCTGCGGCTGCACTGTGGGCAGGGGAGGAAATCCCCGGGTGTGGGCTGATATTCCCGTGAAGCCAAATTCTAGGAGGTGCAAATTGGTCGAAACCCAGAATAGACGGTGCAGCCTGCGACTGCACTGTGGGCAGGGGAGGGAATCTCCGGGTGTGGGCTGATATCCCCGTGAAGCCAAATCCTAGGAGGTGCAAATGGGTCGAAACCGAGAGTGGACGGTGCCGCCTGCGGCTGCACTGTGGGAAGGAGAGGAAATCCCCGGGTGTGGTCTGATATTCCCGTGAAGCCAAATTCTAGGAGGTGCGAATTGGTCGAAACCCAGAATGGACGGTGCAGCCTGCGGCTGCACTGTGGGCAGAGGAGAAAATCCCCGGGTGTGGGCTGATATTCCCGTGAAGCCAAATTCTAGGGGGTGCGAATTGGTCGAAACCCAGAAAGGACGGTGCAGCCTGCGGCTGCACTATGGGCAGGAGGAAATCCCCGGGTGTGGGCTGATATTGCCGTGAAGCCAAATTCTAGGAGATGGGAATTGGTTGAAACCCAAAATGGACTGTGCAGCCTGCAGCTGCACTGTGGGCAGGGGAGGGAATCCCCGGGTGTGGGCTGATATTCCCGTGAAGCCAAATTCTAGGAGGTGGGAATTGGTCGAAACCCAGAATGGACGGTGCAGCTTGCGGCTGCACTATGGGCAGGGGAGGAAATCCCCGAGTGTGGGCTGATATTCTCGTGAAGCCAAATTCTAGGAGATGGGAATTGGTCGAAACCCAGAATGAACGGTGCAGCCTGCGGCTGCACCGTGGACAGTGCAGGGAATCCCCGGGTGTGGGCTGATATTCCCGTGAAGCCAAATTCTAGGAGGTGCAAATTGGTCGAAACCCACAATGGACGGTGCAGCCTGCGGCTGCACTGTGGGCAGGGGAGGAAATCCCCGGGTGTGGGCTGATATTCCCGTGAAGCCACATTCTAGGGGGTGCGAATTGGTCGAAACCCAGAGTGGACGGTGAAGCCTGCGGCTGCACAGTGGGCAAAGGAGGAAATCCCCGGGTGTGGGCTGATATTCCCGTGAAGCCAAATTCTGGGAGGTGCAAATTGGTCAAAACCCAGAATGGACGGTGCAGCCTGCGGCTGCACTATGGGCTGGGGAGGAAATCCCCGGGTGTGGGCTGATATTCCCGTGAAGCCAAATTCTAGGAGGTGCAAATTGGTCAAAACCCAGAATGGACGGTGCAGCCTGCGGCTGCACTGTGGGCAGGGGAGGAAATCCCCGGGTGTGGGCTGATATTCCCGTGAAGCCAAATTCTAGGAGGTGCGAATTGGTCGAAACCCAGAATGGACGGTGCAGCCTGCGGCTGCACCGTGGGCAGTGCAGGGAATCCCCGGGTGTGGGCTGATATTCCCGTGAAGCCAAATTCTAGGAGGTGCGAATTGGTCGAAACCCACAATGGACGGTGCAGCCTGCGGCTGCACTGTGGGCAGGAGGAAATCCCCGGGTGTGGGCTGATATTCCCGTGAAGCCAAATTCTAGGAGGTGCAAATTGGTCGAAACCCAGAATGGACGGTGCAGCCTGCGGCTGCACTGTGGGCAGGGGAGAAAATCCCCGGGTGTGGGCTGATATTCCCGTGAAGCCAAATTCTAGGAGGTGCGAAATGGTCGAAACCTAGAAAGAACGGTGCAGCCTACGGCTGCACTGCGAGCAGAGACGGAATCCCAGGGTGTGGGCTGATATTCCCATGAAGTCAAATTCTAGGAGGTGCAAATTGGTCGAAACCCAGAATGGACGGTGCAGCCTGCGGCTGCAGTGTGGGCAGGTGAGGAAATCCCCGGGAGTGGGCTGATATTCCCGTGAAGCCAAATTCTGGGAGGCGCAAATTGGTCGAAACCCAGAAAGAACGGTGCAGCCTGCGGCTGCACTATGGGCAGGGGAGGAAATCCCCGGGTGTGGGCTGATATTCTCGTGAAGCCAAATTCTAGGAGGTGCAAATTGGTCAAAACCCAGAATAGACGGTGCAGCCTGCGGCTGCACTATGGGCAGGGGAGGAAATCCCCGGGTGTGGGCTGATATTCCCGTGGAGCCAAATTCTAGGAGGTGCAAATTGGTCGAAATCCAGAGGTAGAAAATGGTTGCAACCCAGAATGAAAGGTGCAGCCTGCGGCTGCACTATGGGCAGGGGAGGAAATCCCCGGGTGTGGGCTGATATTCCCGTGAAGCCAAATTCTAGGAGGTGCAAATTGGTCGAAACCCAGAATGTACGGTGCAGCCTGCGACTGCACTGTGGGCAAGGAGGAACTTCCCGGGTGTGAGCTGATATTCCCGTGAAGACAAATTCTAGGAGGTGCAAATTGGTCGAAACCCAGAGTGGACGGTGCCGCCTGCGGCTGCACTGTGGGCAGGGGAGGGAATCCCCGGGTGTGGGCTGATATCCCAGTGAAGCCAAATCCTAGGAGGTGCAAATTGGTCGAAACCCACAATTGACAGTGCAGCCTTCGGCTGCAGTGTGGGCAGGGGAGGAAATCCCCGGGTGTGGGCTGATATTCCCGTAAAGCCAAATTCTAGGAGGTGCAAATTGGTCAAAACCCAGAATAGACGGTGCAGCCTGCGGCTGCACTATGGGCAGGGGAGGAAATCCCCGGGTGTGGGCTGATATTCCCGTGAAGCCAAATTCTAGGAGGTGCAAATTGGTCAAAACCCAGGATGGACGGGGCAGCCCGCGGCTGGACTGTGGGCAGGGAGGAAATCCCCGGGTGTGGGCTGATATTCCCGTGAAGCCAAATTCTAGGAGGTGCAAATTGGTCGAAACCCAGAATGGACGGTGCAGCCTGCGGCTGCACTGTGGGCAGGGGAGGAAATCCCCGGGTGTGGGCTGATATTCCCGTGAAGCCAAATTCTAGGAGGTGCGAATTGGTCGAAACCCAGAATGGACGGTGCAGCCTGCGGCTGCACTGTGGGCAGGGAAGGAAATCCCCGGGTGTGGGCTGATATTCCCGTGAAGCCAAATTCTAGGAGGTGCGAATTGGTCGAAACCCAGAAAGGACGGTGCAGCCTGCGACTGCACTGTGGGCAGGGGAGGAAATCCCCGGGTGTGGGCTGATATTCCCGTGAAGCCAAATACTAGGAGGTGCAAATTGGTCGAAACCCAGAATGGACGGTGCAGCCTGCGGCTGCACTGTGGGCAGGGGAGGAAATCCCCGGGTGTGGGCTGATATTCCCGTGAAGCCAAATTCTAGGAGGTGCAAATTGGTCAAAACCCAGAATAGACGGTGCAGCCTGCGGCTGCACTGTGGGCAGGGGAGGAAATCCCCGGGTGTGGGCTGATATTCCCGTGGAGCCAAATTCTAGGAGGTGCAAATTGGTCAAAACCCAGAATAGACGGTGCAGCCTGCGGCTGCACTATGGGCAGGGGAGGAAATCCCCGGGTGTGGGCTGATATTCCCGTGAAGCCAAATTCTAGGGGGTGCGAATTGGTCGAAACCCAGAAAAGACGGTGCAGCCTACGACTGCACTGTGGGCAGGGAAGGAAATCCCCGGGGTGTGGGCTGATATTCCCGTGAAGCCAAATTCTAGGAGGTGCGAATTGGTCGAAACTCAGAATGGACGGTGCAGCCTGCGGCTGCACTGTGGGTAGGGGAGAAAATCCCCGGGTGTGGGCTGATATTCCCATGAAGCCAAATTCTATGAGGTGCGAATTGGTCGAAACCCAGAATGAAAGGTGCAGCCTGCGGCTGCACTGTGGGCAGGGGAGGAAATCCCCGGGTGTGGGCTGATATTCCCGTGAAGCCAAATTCTAGGGGGTGCGAATTGGTCGAAACCCAGAATGGACCGTGCAGCCTGCGGCTGCACTGTGGGCAGGGAGGAAGTCCCCGGGTGTGGGCTGATATTCCCGTGAAGCCAAATTCTAGGAGGTGCAAATTGGTCAAAACCCAGAATGGACTGTGCAGCCTGCGGCTGCACTATGGGCTGAGGAGGAAATCCCCGGGTGTGGGCTGATATTCCCGTGAAGCCAAATTCTAGGAGGTGCAAATTGGTCAAAACCCAGAATGGACGGGGCAGCCTGCGGCTGCACTGTGGGCAGGAGGAAATCCCCGGGTGTGGGCTGATATTCCCGTGAAGCCAAATTCTAGGAGGTGCAAATTGGTCGAAACCCAGAATGGACGGTGCAGCCTGCGGCTGCACTGTGGGCAGGGGAGGAAATCCCCGGGTGTGGGCTGATATTCCCGTGAAGCCAAATTCTAGGAGGTGCAAATTGGTCGAAACCCAGAATGGACGGTGCAGCCTGCGGCTGCACTGTGGGCAGGGAGGAAATCCCCGGGTGTGGGCTGATATTCCCGTGAAGCCAAATTCTAGGAGGTGCGAATTGGTCGAAACCCAGAATGGACGGTGCAGCCTGCGGCTGCACTGTGGGCAGGGGAGGAAATCCCCGGGTGTGGGCTGATATTCCCGTGAAGCCAAATTCTAGGAGCTGCAAATTGGTCGAAACCCAGAATGGACGGTGCAGCCTGCGGCTGCACTGTGGGCAGGGAGGAAATCCCCGGGTGTGGGCTGATATTCCCGTGAAGCCAAATTCTAGGAGGTGCAAATTGGTCGAAACCCAGAATGGACGGTGCAGCCTGCGGCTGCACTGTGGGCAGGGAGGAAATCCCCGGGTGTGGGCTGATATTCCCGTGAAGCCAAATTCTAGGAGGTGCAAATTGGTCGAAACCCAGAATGGACGGTGCAGCCTGCGGCTGCACTGTGGGCAGGAGGAAATCCCCGGGTGTGGGCTGATATTCCCGTGAAGCCAAATTCTAGAAGGTGCGAATTGGTCTAAACCCAGAATGGACGGTGCAGCCTGCGGCTGCACTGTGGGCAGAGGAGAAAATCCCCGGGTGTGGGCTGATATTCCCGTGAAGCCAAATTCTAGGGGGTGCGAATTGGTCGAAACCCAGAAAGGACGGTGCAGCCTGCGACTGCACTGTGGGCAGGGAGAAAATCCCCGGGTGTGGGCTGATATTCCCGTGAAGCCAAATTCTAGGGGGTGCGAATTGGTCGAAACCCAGAAAGGACGGTGCAGCCTGCGGCTGCACTGTGGGCAGGGGAGGAAATCCCCGGGTGTGGGCTGATATTCCCGTGAAGCCAAATTCTAGGAGGTGCAAATTGGTCGAAACCCAGAAAGAACGGTGCAGCCTGCGGCTGCACTATGGGCAGGGGAGGAAATCCCCGGGTGTGGGCTGATATTCCCGTGAAGCCAAATTCTAGGAGGTGCAAATTGGTCAAAACCCAGAATAGACGGTGCAGCCTGCGGCTGCACTATGGGCAGGGGAGGAAATCCCCGGGTGTGGGCTGATATTCCCGTGGAGCCAAATTCTAGGAGGTGCAAATTGGTCGAAATCCAGAGGTGGAAAATGGTTGCAACCCAGAGTGGACGGTGCAGCCTGCGGCTGCACTATGGGCAGGGGAGGAAATCCCCGGGTGTGGGCTGATATTCCCGTGAAGCCGAATTCTAGGAAATGCGAATTGTTCGAAACCCTGAATGAAAGGTGCAGCCTGCGGCTGCACTGTGGGCAGGGGAGGAACTTCCCGGGTGTGAGCTGATATTCCCGTGAAGACAAATTCTAGGAGGCGAAAATTGGTCGAAACCCAGAATGAACGGTGCAGCCTGCGGCTGCACTGTGGGCAGGGGAGGAAATCCCCGGGTGTGGGCTGATATTCCCGTGGAGCCAAATTCTAGGAGGTGCGAATTGGTCGAAACCCAGAATGGACGGTGCAGCCTACGGCTGCACTGTGGGCAAGGAGGAAATCCCCGGGTGTGGGCTGATATTCCCGTGAAGCAAAATTCTAGGAGGTGCAAATTGGTCAAAACCCAGAATGGACGGTGCAGCCTGCGGCTGCACTATGGGCAAAGGAGGAAATCCCCGCGTGTGGGCTGATATTCCCGTGAAGCCAAATTCTAGGAGGTGCAAATTGGTCGAAACCCAGAATTGACGGTGCCGCCTGCGGCTGCACTGTGGGCAGGAGAGGAAATCCCGGGTGTGGGGTGATCTTCCCCTGAAGCCAAATTTTAGGAGGTGCGAATTGGTCGAAACCCAGAGTGGACGGTGCAGCCTGCGGCTGCACTGTGGGCAGGGGAGGAGATCCCCGGGTGTGGGCTGATAGTCCCGTGAAGCCAAATTCTAGGAGGTGCAAATTGGTCGAAATCCAGAGGTGAACATTGGTTGCAACCCAGAGCGGACGGTGAAGCCTGCGGCTGCACTGTGGGCAAAGGAGGAAATCCCCGGGTGTGGGCTGATATTCCCGTGAAGCCAAATTCTGGGAGGTGCGAATTGGTCGAAACCCAGAAGGGGCGGTGCAGCCTGCGGCTGCACTGTGGGCAGGGGAGGAAATCCCCGGATGTGGGCAGATATTCCCGTGAACCCTAATTTTAGGTGCGAATTGGTCGAAACCCAGAATAGACGGTGCAGCCTGCGACTGCACTGTGGGCAGGGAAGGAAATCCCCGGGGTGTGGGCTGATATTCCCGTGAAGCCAAATTCTAGGAGGTGCGAATTGGTCGAAACCCAGAAGGAGTGGTGCAGCCTGCGGCTGCACTGTGGGCAGGGGAGGGAATCCCAGGGTGTGGGCTGATATCCCCGTGAAGCCAAATCCTAGGAGGTGCAAATTGGTCGAAACCCAGAGTGGACGGTGCAGCCTGCGGCTGCACTGTGGGCAGGGGAGGAAATCCCCGGGTGTGGGCTGATATTCCCGTGAAGCCAAATTCTAGGAGGTGCAAATTGGTCGAAACCCAGAATGGACGGTGCAGCCTGCGGCTGCACTGTGGGCAGGGGAGAAAATCCCCGGGTGTGGGCTGATATTCCCGTGAAGCCAAATTCTAGGGGGTGCGAATTGGTCGAAACCCAGAAAGGACGGTGCAGCCTGCGACTGCACTGTGGGCAGGGAAGGAAATCCCCGGGGTGTGGGCTGATATTCCCGTGAAGCCAAATTCTAGGAGGTGCGAATTGTTCGAAACCCAAAAAGGAGCGGTGCAGCCTGCGGCTGCACTGTGGGCAGGGGAGGGAATCCCCGGGTGTGGGCTGATATTCCCATGAAGCCAAATTCTAGGAGGTGCGAATTGGTCGAAACCCAGAATGAAAGGTGCAGCCTGCGGCTGCACTATGGGCAGGGGAGGAAATCCCCGGGTGTGGGCTGATATTCCCGTGAAGCCAAATTCTAGGAGGTGCAAATTGGTCAAAACCCAGAATAGACGGTGCAGCCTGCGGCTGCACTATGGGCAGGGGAGGAAATCCCCGGGTGTGGGCTGATATTCCCGTGGAGCCAAATTCTAGGAGGTGCAAATTGGTCAAAACCCAGAATAGACGGTGCAGCCTGCGGCTGCACTATGGGCAGGGCAGGGAATCCCCGGGTGTGGGCTGATATTCCCGTGGAGCCAAATTCTAGGAGGTGCAAATTGGTCAAAATCCAGAGGTGGAAAATGGTCGCAACCTAGAATGGACGGTGCAGCCTGCGGCTGCACTATGGGCAGGGGAGGAAATCCCCGGGTGTGGGCTGATATTCCCGTGGAGCCAAATTCTAGGAGGTGCAAATTGGTCAAAACCCAGAATAGACGGTGCAGCCTGCGGCTGCACTATGGGCAGGGGAGGAAATCCCCGGGTGTGGGCTGATATTCCCGTGGAGCCAAATTCTAGGAGGTGCAAATTGGTCGAAATCCAGAGGTGGAAAATGGTTGCAACCTAGAATGGACGGTGCAGCCTGCGGCTGCACTATGGGCAGGGGAGGAAATCCCCGGGTGTGGGCTGATATTCCCGTGAAGCCAAATTCTAGGAGGTGCAAATTAGTTGAAACCCACAATGGACGGTGCAGCCTGCGGCTGCACTGTAGGCAGGGGAGGAAATCCCCGGGAGTGGGCTGATATTCCCGTGAAGCCAAATTCTAGGAGGTGCAAATTGGTCGAAACCCAGAATGGACGGTGCAGCCTGCGGCTGCACTGTGGGCAGGGGAGGAAATCCCCGGGTGTGGGCTGATATTCCCGTGAAGCCAAATTCTAGGAGGTGCGAATTGGTCGAAACCCAGAAGGAGTGGTGCAGCCTGCGGCTGCACTGTGGGCAGGAGAGGGAATCCCAGGGTGTGGGCTGATATTCCCATGAAGCCAAATTCTAGGAGGTGCGAATTGGTCGAAACCCAGAGTGGACGGTGCAGCCTGCGGCTGCACTGTGGGCAGGGGAGGAAATCCCCGGGGTGTGGGCTGATATTCCCGTGAAGCCAAATTCTAGGAGGTGCAAATTGGTCGAAACCCAGAAAGGACGGTGCAGCCTGCGACTGCACTGTGGGCAGGGGAGGGAAAAACCGGGTGTGGTCTGATATTCCCGTGAAGCCAAATTCTAGGAGGTGCGAATTGGTCGAAACCCAGAAGGAGTGGTGCAGCCTGCGGCTGCACTGTGGGCAGGGGAGGGAATCCCAGGGTGTGGGCTGATATTCCCATGAAGCCAAATTCTAGGAGGTGCGAATTGGTCGAAACCCAGAATGAAAGGTGCAGCCTGAGGCTGCACTATGGGCAGGGGAGGAAATCCCCGGGTGTGGGCTGATATTCCCGTGAAGCCAAATTCTAGGAGGTGCAAATTGGTCGAAATCCAGAGGTGGAAAATGGTTGCAACCTAGAATGGACGGTGCAGCCTGCGGCTGCACTATGGGCACGGGAGGAAATCCCCGGGTGCGGGCTGATATTCCCGTGAAGCCAAATTCTAGGGGGTGCGAATTGGTCGAAACCCAGAGTGGACGGTGCCGCCTGCGGCTGCACTGTGGGCAGGAGAGGAAATCCCCGGGTGTGGTCTGATATTCCCGTGAAGCCAAATTCTAGGAGGTGCAAATTGGTCGAAACCCAGAATGGACGGTGCAGCCTGCGGCTGCACTGTGGGCAGGGGAGAAAATCCCCGGGTGTGGGCTGATATTCCCGTGAAGCCAAATTCTAGGGGGTGCGACTTGGTCGAAACCCAGAAAGGACGGTGCAGCCTGCGACTGCACTGTGGGCAGGGGAGGGAATCCCCGGGTGTGGGCTGATATTCCCATGAAGCCAAATTCTAGGAGGTGCGAGTTGGTCGAAACCCAGAAAGGACGGTGCAGCCTGCGGCTGCACTATGGGCAGGAGAGGAAATCCCCGGGTACGGGCTGATATTCCCGAGAAGCCAAATTCTAGGAGGTGCAAATTGGTCAAAACCCAGAATAGACGGTGCAGCCTGCGGCTGCACTATGGGCAGGGGAGGAAATCCCCGGGTGTGGGCTGATATTCCCGTGAAGCCAAATTCTAGGAGGTGCAAATTGGTCGAAACCCAGAAAGAACGGTGCAGCCTGCGGCTGCACTATGGGCAGGGGAGGAAATCCCCGGGTGTGGGCTGATATTCCCGTGAAGCCAAATTCTAGGAGGTGCAAATTGGTCGAAACCCAGAATGGACGGTGCAGCCTGCGGCTGCACTATGGGCAGGGGAGAAAATCCCCGGGTGTAGGCTGATATTCCCGTGAAGCCGAATTCTAGGAGGTGCGAATTGGTCGAAACCCAGAATGGACGGTGCAGCCTGCGGCTGCACTGTGGGCAGGGGAGGAAATCCCCGGGTGTGGGCTGATATTCCCGTGAAGCCAAATTCTAGGAGGTGCAAATTGGTCGAAACCCAGAATGGACGGTGCTGCACTGTGGGCAGGGGAGGAAATCCCCGGGTGTGGGCTGATATTCCCGTGAAGCCAAATTCTAGGGGGTGCGAATTGGTCGAAACCCAGAAAGGACGGTGCAGCCTGCGACTGCACTGTGGGCAGGGGAGGAAATCCCCGGGTGTGGGCTGATATTCCCGTGGAGCCGAATTCTAGGAGGTGCAAATTGGTCAAAACCCAGAATAGACGGTGCAGCCTGCGGCTGCACTATGGGCAGGGGAGGAAATCCCCGGGTGTGGGCTGATATTCCCGTGGAGCCAAATTCTAGGAGGTGCAAATTGGTCAAAACCCAGAATAGACGGGGCAGCCTGCGGCTGCACTGTGGGCAGGAGGAAATCCCCGGGTGTGAGCTTATATTCCCGTGAAGCGAAATTCTAGGAGGTGCAAATTGGTCGAAACCCAGAATGGACGGTGCAGCCTGCGGCTGCACTATGGGCAGGGGAGGAAATCCCCGGGTGTGGGCTGATATTCCCGTGAAGCCAAATTCTGGGAGGCGCAAATTGGTCGAAACCCAGAAAGAACGGTGCAGCCTGCGGCTGCACTATGGGCAGGGAAGGAAATCCCCGGGTGTGGGCTGATATTCCCGTGAAGCCAAATTCTAGGAGGTGCAAATTGGTCAAAACCCAGAATAGACGGTGCAGCCTGCGGCTGCACTATGGGCAGCGGAGGAAATCCCCGGGTGTGGGCTGATATTCCCGTGAAGCCAAATTCTAGGAGGTGCGAATTGGTCGAAACCCAGAATGGACGGTGCAGCCTGCGGCTGCACTGTGGGCAGGGAAGGAAATCCCCGGGTGTGGGCTGATATTCCCGTGAAGCCAAATTCTAGGAGGTGCGAATTGGTCGAAACCCAGAATGGACGGTTCTGCCTGCGGCTGCACTGTGGGCAGGGGAGGAAATCCAAGGGTGTGGGCTGATATTCCCGTGAAGCCAAATTCTAGGAGGTGCAAATTGGTCGAAACCCAGAATGGACGGTGCAGCCTGCGGCTGCACTGTGGGCAGGGGAGGAAATTCCCGGGTGTGGGCTGATATTTCCGTGAAGCCAAATTCTAGGAGGTGCAAATTGGTCGAAACCCGGAGTGTAAGGTGCAGAATGCGGCTGCACTGTGGGCAGGGGAGGAAATCCCCGGGTGTGAGCTGATATTCCCGTGAAGCCAAATTCTAGGAGGTGCAAATTGGTCGAAACCCAGAATGGACCGTGCAGCCTGCGGCTGCACTGTGGGCAGGGGAGGAAATCCCCGGGTGTGGGCTGATATTCCCGTGAAGCCAAATTCTAGGAGGCGCGAATTGGTCGAAACCCAGAAAGAACGGTGCAGCCTGCGGCTGCACTGTGGGCAGGGGAGGGAATCCCCGGGTGTGGGCTGATATTCCCGTGAAGCCAAATTCTAGGAGGTGCAAATTGGTCGAAATCCAGAGGTGGAAAATGGTTGCAACCTAGAATGGACGGTGCAGCCTGCGGCTGCACTATGGGCAGGGGAGGAAATCCCCGGGTGTGGGCTGATATTCCCGTGAAGCCAAATTCTAGGAGGTGCGAATTGGTCGAAACCCAGAATGGACCGTGCAGCCTGCGGCTGCACTGTGGGCAGGGAAGGAAATCCCCGGGTGTGGGCTGATATTCCCGTGAAGCCAAATTCTAGGAGGTGCAAATTGGTCGAAACCCAGAATGGACGGTGCAGCCTGCGGCTGCACTGTGGGCAGGGGAGAAAATCCCCGGGTGTGGGCTGATATTCCCGTGAAGCCAAATTCTAGGGGGTGCGAATTGGTCGAAACCCAGAAAGGACGGTGCAGCCTGCGACTGCACTGTGGGCAGGGAAGGAAATCCCCGGGGTGTGGGCTGATATTCCCGTGAAGCCAAATTCTAGGAGGTGCGAATTGGTCGAAACCCAGAAAGGACGGTGCAGCCTGCGACTGCACTGTGGGCAGGATGGGAAATCCCCGGGGTGTGGGCTGATATTCCCATGAAGCCAAATTCTAGGAGGTGCGAATTGGTCAAAACCCAGAATGAAAGGTGCAGCCTGCGGCTGCACTATGGGCAGGGGAGGAAATCCCCGGGTGTGGGCTGATATTCCCGTGAAGCCAAATTCTAGGAGGTGCCAATTGGTCAAAAGCCAGAATAGACGGTGCAGCCTGCGGCTGCACTATGAGCAGGGCAGGGAATCCCCGGGTGTGGGCTGATATTCCCGTGGAGCCAACTTATAGGATGTGCAAATTGGTCGAAATCCAGAGGTGGAAAATGGTTGCAACCTAGAATGGACGGTGCAGCCTGCGGCTGCACTATGGGCAGGGGAGGAAATCCCCGGGTGCGGGCTGATATTCCCGTGAAGCCAAGTTCTACGAGGTGCAAATTGTTCGAAACCCAAAAGGAGCGGTGCAGCCTGCGGCTGCACTGTGGGCAGGAGAGGGAATCCCCGGGTGTGGGCTGATATTCCCGTGAAGCCAAATTCTAGGAGGTGCAAATTGGTCGAAACCCAGAAAAGGCGGTGCAGCCTGCGGCTGCACTGTGGGCAGGGGAGGAAATCCCCGGGTGTAGGCTGATATTCCCGTGAAGCCAAATTCTAGGAGGTGCAAATTGGTCAAAACCCAGAATAGACGGTGCAGCCTGCGGCTGCACTGTGGGCAGGGGAGGAAATCCCAGGGTGTGGGCTGATATTCCCGTGAAGCCAAATTCTAGGAGGTGCGAATTGGTCGAAATCCAGAGGTGGAAAATGGTTGCAACCCAAAGTGGACGGTGCAGCTTGCGGGTGCACTGTGGGCAGAGGAGGGAATCCCCGGGTGTGTGGTGGTATCCCCGTGAAGCCAAAGTCTAGGAGGTGCAAATTGGTCGAAACCCAGAATGGACGGTGCAGCCTGCGGCTGCACTGTGGGCAGGGGAGGAAATCCCCGGGTGTGGGCTGATATTCCCGTGAAGCCAAATTCTAGGAGGTGCGAATTGGTCGAAACCCAGAATGGACGGTGCAGCCTGCGGCTGCACTGTGGGCAGGGGAGGAAATCCCCGGGTGTGGGCTGATATTCCCGTGAAGCCAAATTCTAGGAGGTGCGAATTGGTCGAAACCCAGAAGGAGTGGTGCAGCCTGCGGCTGCACTGTGGGCAGGGGAGGGAATCCCCGGGTGTGGGCTGATATTCCCGTGAAGCCAAATTCTAGGAGGTGCAAATTGGTCGAAACCCAGAATGGACGGTGCAGCCTGCGGCTGCACTGTGGGCAGGGAAGGAAATCCCCGGGTGTGGGCTGATATTCCCGTGAAGCCAAATTCTAGGAGGTGCGAATTGGTCGAAACCCAGAATGGACGGTGCCGCCTCAGGCTGGGCTGAGGGCAGGGAAGGAACTCTACGGGTGTGGGCTGATACTCCCGTGAAGCCAATTTCTAGGAGGTGCAAATTGGTCGAAACCCAGAATGGACGGTGCAGCCTGCGGCTGCACTGTGGGCAGGGAAGGAAATCCCCGGGTGTGGGCTGATATTCCCGTGAAGCCAAATTCTAGGAGGTGCAAATTGGTCGAAACCCAGAATAGACGGTGCAGCCTGCGGCTGCACTATGGGCAGGGGAGGAAATCCCCGGGTGTGGGCTGATATTCCCGTGAAGCCAAATTCTAGGAGGTGCAAATTGGTCAAAACCCAGAGGTGGAAAATGGTTGCAACCCAAAGTGGACGGTGCAGCCTGCGGCTGCACTATGGGCAGGTGAGGGAATCCCCGGGTGTGGGCTGATATTCTCGTGAAGCCAAATTCTAGGGGGTGCGAATTGGTCGAAACCCAGAAAGGACGGTGCAGCCTGCGACTGCACTGTGGGCAGGAGAGGAAATCCCCGGGTGTGGGCTGATATTCCCGTGAAGTCAAATTCTAGGAGGTGCAAATTGGTCGAAAACCAGAATAGACGGTGCAGCCTGCGGCTGCACTGTGGGCAGGGAGGAAATCCCCGGATGTGGGCTGATATTCCCGTGAAGCCAAATTCTAGGAGGTGCAAATTGGTCAAAACCCAGAATGGACGGTGCAGCCTGCGGCTGCACTGTGGGCAGGAGGAAATCCCCGGGTGTGGGCTGATATTCCCGTGAAGCCAAATTCTAGGAGGTGCAAATTGGTCGAAACCCAGAATGGACGGTGCAGCCTGCGGCTGCACTGTGGGCAGGAGGAAATCCCCGGGTGTGGGCTGATATTCCCGTGAAGCCAAATTCTAGGAGGTGCAAATTGGTCAAAACCCAGAATGGACTGTGCAGCCTGCGGCTGCACTATGGGCTGGGAGGAAATCCCCGGGTGTGGGCTGATATTCCCGTGAAGCCAAATTCTAGGAGGTGCAAATTGGTCGAAACCCAGAATGGACGGTGCAGCCTGCGGCTGCACTGTGGGCAGGGAGGAAATCCCCGGGTGTGGGCTGATATTCCCGTGAAGCCAAATTCTAGGAGGTGCAAATTGGTCGAAACCCAGAATGGACGGTTGCGGCTGCACTGTGGGCAGGGAAGGAAATTCCCGGGGTGTGGGCTGATATTCCCGTGAAGCCAAATTCTAGGAGGTGCGAATTGGTCGAAACCCAGAAGGGGTGGTGCAGCCTGCGGCTGCACTGTGGGCAGGGGAGGAACTTCCCGGGTGTGAGCTGATATTCCCGTGAAGCCAAATTCTAGGAGGTGCAAATTGGTCGAAACCCAGAATGGACGGTGCAGCCTGCGGCCGCACCGTGGGCAGGGAGGAAATCCCCGGGTGTGGGATGATATTCCCGTGAAGCCAAATTCTAGGAGGTGCAAATTGGTCGAAACCCAGAAAGGACGGTGCAGCCTGCGACTGCACTGTGGGCAAGGAGGAACTTCCCGGGTGTGGGCTGATATTCCCGTGAAGCCAAATTCTAGGAGGTGCAAATTGGTCGAAACCCAGAATGGACGGTGCAGCCTGCGGCTGCACTGTGGGCAGGGGAGGGAATCCCCGGGTGTGGGCTGGTATTCCCGTTAAGCCAAATTCTAGGAGGTGCGAATTGGTCGAAACCCAGAAAGGGCGGTGCAGCCTGCGGCTGCACTGTGGGCAGGGGAGGGAATCCCCGGGTGCGGGCTGATATTCCCGTGAAGCCAAATTCTAGGAGGTGCAAATTGGTCGAAACCCAGAATGGACGGTGCAGCCTGCGGCTGCACTATGGGCAGGGGAGGAAATCCCCGGGTGTGGGCTGATATTCCCGTGAAGCCAAATTCTAGGAGGTGCAAATTGGTCGAAACCCAGAATGGACGGTGCAGCCTGCGGCTGCACTGTGGGCAGGGGAGGGAATCCCCGGGTGCGGGCTGATATTCCCGTGAAGCCAAATTCTAGGAGGTGCAAATTGGTCGAAACCCAGAATGGACGGTGCTGCACTGTGGTCAGGGGAGGAAATCCCCGGGTGTGGGCTGATATTCCCGTGAAGCTAAATTCTAGGAGGTGCGAATTGGTCGAAACCCAGAAGGAGCGGTGTGCAGCCTGCGGCTGCACTGTGGGCATGGGAGGGAATCCCCGGGTGTGGGCTGATATTCCCGTGAAGCCAAATTCTAGGGGGTGCGAATTGGTCGAAACCCAGAAAGGACGCTGCAGCCTGCGACTGCACTGTGGGCAGGGAAGGAAATCCCCGAGTGTGGGCTGATATTCCCGTGAAGCCCAATTCTGGGAGGCGCGAATTGGTCGAAACCCAGAAAGAACGGTGCAGCCTGCGGCTGCACTATGGGCAGGGGAGGAAATCCCCGGGTGTGGGCTGATATTCCCGTGAAGCCAAATTCTAGGAGGTGCAAATTGGTCGAAACCCAGAGTGGACGGTGCAGCCTGCGGCTACATTGTGGGCAAAGGAGGAAATCCCCGGGTGTGGGCTGATATTCCCGTGAAGCCAAATTCTAGGAGGTGCAAATTGGTCAAAACCCAGAATAGACGGTGCAGCCTGCGGCTGCACTATGGGCAGGGGAGGAAATCCCCGGGTGTGGGCTGATATTCCCGTGAAGCCAAATTCTAGGAGGTGCAAATTGGTCGAAACCCAGAATGGACGGTGCAGCCTGCGGCTGCACTATGGGCAGGGGAGGAAATCCCCGGGTGTGGGCTGATATTCCCGTGGAGCCAAATTCTAGGAGGTGCAAATTGGTCAAAACCCAGAATAGACGGTGCAGCCTGCGGCTGCACTATGGGCAGGGGAGGAAATCCCCGGGTGTGGGCTGATATTCCCGTGAAGCCAAATTCTAGGAGGTGCGAATTGGTCGAAACCCAGAATGAAAGGTGCAGCCTGCGGCTGCACTGTGGGCAGGGGAGAAAATCCCCGGGTGTGGGCTGATATTCCCGTGAAGCCAAATTCTGGGAGGCGCGAATTGGTCGAAACCCAGAAAGAACGGTGCAGCCTGCGGCTGCACTATGGGCAGGGGAGGAAATCCCCGGGTGTGGGCTGATATTCCCGTGAAGCCAAATTCTAGGAGGTGCAAATTGGTCGAAACCCAGAATGGACGGTGCAGCCTGCGGCTGCACTGTGGGCAGGGGAGAAAATCCCCGGGTGTGGGCTGATATTCCCGTGAAGCCAAATTCTAGGGGGTGCGAATTGGTCGAAACCCAGAAAGGACGGTGCAGCCTGCGACTGCACTGTGGGCAGGGAAGGAAATCCCCGGGGTGTGGGCTGATATTCCCGTGAAGCCAAATTCTAGGAGGTGCGAATTGTTCGAAACCCAGAAGGAGCGGTGCAGCCTGCGGCTGCACTGTGGGCAGGGGAGGGAATCCCCGGGTGTGGGCTGATATTCCCGTGAAGCCAAATTCTAGGAGGTGCGAATTGGTCGAAACCCAGAAAGAACGGTGCAGCCTGCGGCTGCACTATGGGCAGGGGAGGAAATCCCCGGGTGTGGGCTGATATTCTCGTGAAGCCAAATTCTAGGAGGTGCAAATTGGTCAAAACCCAGAATAGACGGTGCAGCCTGCGGCTGCACTATGGGCAGGGGAGGAAATCCCCGGGTGTGGGCTGATATTCCCGTGGAGCCAAATTCTAGGAGGTGCAAATTGGTCAAAACCCAGAATAGACGGTGCAGCCTGCGGCTGCACTATGGGCAGGGGAGGAAATCCCCGGGTGTGGGCTGATATTCCCGTGAAGCCAAATTCTAGGAGGTGCAAATTGGTCGAAACCCAGAATAGACGGTGCAGCCTACGGCTGCACTATGCGCAGGGGAGGAAATCCCGGGTGTGGGCTGATATCCCCGTGAAGCCAAATTCTAGGAGGTGCAAATTGGTCAAAACCCAGAATAGACGGTGCAGCCTGCGGCTGCACTGTGGGCAGGGGAGGGAATCCCCGGGTGTGGGCTGATATTCCCATGAAGCCAAATTCTAGGAGGTGCGAATTGGTCGAAACCCAGAAAGAACGGTGCAGCCTGCGGCTGCACTATGGGCAGGGGAGGAAATCCCCGGGTGTGGGCTGATATTCCCGTGAAGCCAAATTCTAGGAGGTGCAAATTGGTCAAAACCCAGAATAGACGGTGCAGCCTGCGGCTGCACTATGGGCAGGGGAGGAAATCCCCGGGTGTGGGCTGATATTCCCGTGGAGCCAAATTCTAGGAGGTGCAAATTGGTCAAAACCCAGAATAGACGGTGCAGCCTGCGGCTGCACTATGGGCAGGGGAGGGAATCCCCGGGTGTGGGCTGATATTCCCGTGAAGCCAAATTCTAGGAGGTGCAAATTTGGTCAAAACCCAGAATAGACGGTGCAGCCTGCGGCTGCACTATAGGCAGGGCAGGAAATCCCAGTGTGTGGGCTGATATTCCCGTGGAGCCAAATTCTAGGAGGTGCAAATTGGTCAAAACCCAGAATAGACGGTGCAGCCTGCGGCTGCACTGCGGGCAAAGGAGGAAATCTCCGGGTGTAGGCTGATATTCCCGTGAAGCCAAATTCTAGGAGAGGCAAATCGGTTGGAACTCAGAATGGACGGAGCAGCCTGCGGCTGCACTGTGGGCAGGGGAGGAAATCCCTGGGTGTAGGCTGATATTCCCGTGAGGCCAAATCCTAGGAGGGCAATTCGGTTGGAACTCAGAATGGACGAAGGAAAACTCCGGGTACCACCCCTCCCTACCTTTGGCAAACGGTTAGAACCTCGGGTTGGCGAAACCAGGGCATGGTTGCGAAATATTTGCTCAATTTCAACTCACGTCGCGCGCGTTTTCTACCCGTACGAGAAATCTTCCCCGACTTTCGGTAGGAGGATGGGACCTCCGAGAGGGTGCCATCTCCGGTGCCATCATAGCGGGGGGGCACTATGGCGCGATGCGCTTGGCCGCGCACATTTTACCGTGCCGCACTAAAGTTGAGCACATACCCGGGATTTCCCTCCCCAGCCAAAATCAGGAGAGTCATTGCGGCACGAAAATATGGGGGTGGTCAAGTGCTATACAACAGTGGTCCCCCCGCTGCAATAGCACCTCATCTCCTTCCCCCTCCCCCTCCAGAAGACGGGCCCAATCCAGAAGCACCAGTCTTTCTCAGATTTTCTTATGCTTCTACAAGCTGCCATGAGTAACACCCCAACAGAACAAAAAATAAATAAAAACAAGAATTGGAAACAAATAACAGTCAATGAAAGCTGACCGACTGACCTGGCGAGATGTGCTTGAAAAGGACATTCAGCCAGATTATGTGGACAATAATTATTGCATCGGCTGGGAGATCGTCAAGCTAAGGCCGGACTCTCACGGAATTGGCACAGCAACCACCGCTTGCATAGAATCCGATCCCCAGTGAAAATCTGAAATATAGTGACAGAAATATTATAGTTACAGAAGTGGCGAATCACGGAAATTGCGATAAAACGAATTTCAGCCACTGAGAACCTAAGGAAACAAGAAGGAAACAAAAATTGAAAAACTTGAGAACAAAAAAAAAGAAATTTAGAGCTCGGGCGTCGAATTCGAGAAGTGGTACGTACCTTACGTACAAAACAATGTAAAAATCGTTTGTACAGTTCATTGGCGCGCCCCAATGCCAATGTACATAAAATTTAAAGGACTTTTATTTTTTACATGCCGGAACTCGTCCGCGCCAACATTTTTTCAATGGAAACTGCGGGTCGACGCTAAGTTTCGGACGAGTTCCAGTGCAGCCTCCGCTCCTCCTTCTTTTTCGGTTCTTTATTAGTAGAGGATATGTAACATAAGCCTTCTGAAACAAATGGGATAGATGAGACAGTAGAGAGAGCATAGTTGAGCGACCGATGGCTTCTAATCGACGTGAAGAATCGATAAGATCATTGAACTTAACGATTTTGTGGCCATCGACAACTCACAGAGATTGAAAACAAACAAAATGTTGCCTACGGATACAGATGGCTTTCGACTGTGTGGCGATGTCGCAATGCAGTGCACGACGACGCGATGCACCATCCAGCCGACGCTAAGGGGTCGAATAGAGTCCCGCCGCTGAAAGGAGCGGCGCGGCGTGCCGCGCCGCCCAAGATTTGTCTACGCCGCCGATCTCCAACTACTATGATCGGGCCGCGGCAAACTGGAGCGGCGACGCGCTTTTGCGTACTACGTACAGGGCTATGCACCTGACATCTAAATATGTAATTTACTGGTGAGATTAGCCAAGTTGGAGCTAGACAATTTCACAGCGGCTTGAGTCATGTTTAGTGTCTCGAATAAGAAAAGAATATATATGATTTCAAGATAGACCAATTGACAATCAGAGCTATTTCAGAACCTGAGGATTCTCCCCTGAAAATGGATTTCGTGGTCGATGTACACCTCTTCCACTATCTTGTATTCATTTTTATAGGATTATAACTGTAATATTTTTTACTTACGTAATCACTAGAATTGGGGGCGAATCGAAAAGTTATTCGAAAGAATATTCGAACAAATGGAATATTCGATATATTTGAAAGCCACAATTTCTAATTTTTGAACGATTCGACTTGTTCGGGATTTCGAACTTTAAGTTCTCTCGGGTATTCGGTTAATTAAGGGAAATAAATTGTTTCTTATCCAGTTATCGATTCTTTTGGAATTCTGCATTGATAGGTATTTCGGATATTCGATTCATTCGGGATTTCAAATTAATTGGTTTTCCGAATATTCGCTTTTTTGACAAACTTAAATATTCAGTTATCCGAATATTCGGACAAGTTTGGGTCGCGGCATTCCAATACTCTCTGTCACTGGTAAAAAACTGGAGAATATTCGTTAATCATTCTGGAATAATTCGAGGATTCTAATTTTTATCTGAATATACGGACAAATCTTGCGATTATTCGAATCGAATAGAGGATAAGTTTTTGAAAATTCTCATTAATTTCAAAAAAACGGAGAGTCCTTCAATTATTGTTTTTAATAACTTATTCAACATTTTAAAAATTGTGTTATTCGACGAAATTCATTCAATCGGAAATTTGAAAATGTCTCACACAAATACATTTAATCATACGGTGAATTTGTAGAAAAAAGGGTTTATTCGAAAAACTCATTAGCCCGAGTTTTTTGCAGAAGTGTTCATGCGAACTATTTGTTTCTTCGGCGTATTCTAAAAACATGGTAATCGGATCATTAATTCATTGGAAACCTAGCGTCTAATGTTCCTGTCTTGCACTCACTATTACTTATCGTGGCAACTCTACCTTTTCGAAAATTAGTTATTCATAGAAGACCTGCTTTCAGCTGAGAATAAGCTTCTCAAATGGAAATATAGATAAACGTGATTCAAAAGTTACGTGGGAGTTTTCGAATTCAAAGATCAGAAAAAAATGAGCACTTGAATTGGTGTTGAAATCCTTAAAACTCTTCAAAAATCACGTTTCACCAGCCCAAAACCTTACGAATTGAAGTGGCATTGATGTACTTGCACAGCAAAAGAGGCATTCACCTCAGACAAACTCAAATGTCCACAGCAGGTTGAAGCACCTGTTTCTCGAGCAACCGGCGATAGCAAGTTCTTTCGGGAGATTAACATAGACCTATTATCGACCTGTTATCGACCTGTCGATAGCAGGTTCACAGCAGGTTGACGAGGCAACACATCTTACCGCCGGTGACGATTGATCGTCCAAATCTCCGAATGCTCAACCAAATATTCAGTCGGTTGCGCAATTGAAGAACCTGCTTTTGTTTTTTTTTGTCTTAAGTGAAGCACATCTGTTTTTGTTTGATAACGCGCAAATCAGGCCTTGTATTGACTGGAATTATTACTCAAATAGTGTTCAAGAGATTTTTGTAGTATTCAAATATTATAGTCTCTTGGGATTTTACTATGAGTATTTTTTCGAACACCAGGTGTATTTGGAGTCTTGAAACATCCTTTTTTGAGAATTCGATTTCGTCGTGATTTTTCATTGTTCTGCTTCTCGCTTCATTGGAGGTTTCATGTTTTTCGCCTCTCGTGTATTCCGCTAATTCGGGAGATCGAAAACTTCTTTGCTTTCGTTTAGGCCAACTGTCCGTTTTTCGAATATTTGTCTCAATTCAGCTTACATCTTAATTACCTATCAAAAACGTTGTTCATTTGTACAAGTATATCACTTGAAAACCATTCGAACTTCGAAATCGATTACTTGCTTCATTTTTTGTACAAATGTTCACACGTAAAACAATTGAATCGAGTATGTGATCTATTTTTCAACTTACTCGTTTATATAAGAAATTCTGAAGAACTCACACCAGGTTTTCAAATCAATGGGAGACTATGAAAATCACAATCGAGAAATTCTCCTCATTTCTCATTTGATCTAGTTTGATGATGTGATTACATAATAGACATGGACAATCGTCGTTAGGTTTTGAATGAAGGAATGATTGAATTATCGCGTTTTTAGAACACCTCAGATGGATGAGTAATACGGATAGCCACTATAGAAAAATTTCTAATGAATAAGTTCTTTCGATTATATTCACTTCAAAATTAACGAATGAACGAGTAAATTCGAAGGAGGCATTCTTTAAAATTTCGGATGAATTTTCGAATACAGCGTTTTTGAAATCTCGGAATGAGTGAATAGAATCGGGCAAGGTCTCCTTTTTTTTGACCGAACGATTGTTTTAGAAAACCTGTCTTCTATTCGAGGCAAATGAATACTTGGAAAATATATTCGAATAGTCGAATGAAAATTAGCTTTTTCCGATATATTTCCGAAAAGATCCTGAATACTTTCTGCACATTCTTTCTCAATATCCAAACATTTGAATTTAGTGACACAAAATTGGCGGACTACTCAGAAAATCGAAAATTAAAGGTCTCCGAGCTAAACCAAATACTCCAGAACCCGACTGATTCAAATTTCTGAACGAATCGAAGGCTTGAAAAAGCGAATATGAAAATTCCCAAGCGAAACCAACATTCGAAAAAATCAGAATTTGGAATGTCCGGTTGAGTCGAATATAAGAATACTCAACTTTTCTAACTACTTGAATTTATATCACTCAGGCGCCCTTGGTCTGGGTCAGAAGTGCGGCGGCACGCTGCTTAGGCCCCCGTCATAGACGGTGGATCTACTGAGTCCCACCGGGTCGATACGCATCGAATTCGTGGAAGACGGGTGCAAAAAAATCAACCCACTGAGTCCGACTGCGACCGTCTGATGCCCACCGCAATCCCCCCGGTCGATACTGATATTTATCATGCGTACAAGGGCGGGGCCAATGCACCGACTGAGTCCTACTGAGTCCCACTGAGTCCCACCGAAATCGTCCTCACACCACCCGGTCGATATAGGTGTTTTTCACGTGATTTGGGTGCATTTTTTTCGGCCGACAGCGACCTGCCGAGTCCCGCCGCATCTCGACTCTCGCCGTCTGCGCTCTGCCCCACGTACTGCTGATACGGAAATCAGATTCAGACATGTTGAAAACAAGAAAAATCAGCCACCAAACACGTTCCGATTCACAGCTGAAGTGATAATCGTCACTATCAATTGCGTGTTTCGCAGAGGAGTTGGTTGGCGCTGGAGGCAACCGCACTCAGTGGGACTCAGCAGGTTTTTCCACCCCGGACTCATTCGGACTCAGTCGGACTCAGCAGGTTTTTCGACGAAGTCTGACCGGGGCCTTAAAGGCACAGGACACCCAAAAAAATAATTTTCGGATTCTATGCTCATCTTGGAGAGAGTCACACGCTGATCACAGTGATATCTCTGGAATCGTCCAAGACCTCCTTTGAACAGAGATATGGCTCTTCTAAGATGCCCAGATTTTGAGGGTGAAAAACTGGTGGACGAGTTGTCTCAGGCCTGTATTTCTCTTCATTCGCAGTCACTGTGTGAAAGAAAGCCAGGATAAGGAGACAGTCCGGTAATGGACTGAAGAACGCCGACTTGTTGGAATTCATCCATCCAACGAGCCGCTATCGATTTCGAAAGTCTGTTAGGAGGTCGGGCCTGTGGTGGTGAGCAAAGGGGGTCGGGCCTGTGATGGTCGCTTATATCTCGCTTATTTTGAGGAAATGAGATCTGGCATTCGGCACGTGTTATACAGGAGGGGTCTTCTACACAATTACATGAAAATCTCAAAATTTATATTTGAGGGTGTACTGTGCCTTTAAAGGCAGCAGACACGCTCAAAAATGGTATCGATTTTATTACATAAATCAAAGGTTTGGAGCTGGTTGTATTGGGAACTGACAAAAAAAACGGACGAAAACTGTGTGCAAATAGAGGAATAACGGTTATTTCGTTATCAAGTGAAAGTGGACGAGTTTTACGGCGCGGTTGAAACAGCGAATATTAGCAACAAAACGGTTGAGATAGAGAAGCCGATATACTCTTACAGCCCCCTACTGGGACGTTCACCTCGTTGGAAGCATCAAGAACCAGCCAAAGGGACCGTATTAGTACTATCAATCTGGACGAGTTTGTATTTTGGGGCGGGGTTGCAGAAGCTCAGGGGCGGGGTTGCAGAAATTTTTCGATTTGCATTGCTGAAATTTAGTAGTTGTGACTCGTTTTTAACGCTTCCAACGGCATGAGCAGTCTACTAGGAGCCATGCGACTTCAGAAACGTAGTTATCTCAGCAACTTTTTCGAGCGTGTCTGCTGCCTTTAGAGGCAGAGTCCAAGTTCAGGGACAAAATCTGAGGTTTCCATATGATCTTAAAACAGACCCACCAGATCTAGCACCTGCCAAGTGCGAGCTCTCAATTCCTCCGAATCAGCGAGAAACAGGAGGAAGCCACCCTGGGGCGCCCACATCAGGAAGCCACCCTGGGGGCGCCCACATCAGGAAGCCACTTTGGCACGCCCCTTTTACGGTCTTTCGAGCTCAACAGTGGCGAGATGAGCGATGATTTTCGATGAATTGCGCCGTTCATCCCTTCATTCTCAGCCTCTCTATCTATTCAGGTCAGTTCGTACACATTGCTTGCAAATGACGGAATTTAGAAGCCCCGGACAACTCGTCCACCATGCTTCCGCACTCAGAACTTTCCAGCCTAGGTTGTTGCGTCTAATTAGCCCAATTCCTTGTTA
Source organism: Aplectana chamaeleonis (assembly GCA_029168955.1). NCBI lineage: Eukaryota > Metazoa > Nematoda > Chromadorea > Rhabditida > Cosmocercidae > Aplectana > Aplectana chamaeleonis. The sequence goes on from JAPDOI010001328.1 coordinate 47,838, forward strand.
CATGCGTCTTTACAGGGTCGAAGACGTCGTTTCTTGTCACTTGCACGTATGAAAGACGCAAGTAACATACGAGGGGGCGTGTATGGTAAGTGCGTCTTTCGGAAGAGACCACAAAGACGCAAGTAACAAACCGTTTAGACGCAAGAAAGCTACTCAAATTGTTTATGACGAGTGCGGCTTTCACAACTGATTGATTTCTCGTCGATAACCACTACATTTCACCTTTCCCCGATAAGTTCATGTGTTTTGCTGATAAGAAAACTTTCTCAGACTTTCATTTTGTTCGTGATTCTACGAACTATATTTCAAAACAAGGCGGTAGCGTACGACTGCTGTCTTGTGCTTACTGAAGTCGGGACATTGATCCTAGACATGACTTTCACACATCCTGGGCTCCTCAAGTATTTGCGGTGTTCGTGAAAAATAAGGAAACCGCGGAGCTGTAGACGACGAGTATACTCGTCCGCGCGTACCTTAACGCTTTGTCGGCGTCAAATCTAAAACTCAAAATCCACATATTACATAGAAATTCGTGCGATCCGCAATTTTACGCCCTGAAATTCGGTTTGAACTTACATAGGCAACCTGATTCTTTCTGGTATAGAGCGCAGTGCAAAGTATAGGTCCACTATAAATTCCGCATTTTCGCTAAATTACGATTCGCGCTTCACGAAAATACGAAATTCAGTTACGCACAGTTACGTGTCCACGGTGAATATCGTCTCCTAATTTCGTCGAAAATTAAAACAATCGGTAGCTCACTGCCGCATTAGAGTTATAAACGTACAGAGACGGGTCTAGAAAAGCCACTATGAGGCCATAATTTTGCGTTTTCCGGCGCCCTTTTGTCTTAACCCTGTTCATGATGGTCAATTTGAGAATCCGAAGAAATATTTGGAATCAGGATCGAGAGTACTCTCTTTTAGCATTTGCACTATTTGCCATACTTTGTACAAAGCATTTAGGCGTAACAGCATGGACACATTTGCTCATAAATGCCTTAATTGCGAAATTGCGATTCGGGTTGATTGTTTCTTGTCTAATTTTGCCTACATATCTCGTTGAAGAGGGAGCCATGTGTTACTCCAGAAAAAAGAGCACACGATGCTGATTCCCAATATCTTTTTAGATTCCCAAATGGACCCTTTTGAACAGAGTTATGGAAAAAGAGCGAAAGAATGCTTTTTAGCGTTTTTGGGCCAAAAACGCCAAAGTAATGGCCAGTATTGCAGTAACAACGTTTCTCTGCAGTAGGTATCTGCGAGCTCGAGGTATGAAACAATCTTCCTGAGGAAGGTTAAATCTCATAGTTATTCAATAATAATCAGTAATAATCTCAATGTCATATTGTTTTGTTCTTTATTTGTTAACTACAAGAACGTAGGAACCTTAAGCTATCCATTAATGCACTTGTCGTAGTCAAATATGAAGATAATTAGTGTTTTTGCCCACGAAGATTGGGCCGTTGCCGTAGTTATCGTCATGCACATGTTGAACATCGATTGCGAACTCACGCGATGCACGGCGCGCCTCATAAGGGCAAGTCGTTGTCATTTGGAATAAATAGTTCATTGGGCTCTCCCGAGTCCACAACCGCCGCCCTGGCGAGGGCTCTGATATCCATAGTGTATTGGGCACGCAAACGTAGAGTAAGGCGCCTGCGTGTTCAGCGTTTGTTACATGCATCTTTAAGGAAGAATCCATGCGCCTTTGATGTAAGGCGCCTGCGTGTTAAGCGTTTGTTACGTACGTCTTTGGGGAATGATTCATGCGCCTTTAATGTAAGGCGCCTGCGTGTTCAGCGTTTGTTACATGCGTCTTTGAGGAATGATACATGCGTCTTTAGTTCTAGGTATTTGCGTCTTTATGGTATGTAGCATGATGCTATCAGACTACATACTTATAAGGCGGAAATAGCTAGGCTGGAAAGTTCTGAGCAGCTCACTTTTTGAGGAGCCATAACTTCGTTTCCAGGGGAGTCCTGTACGATTCCAGAGACATCTTTAGAATCAGCGTGAAACCATTTCAAGATAGGCAGAAAAACAGAAAAACGAATCTAGGGTTGGACTGCGCCTTTAAAGGCACAGTACACCCTCAGATATGAATTTTGAGATTTTCATGTGAATGAGTAGAAGACCCCCTCAGAACTTTCCACCCTAGCTATTTCCGCCTTATAAGTATGTAGTCTGATAGCATCATGCTACATACCATAAAGACGCAAATACCTAGAAATAAAGACGCATGTATCATTCCTCAAAGACGCATGCAACAAACGCTGAACACGCAGGCGCCTTACATTATAGGCGCATGAATCATTCCTCAGAGACGCACGTAACAAACGCTAAACACGCAGGCGCCTTACAACAAAGGCGCTTGTATCATCCCTCAAAGACGCATGTAGCAAACGCTGGTCACGCAGACGCCTTACATCATGTCTGCGTGCCCAATAGACTTTAGACAAAGCCTCGTCGGGGCGGCGGTTGTGGACGCGAGAGAGACCACCGACCTTTTATTTTCAAATAGCAACGACTTGCCCTTATGAGGCGCGCCGTACATCGCGTGAGGTTGCAATCGATGTTCAACATGTGCATGATGATGATAACTACGGCAACGGCCCAATCTTCGTGGGCAAAAACACTAATTATCTTCATATTTGACTACGACAAGTGCATTAATGGATAGCTTAATGTTCCTACGTTCTTGTAGTTAACAAATAAAATAACAAAACAATATGACATTGAGATTATTACTGATTATTATTAAATACCTATGAGATTTGACCTTCCTGCAGGAAGATTGTTTCATACCTCGAGCTCGTAGATACCTTACTACAGAGAAACGTTGTTACTGCAATAGCGGCCATTATTTTGGCGTTTTTGGCCCAAAAAAAAAACGCTAAAAAGCATTTTTTGCTCTTTTTTTCCATAACTCTATTCAAAAGGGTCCATTTGGGAATCTAACAAGATATTGGGGATCAGCATCGTGTGCTCTTTTTCTGGAATAGCACATGGCTCCTCTTCAACAAGATATGTATTCAAAATTAGACAGGAAACAATCAACCCGATTCGCGATTTCGCAATCAAGGCACTTATGAGCGAATGTGTCCATGCTGTTACGCCTAAATGCTTTGTACAAAGTATGCCAGGTAGTGCAAATGCTAAAAGAGAGTACTCTCGATCCTGATTCCAAATATTTCTTCGGATTCTGAAATTGACCATCATGAACAGAGTTAAGGCGAAAGGGCGCCAAAAACGCTTGTTTTGCGTTTTTTCGCGGAAAACGCAAAAGTTATGGCCTCATAGTGCTCTTCTAGGCCCGTTTCTGTACGTTTTTAACTCTAATGCGGCAGTGAGCTACCGATTGTTTTGATTTTCGATCAAATTAGGGAGACGATATTCACCGTGGACACGTAACTGTGCGTAACTGAATTTTGTATTTTCGTGAAGCGCGAATCGTAATTTAGCGAAAATGCGGAATTTATAGTGGACCTATACTTTTGCACTGCGCTGTATACCAGGAAGAATCAGGTTGCCTATGTAAGTCCAAACCGAATTTCAGGGCGTGAAATTGCGGATCGCACGAATTTTTTATGTAATATGTGGATTTACAGTTTTAGATTTGACGCCGACAAAGCGTTAATGTACGCGCGGACGAGTATACTCGTCGTCTACAGCTCCGCGGTTTCCTTATTTTTCACGAACACCGCGAATACTTGAGAAGCCCAGAATGTGTGAAAGTCATGTCTAGGATCAATGTCCCGACTTCAGTAAGCACAAGACAGCAGTCGTACGCTACCGCCTTGTTTTGAAATATAGTTCGTAGAATCACGAACAAAATGAAAATCTGAGCAAGTTTTCTTATCAGCAAAAGACATGAACTTATCGGGGAAAGGTGAAATGTAGTGTTTATCGACGAGAAATCAATCAGTTGTGAAAGACGCACTCGTCATAAACAATTTGAGTAGCTTTCTTGCGTCTAAACGGTTTGTTACTTGCGTCTTTGTGGTCTCTTCCGAAAGACGCACTTACCATACACGCCCCCTCGTATGTTACTTGCGTCTTTCATACGTGCAAGTGACAAGAAACGACGTCTTCGACCCTGTAAAGACGCATGTAACAAGGAATCGGGCTAATTAGACGCAACAACCTAGGCTGGAAAGTTCTGAGTCCTGTATAACACGTGCCAAATGCCAGATCTCGTTCCCTCCAGATAAGCAAGATATAAGCGACCACCACAGGCCCGACCCCCTTGGCTCACCACCACAGGCCCGACCCCCTAACAGATTTTCGAACTTGTTAGTGGCTCGATGGATGGATGAATTCCAACAAGTCGTCGTTCTTCAGTCCATTACCGGACTGTCTTCTTATCCTGGCTTTCTCTTACGCAAAGATTGCGAATAAAGAGAAATACAGGCCTGAGACAACTCGTCCACCAATTTTTCACCCTCAAAATCTAGGCATCTTTGAAGAGCCATAACTCTCTTCAGAGGGGGTTTTGGACGATTTTAGAGATACCACTGTGATCAGCGTGTGACTCTCTCCAAGATAAGCATGAAATCTGAAAATTAATTTCTTGGGTGTCCTGTGCCTTTAAAGGCGCAGTCCAACCTCAAGGGTAGAATTTGATATTGTAGTCCGCCCACCGTGTACAGCAACCCTGACAAGCACAAAATCTGAAGTCGATTCAGAAAATCCAGTTATAAAGTCGGCTCCACTCCCAATACCCTAAAAGCATAATCAAGCGCTTTGCTCCGAATAGGGGACCAAAATCATTACAAACTGAAAAATTGATTTATGTGACGATGCTCATAGGCAAAAAAACTATAGCAGAGCTCTTGGTTCCCTTTTTGAGGCGGTGTGCTCAGTTATGTAAGCTTTTGAGTATTGTGGGCGGGGCCGACTTTTTCCCTGTAGTTTTCCCCTTATTTGATCGAGATCTCGCGCTCGGCGAGGTTGCTATTCACGGTGGACTGACCATAGTGCGAAATTTTACCCCTGAGATTTGACGATGCCTTTATACATCTTTCATAAACCTGGTGATTTTGGTTCTGCCGGGGATTTCATATGTAGTTGCTTCCTGTCCGTGCCGCGCGTGTCGCGCGAAAAAGTTTCATAGTCCACCGCTCATTCCGAGCGTCACGAGCATTCCGTGCTTGCGGTGAGGACTATGAAGGATACCTTACGCACAGAGAGTAGATCAGCGGGCTTTCTCCCCTGAGTATTGTCTGTAAAAATTGAAATTCTGATCATTCGGAGAGCGTGCGGAGCGCGCGATGCTGCTCCCTCCGTCGACCTCTGCTCTTTCGCTATCTCTAACCTCCGCTCCGCACCTGCCGGCGTTGAAACCACTAGAATTTCACTGTTTTACAGCCTATGCGTATCTTTTTTTATCAAATATGGTATACTTTTCGAAGGCGCAACACTTTCTCTATCTAACAGCGTTACCCGAAATTCCTACTTTTGTATTTTACATCGAAGTGTCGGGGACGGTTCAAGGGACCGAAAATATTTGGATACATCTCGTTCTCTCCTTTAAATTTATCGACGCTGTTCAAGATCCAAGAACATTTGAACTTCGTGAGAGCTGATCCTTGTACCAAATCGAGTTCGCGGAACTTTTTCTCAATTTAGCGAGTTTCGCATTTCTTGAAATGTTTAGAAGGTACGATTCCCATTATATCTCGATCATCCAACGTCTTCAAGCCAATCAACTTCAAATTTGATAATAATGCAATAGTCATAACTAGAAAAGACACTGTGAATAATATCTACATCCGCAAATTTGAGGTTTCGTGAGGGAAAATTCTCAGATAATGAAGCTATGCCAGTAGTTTCCGTTTCGAATAAGTCCCAGGAACTGCGATTTTCGCCCATTGGAGAATTTTTATTAACCCGTTTTAGTACCGTAATCCTGCCCTTACATAATCAAAAGTTCTATATATGAATGTTTTGCCTAACCCTCTTGGTTTTTGTATCGTTGCTGCATATTTCTTGCTTAAAGTTTCGAAAAACCCGTTAAAGTCGAATCGGTTCGAAAGAAAATCAATTCCTATTTTTTACTTCTGCCGGCCACTGGAAGCTGCGAAATAGCTCAAATATTGCGTCGGTAAGAGTTACACCTCGATAATAATTACGGCAGAAAAAACCGAGTTGCCCATGTTTAAGGGCAGTTGAGTATGGGGACGGCTACAATTACAGATAGGTAAAGTAATAATACAGCAATAGTTTCTGAATCCTGCGATGGTTCAGCTCGTTTAACCGCCCTGAATTTTGAAGGTGGCCACACTCATTAAAAATCCGGCGATAGGATGTCTACAGCAAAATCCATAATTCCGGCGGTAGCAGGTCGACAGCCGAACCTTTCGAGGCTTCAGTTAAGTCATGCCGCCGTCTCGAAATCCGGTGCTAGAGGTCTACACCTGGACCTTTGTTCTCTCGCGCCGAAGTCACGCTTTTTTCGTGTCCACAGCTGATGTGCTCTGTGATGACACCTCAGAAACCTGCTGTCGACATTTGAGTTTGCCTGAGTATGGCAATTCCGCCTGGACCAGAATGGTGGTTTCGCTTCCCGCACTATTTTCCGCGGATTCATTTGTGGTCCTATCGATTATTCGAGCGCCTCTGCGTTAATACGGGCGAGAATGTTGCACTGTTAAAGCCTACCTCTACGCTAACTCAGGCAATCGCGGGGGTCGGTGGCCGGTTAAAACGCCCCTTTTCCAGTCAAATTGATCGGATCTGGCTGATTAACGGAGGTTTCGACATGACTCATAACTGCCGAAGTTTTCGTGGTAAGGTCTCATATGTGGCGGAGATTTCGGGTCGACGTGTTGCAGTGCCTGCACTGCTTTTCTCTGATACTCTCTCGTGTAGAGCGCGTAAATGGCAGCCCACAATGTATACGCTGCCCTTAAATGTGAGGTGTTTGTGCTTGTCGTTGTTGGCATCGTTAGGATATCGACGCTCTGGCGGGCGTCGGTGGCAGGTTGATTCGCCAATGCTGGCTCTCGACCTGCCAGCGACTGCAGGAGTGGTAGGTGGTGGTCGGTGGGAGGTGATCAGGCAACTCAGAACTTTTTGGATCACTTGATTTCCAGCAATCACCAGCAAAATCGACTTTAATTCGACTAATTTAGCTCGAAATCACATCATTTCAACTAAGGATCGACTTCTGCCAGGGACTATCAACTATGGTTTGGCTTCAAAACAACTGTATTCCCACATAGCGCTCATCCACAGGGGAAAGCAACTTGAAATCCACTTTGCCGGCCGACTAGAGATGATATAACGGTAGAAACAAGCTTTAATTCACTTGAAGTACAATTCCAATGCCGGCGAGCGCCGGTTTCGAAACATGGAAGATTCTCGATTACAATTTTTTTACACTCTCACATTGCTCCTGATCTTCTGTTTCCTCCTTTTTTCATATTGCCCTGCCTGGTTTCTTCTACTGATTCTTCTATTACAGTTGGGCAGTGCTAATCCTTTTCTATTCGACCTTTTTTTCGAAGTCTCAGCCAAAAATCGTAGACAAACTATTTTAAAGTAGTAGTTTGGTGGTCAACCATAGACAAACCATTTAGATGTTGCAACAGAGGAGGGATCGGATTTTACAAGCTTCTCCGTTAAAATTATCCAAGCAAACTCTAGCGCGATATGGATTGGAACGTTGCGTTTACCTAACTTGACCTACGCAGATTCCCTTATTACAGCTTGAAAAAAGGCTAATGTTTTTGTTGCCCGCTTGATTTTGCTTCGATAAGTTTAACGGAGAAGCTTGTAAAATCCGATCCCTCGTCTGTCCCTATTTCTCGACAGCTGGTCTATAATTGACCGCCTAATCGTATTTTTAGTTATTTCACTTCATTTCCTAGCCTTTTCATACTCAAAGCTAATTTACGCCACAACATTTTTAGAGATATTTCAAGATAATTTTTAAACTTTTTTACTTCTATATGGTGTCGCCAAATCGATAGTCTTGCCAGGAAGCTAAATCTTCAAGTATTTCACATTTCCCGAAGGTTCTGGCGTGAAATTCGCTCCGCGATTTCCGCTTTTGAGAGGTAAATCCTCTAACGAGATTACGTGAGATTTTGCCCGAGCTGCACGCGTACATTTCAGCAGGAGGTCTTACCCGCAAGAGAGGAGAAAATTCCCGCCTGGAGGGGAGAATTTGCCCGCGAGGGGGAGAGAAAATACTCTCATGGAGGGGAGAATTTACCCGCAAGCAGGGGAGAAAATACCCGCAAGGAGGGCAGAAAATTTCCGTCGCGAGGTCGAGATTTCGCTTGCGCTAGAAAACATCATGCTAGCAATGAGTGATCATATTGCAATGAGTGGCTTCGCGGACATATTCTCCACGCGCTACGCATCGGGCAAATTGTCCGTAAACCAAAAATTTCATGAGAGTACCGTCACCTTGCCGCCCGGCTTTGAAAAACGGGTACGACTTTTTTCAGGGTGGTTCTAGGCAGCTGCGAAGATCTTGCCCAAGCAGTTTCCGTGCTCCACGGCTAATTTAGTGTTTAAACCCACGATCCTGAGGTACGCTTCAAGGTTAAGGTATCAATTTCAAATTGGAATAGGAGCTACAGCGCAATCATTTTAGTCTGATGAATGGTCGGAGCTGCGACGGTAGATCACCCCGCGCGAATCGAAACCCCATTCTCCAGTGAGGCTGCCGGCCCCTCGCGGCCAGCAGCCTGCACCATGCGTTGGACTATAGGGCTACGCATAGTCCGGCGGGAAAAGTCGCGCCGCAATAATGGGGATTATTAAAGAGCAGACTTCTGTAGCTGTAAAGGCTGTGAAGGTGTGCACTTTCATTAAAGAGTTTCGCACACGCGGAGGTTTCAATTCCTGTTCATAATCCACGGATAACACGTGCGTGCCTTTGGACGAGCTACACCCCGCCGCCGCCGTGAGGGTTACCTGCGAGTCAACAGAACGGTGTTTTCTAGTACTTGCGATCCGTATCTTACTAGGGACTGCTTCGAACTTCCCGTGGAGATTCGGAAAACCATGTTGTCGTTGCTGTAGTTCTGTGACAGTACATAGACGATCCGTGTTTGAAATTCCCTGAATGGCTGCGGGGTTTCCAAAAAATGGCCTTTTCATTGCTTCACAAGAAGGTAAGGGTAAGGTAAGGTACAGCCATCAGGGAATATTTGGGGTGTTAAGAAAAAAGTTTCGGATTCGGCTCAAAACTTTCATATCGGGGTGATTTAGAGCGCTGAAAAGGGTCTAGTCCTCGCCAGCCTCAGGGTTACTGTAGGTTACGGTTGGCAGAAAACCTTTTATTTGCCGTTGCTCACCCTCTACAAAGAAGTTTTCAGCCCAATCTCAGACAATTTTTTTGAACATCCTGAAAATTGCCATTCGTGTACCCCTTTTATCTACGCAAAGCTAAAAAAGGCCACTTTTGGAAATCTCCTGTAAATTAAATCTCTGAGGCATTTAGGGGATTTAGAAAATGGATTATCAATGCTGTGTCCCATACCTACAACTATCAACACATGGTTTTATAAAAGCCCACCGGAAATGTAAGGTAAGCTCTAGTTAGTGTTCTACACATTAGATAAGGTTTGAGCCAACTGGGAAAAACTACTTTACCCCTTCATAAATTCCTAGTATTTCTTACTGCTAGAAATCAATGCAGCGACAGAGTAGTGTTTGGGTGGATGGCAAAGTGTTGTTTGCAAGTTTATAGACTATACTTGTCAGCTACATTCTGCTATACGGTATCAACACCTAGATAACAGCATTAGGCTGCTAACTTGTTAAAGAGTTGTTCTTACAGTAAGAGCAATTGTTGATGACAAGTTGGTGAGTCTCAAGTTGTTATCCACGTAAGGACAACTATACCGTGGTTCGTTACGGCGACAAGCAGAAAGTTGTTCTCAAAGTGGAAATCAAGTAAACGAAAATGTTCTGAGAAAACTTTCGGTGTAAACACGTGGGTGTGAGGCCTATGGTATACTTTGTCGCTCTAATGAGCGACAGGCATGCAATCAAACACAAATCGTGGCGGGACCCGCATTGGAGCAACGGCAACGGTCGTCGTAGGAACAGATGTCGCGTATGGGTCGCAGCGACGTGTCGCGGAGGGCTGACATACTGCAAATGTGCCATAGCCTGTCGCTACCACTGTCGCCGTCGCTGTGCAGTGCACTGCGACAGCGACAGATTTAAAGGACGGGAGGCGGTCGCTGTCGCTGTGCAGAGCGACGCGACCGTGTGTCGCAAAAGTATACCATACCCCTGACGTCATTTTGAGTGGTCGGTGGGAGGTGATTAGACAGAGCTCTCAGTGTGGAGGGTCAACTGTGACGTGGCATTGTAGGGTCGGTGGGAGGTTGACACGCGGAGTTTTCGGCATGAATGGGGTAGTTTTCGGGCCTTGCCCGCCCCTTTTTCCGTTCCGAGCTTCAGCTCTCTACCTCTCAGGCAAACTCAAATGTCGACAGCAGGTTGACCCGCCCCTTTCTCAAGCAACCGGGTGATGGCAGCTTTTTTCGGGAGCAAAACATGGACCTGTTATCGACCTGCTATCGACCTGTCGATAGGAGGTTCACGGCAGGCTGTTAAGGCAACACATCCTATCGCCGGTGAACATTGATTGCCCGAATCTCCAATGCTTGACGAAGTATTCAGTCGGTTGAACGATTGAAGAATCTACTTTTGTCTTCATTTCCTTGTCTTTCATTCGTGAAGCACGTGGCCTCTGGGACTTTAGACTTCAGGTTGCATGGAATCATTGCTGGAGTGATGTTCTGAGAATTCTTCAAGCGTTTCAAAATTGTATTATTCTTTGGATTTCCATTTGCCAGTATAAAGATGTATTTGGACGTCTTAAACATTTTTTCAGTTCGATTCTGTCATGATTTAAGAATTCTGTTTCTCGACTCACTCGGTGTTTCTTACTTTTTCGGCTCTTGAGTACACAGTTTATTCGCGAGATCGAAAAGTATGTAGTGTTTTCGGGCAGCTGAAATGTCCGATTGTTGGAATATTTGTACGAATTCTCTCACACATTCGAACTGAAAACGGGATATGTTTGCGCATTTATTCATTCATTAGATTTTTTCCGCATGTTTTTCACCAACTTTTTATTTAATTAATTGGGAAACTTTATAAAGATCATATCCGAGAAGTCCTCCTAATTCCATAATAGGTCTGAAATTAAAGTTGTAGTTAACAGATATCGGCATTCGACGCTAGGTTTTGAATGAATCAATGATCCGAATATCGTATTTTAAAACACCTCAAATGAATGAATAATTTGAAGAATCCTTTTTGAAAATTTTCGGGCGAATGAATTTTTCAGCTATAGATTTTTTGAAATTACCGAATGGAAGAATTTATTGGAATGAGGTATTTTCCAGGTCACCGAATGACTGTTTCGAATTACGAGTTTCCGAAGACTTGGACTGAGTGAATAAATTTGGACAAGGCCTCTCAAGTTTTTCAAGAATGGTTGACTATATTCTATTGGACAACCTGTCCTCCATGAAATTCGAATGAATATCTGAAAAATTCAAACGAATATTCCAATTCAAATTCGATTTTTCGAATTCTTCCCGAATAAATCATGAACATTTTTTGCAGATTTTTTAGTGGCCGAATATTCAAAAAGCGCGATTCGAAATTACATTATTCAAAAATATCAAGTTTCTCAGTTCTCCTAGTAAACCAAATTTTTGGAAACCGAAGTTTGAATTTCCGAAAGGATCGAATGCTTGAAAAAAAAATCCAAAATTCAATTAATTCCTGAATGAACCGATTTGTCGGAGTATTAGAAATTGAAATTACCTAATCCTAAAATTGAACCTAGAATTGAATCTAATATTCACGCACTGGAATATTAAAATCATTCAATCGCTCCAGCCGCAAGGCGGCTGGAGAGGTTTGGTTTTTTATTATTCTACTCAGTCCCAAGTATAGTAGATAATATTGACGTATCTTATTTCTTCTTCTGCTGTACGGGTTTCGGGCTGTGGCGAGTCCGTTCCTCCCAGTCTCTGCACACGTGTAGAAATTATTCATTCTCAAGTGACGTTCCAGTGCGGGTATGAATAGTGGACGTTAAGCAGTACTAGAAGCCTATTATTGTTAGTATACAGTAACATTGCAGTTTTTCGCGTCATTCGACTGCGTCGCGTACCATCTGAGGGATTCGTGAACGGTAAACATATGGCTTGCGGTTTTCACTATAAGATGAAGATAAGGAATCGGCTTCCTGGATCCCCTATTGGGATGCGCAGAGCATTCGGCGTCGTATTCGTAGAGGCTCGAATTGTTCTCGCGCCTACTTACATAGTGGCTTGCAGGGGGCCAGCCGACTTCCCAATGAGTGCCTTGATCTCCCTACATGAATCTTCTACCAATAAAAAGACCACGGACTGATAGTTCTCAGGCCGGTGTAGTACCAGGAATTTCCGGGAGTTTTCCATGCAATCAGTGGTAAATCTGCAATTACTGCCCGATTACGGAAATTTTGTTAGAGAATTCACCTTGATCTCTGGTACTGGTATATTCTGTCAGATTACCAGAGGGTTACCACAATATTCCTCTGTAATTTACCGGACACCTCCCGTAATCCATCAGAAAGTTGGCGAATTCTGACAGACTACAAAACTCGGCTCTAGAATCCAAATTGGCAGTTTTTCTTTTGAAGCTCACTCCTGGAGCCGAGGAGCACGTTGTCTCTTTCGAATGCACTCGCCATCCTCGTGAAGGTGGAAACCCTCAGTTCTCATTGTCGACCTCACAAATCATAAAAAAAGAGTTAAAGTTTGATCAAGATTGAAACTCAATTCATTTTTTTTCTCATTTCAATCAAGTGGTGGTTCGCACATATCATACGAATGGTAGCGCGAAAAATTTCAATCTCCTGAAAAATTTGTGAAACGCTCTATGCGAGTTATGTCCGAGAAACAGCCACAAAATGCCTGCTTTCTGCGTATTAGCCAAGAAATAGCTGGTTTCCGCCGCATTGCCGAGCCGGCGACGGCAGCGCCGCGTGTCGGTGTACCGGCCGCGTCTCGGTCATTTTTGATTACTTCTAGTTATTTCTCTGCAAATTTTTGTCTATTTCATGCAAGGCCACGAAATAGCCGAGAAGTAGCCCACCAGGAGCCGTTGCGGAGCCTGGTGGGCTATTTCTCGGCCAAAACGCTCAGATTTGTGCTCCAGTACGGAGAGTCATGTTTCGTACACATATGTACTTGTTTCGCTTCTCATTTCGATCACATTTCGATAATGCCATCAACATCATACTCAAGATGAATTTCCATGACACCATCAGGTGCGATCTGCTGGGCATGACCACCAAAATCATTCCTTCCTGGTCGAAGCGAAATCGATACATCCACTCAGCTGGCAGAGCAACCACGTTTTTCCCCCATAAAACTAATCGTTCTCGACAAATGAATGTTTTTTTCTTTGTTATCTTTTTTTCTCTGGCACTTGGGCTTTTTCGGCTTGCGTTGTTTTCTTTCTTTGATCTTGCGAATAATTTTTTTCACGACTTTTTCAAATGAGACCATAACAAGTTTTTGAAATATTGAATGCATGCAGAATCCTGCTCGATTTCGATTTGGAAGTCGTTTCTTGATTGCTTTCAACGAGCCTTGTAAATTACTGTTGCGAAACAATATGTTCAACTCCACAAAGTTGTCATGATTATTTCTTATATTCCTATATTTTTACTTTGAAATCCCTCACTAAAACTGATTAGAAAATCACTATAGCAGAAATTTGCCGTATTTTGACCCGTGGTCGCTGGGAATTGCAGAAGGAGAACACATTTTTCGAAGAAAGTCGAAAAGACTTAGTAAGCATGCATTGCCCTCGACTATTAGCCAAACTGGCCATTCCGATCGAAATGTACTTTTCTGGAATCATTTTTTGACTTAGAGTTCGAATATGCCCTTCGCAGCTGCCTAGAGTCAAACTGAAAAATATTATAGACGTTTTTTCTCTGGTTTTCGTACATATTGTCCCTCTAAAAAGCGCATTAATTCCACGAGAATCCTGGAACGGACCCTATAATCGTGTTCAGCACCCGAAACAACCTCCTTAGGCAAAGTTTGGGTGAATGCAGATTTTCCGGGCCTTCTGTAGATTTATAGCGTTTCGGACTTAACGAATTTTCGATTCAGCTTTCAATTATATCAATTACGGTGTACAGGAAGCGTTGAAGAAAAATATTCCAGATTTGACTTAAAATTTGCCCTGGGGGTCATTCGGAGTGCTCAACACGAAGGTCAGTTGATCATCTGCATCTGCGGAAACGAATTCTATTATCGCTGGTATCGCTATGGCATCTGTGCCAAACTGTGTAGTATTCCGCCCCAATCTAGTTGTTTCAAGAATATAAGAGCTTGAATGCATCTTACGCGAAGAAAACCATAAATTATTTCCCTACGTTTTTGTACACCTTAGCTCCTCTAGTGAATGGAAATGCCGAGAGGACCCTTGAAAACCTTTCATTTCTAAAGGAAAACCTTCCTGAGCAAAACGTAAAAGTGAATCTGAACCTTGCGCCAAAATCCTTTTTGAAGTTTTTCGGCATTCAGAGACTTGGTCGCCGTCATTTTTGAAGTTTTCCTGCTTGTGAAGTTGGTGCTACAGTTGTTTTTTTGTTGTTTGACGGTCGCATCAACATTTCGTGAAAAAAGGCTAGATGATCGACCCAGAAGTGCTGGACGATCGACCTCACAGCTGTTTTCAGGTGGCCTTAGACAGGGCGCATTTTCAGAGCTTCTGGTTTCGTGGGTGCTGCCAGCTAGCCCAAACTGTTTGGTTGTACACAAAAAATTGAAAGTGATATCGAGCGCGCAGGATGCCTTTAAGACAGTCGTTTTTTGTGCATTTTGTACCTTCCAAAACGTGCAGTGATCTTTCTAAAAATTTTCAACGGACCTCATAATCGTGTTCAGCGCCCAGAATAAACCCCACGGACAAAACTTCCTCACCGTTTTTCGTCGCACTTCTGTTCCTACTCTTCTCAGGGAATCTAAAGCTTACGTTTTAGCCGAAAAACGAGCAACTTTTACATCGTGAACACTGCCTTTACCATTTAATTTCATTCAGCCTTTAATTTAACATTCTCTTTTTTATTCTTCTATCCCACCAATTTCATAATGGCGTGCACTCGTACCTCACTCAAAACCGCAAGAGTAGAACATGATTTCTTTCAGGATCCGAAAGAACCTTTGAAGTGTGTGGCCTTCTTCGTGTTTGCATTCCTTAAAATTGCTTCTATTCCGAAATCCGATAGGGCGCCTTTGATCTATACAATACTATAAAGAAAAAAGTGCCAAGAAAGTTGTTAGTGCGACGAGGTATTCGAATTATTCGATTATTCGGAAGTTAATTTTTCGAATATTTTGTTTATTTTACTATTCGGAAAACTCAGTGTTTTGAATAAATCGTCCATTCGACTATTCGGAGAAGTCAATGTTCCAAATAATTCGTTCATTCGAATATTCTAAAGAGTAAATTTTTTGAAATATTCGTTTTTTTTTTCAAAAAATTTTATTAGTTCTATATACTCTACTTCCCACCAGGAAGGGCAATTTTGAGCTGAAAACAGGACCTTTGTCGCCTTGCTTCAGGGTGATACTACGCAGCCAAGGAGGGTAAATTCATACTCTACGTCCGAAAATCGTTATTTAAAAGTACATTTCATCCAAAATGGCCACTGAAACCAGAGATTGTTCTCTTGTAAGAGGAGGAAATGAAGTATGTGCAAGCTGATAATTATATGAACAGAAACAGCTTCACTTCAATGGCATTACTCGAATTGAGAATAAGGCAGCTTGTAATCTAAAAGCAGTAACATGTGTGTTCCACTCTCGCGATAAAATAGCGGGATGCGAGCAGTACTGATCGAAGAAAGTACGTTATACCAGATTACCAAAGAATTTCGGCGGAGAAAAAAAGGCGGGATTTCTCAGACTAAAATACTGCGAAATTCCAACAATTTTGAGTACATATCTAAAAGTTTCGGAAATCTTGAGCTCCATTTTCGGTCTATCGTGACCCTTTCATCGGAAGAATGTCTGACAAAATAGAAACTTTTTGGGGTCTACTTAATATTTTTCAGCCTATGTGAGTAGTGGAGAATTCTGCCAGATAACTAGAAAAGTCTGCCAGATCACGAGAGAAATCTGACAGAATACGGGAAAATTCTGTCAGAGGAGGGCAACATCGTCTCGTAATCTGGCAGATACTTCTCGTAATCTGACAGATTTTCTCGTAATCTGACAGAATTTCTCGTAATCTGGCAGAATTTTCTTGTATTCTCCAGTTCGTATACGGGAGTATTCTGCCAGATTACTAGAAAATTCTGTCAGATCACGAATGAATTCTGCCAGAATACGGGAGAAATCTGTTAGAGGAGGGCAACATCGTCTCGTAATCTGACAGATTTTTTTCGTATTCTTTCAGAATTTTCCCGTAATGGTCTGGCCTGAGTTGGTTTGATTTACCTCGGCTAAGATCGAACCCCCTGCTGCAATTCGCCATTCAAGTTTTTTTTGTCAAATTTTTGCCTATTTTTATAGAAAACAGAAAAAATGGCCAAAAATGGACAGAAAACAGAAAGCAGAAAATTCCGCACACCCCTGATCCCAATGCGGGGCCACACCATTCAAGAAGAAAGTGCAGAAGCGCGGCCTACGAAGGCGGCGAAATGGCCTAAACGTGTGGCGCAGAAAAAAGAAACATAAAGGAATGGACTGGTTTCAGGAAATTCGAACATGGAGACTATTGCAATATTATCAGATCGTTATGAAATCCCGCACTAAATGTACCCAATGATCGGGATTCCGCAGGCTAGACTTGCTTTAGAGGCGCGCGGCAGCAGTGCGTGTCTTTTGGCCCAGCGCTGATTTTTCAGTGCATGTGCTGCATGTGCTCTCCGCTTCCAACTCACCAGAGCGCCAGGGGCTGATTTGTGTTAGGAGCAAGCGGCCGAACTGCATGTCTTCTGATGCGGCCGAGTGGCTCCGGAGGGGGCTGATTTGTGTTAGGAGCAAGCGGCCGAACTGCAAGTCTTCTGATGCGGCCGAGTGGCTCCGGAGCGGAATGAAAATCGTCAGGACGGACCAAGCAGGTTTCAAAGAGTTCTTTCAAAATTATCGCTCAGGCGCCACGCGGCTGGATCGAGCGACACGCAGCGCGGCCCCGCGCCTCTAACGCAAGCCATATCGTGTGATCTGCGAAATTTCGGACAGAGTAGGTCTGCGAGTTTGTTCTTGTTGGTATATAACTTTCGAGCAAATATGGTATACTAAACGTAACGCATCCTCTGTCTAATATCGCTAATCGAAGAACTCGACCTTCGGAGGTTTCAGGTACCAAAAAAATTTTCAAAACACCACGTTCTACGCTTTCTATCTATCAGGGCTGTTTAAGATCATGTAACATTCTAAGTGTGTGAGGGCCGAATTATAGCAGCAGAACAGACTCCCTGATTTCCTTCTCAATTTAGCAAATTTCGATTTATTGAAATTTCTGAAAATGCAATTTCCATATTATGTATTTTCATTATCGAACGACTCCAGCCCAACAAAGTTTAGGATTGATCATTATGCATAGTACCTTATGCTACTATACTCATTTTGTTAATTAACAGTATTTGCTTTAGAAGTTCGATTTTCACAGTTTTCAGTAGTTTTCGAAAAGAATGGACCACAGATGAGAATGGAGCTCCAAAAAAACCGGATTCCGTCACAGTGAAGAAATTCAATAAACCCGTTGCAATACCATAATCCAGCCCTCACACATCCCGAATGTTCCATGGTCTCATGCAGGCCTGATGGATGGCAATAAGAGAACGAGGGGCGTTCAAAATGTACCGGTGTCCAAAGCCTCGTCTACACTTCGATGTAAAATAAAGACAGGGTCCAGTTTTTCGGGCTGCTAGAACGCATTTAGATAGAAGACGAGTTGAGCTTTCAAATAGTAGCCCACATTTGATCGGAAAATCACATGCGGACAAGGAAATTTTCAAAAACTCTCTGGTTGCTCTTCTTTCCTAAAGACCTAATAATTAGAACGTATCAGAAATACTAAAGCTATAGAGCCGAGTCGTACGCCTAGCTATCTTGAGATCGCCCCCCTAGTCTAATTCTCCGAATAGGCCACCCTGTTAATAAAAGGCCGGCAATAGGATGCCTACAGCAGAATCCATAAATCTGGCGGTAGCAGGTCGACAGCTGAACCTTTCGGGGCTTCTGTTAGGTCAAACCGCCGTCTCCTAATCCGGCGCTAGGAGGTTTACAGCTGGACCTTTCGGTGTGATACCAGGTTCTCTCGCGCCGAAACCAGCCTTTTTTTGGCGTCCTCAGCTGATGTGCTCTGTGACGACACCTCAGAAACCTGCTGACGACATTTGAGTTTGCCTGAGTCATAAACATATATGCGAGACCAATTTATCATGGAAATCAGGCTCGACCGTCTGCTGTCGCCGCGCCACTTCGCCGCACCGCTCGGGGTTGCAAAGCGGCGCCGCCTGGCCACGCGGCAGCCGCCGGCGGCGGCCGCTGCCAGATTCTGCCCTGATCAGGTCTAATCGACCCGCCGCGCCGCCTCGCGGCGCCGCGTGATCGATACGGCTGCACACAATGCTGCCGCGCCGCTGCGCGGCGAGACTCTCTTCGGCCCCTAAGGGGCCGAATAGAGTCCCGCCGCTGAATGGTGCGGCAGCATGCAATGGGGGAGAATCGATCGTGCGGCGCCGCATGATCGATAGTCCTTCATCGCATGCTGCAGCAGCTTTCCGCGGCGGGACTCTATTCGGCCCCTAAGGCCTAGTGCATACTTTCCGCGACGCGCGACAGTGCATATCAGCAATATGGATTTTCGGTTGATATAGATGGCAAACACTATGTCGTGTCGCTCGTCGCGGGAAGTATGCACTAGGCTTAAGCTGTCGTTTATACTTCCGCCGCCGAGCGGCGCGGCAAGGTGCAATCCCGTAGTATCTATCGTGCCGCGCTGCGTGATCAATATAAGGCGTCGTTTATACTTCCGCCGCCGAGCGGCGCGGCGAAGTGCAACCCTGCGATATCGATTGTGCGGCGCCGCGTGATCAATATTACAGAAAAGCACTGTGCCGCGCCGCTCGGCGGCGGGAGTATAAACGACCCCTAAGGGGTTGTTTATACTTCCGCCGCGGCGCGGCGAGATGCAATACAGCCGTATCGATCAAGCGGCGCCGCGAGGCATTTAGAGTTTTTCTGTTCGAAATCTTCCAACGGCGCCGCACGCGGAAGCCGCCTGGGTGCTGCTGCGCCGCCCGGGGAGAGGAGGCGGCGCGGCGGGCGCGTGCGATTCTCTTTAACATCACATGCTTTTTTGCTGATAATTCATATACATTCTGAGTTTGTTTCCTCTGGTTGATCACTAAATTTTCTTCCGAGGTCCTGGAAGTTGTTTAGAGTATGCTGGGTTGTGAGTTCTTTTTTTTTTGCTCTTAAAATAATTTTTCTATAGAAAATAATTCTCAGAAGACTCTATCTGCTTTCGAGTGCAGTGTTATGATACAAAAGATTATAAATGTTTCTTTTGCAGAAGAAATCACTGATTACAATCGACCTTGTGCTATCTCAGAGCTACTCCAGGCAGTGTTTAGCGTAATTCTGCGACTTCGCCGCGTCAGTTCGTCGCAGCCCGATTATACATAATAGTGACGGGATTTTCACGCGGCGCGCCGCCTCACTTTTTTGCCGCGCCGCTCCGCGGTGCAAGTATAAACGACCCCTAACAGGAATGCACTGTGCCGCGCCGCTTGGCGGCGGGAGTATAAACGACTCCTACTCTGAAGTCTTCGATAATGCTACGAGCAGCTCAAAATGCTAAAATCATGTTTCGATGGGCCTTATGAGCGTGAAGAAACTTGCAGTTTAGTTATCGTTAGTTACAAAAAGCGCTAATCGGCAGGCAACCTAGTAGATATCGGAAGCATGACAAATATTTGCAGAAACAACTATGATCCATCACTGCTCGAGAGATCGCCGCGTCGAACACAAGTGGCACGCACGCAAGCGAGGAGGTAATGATCCCATCACTACCTACTCGCTTGCGTGCGTGCCACATGTGTTCGACGCGGCGCTCTCTCGACCAGTGATCGACGATAACTGAAAGGCTTTTGCAACCTTTTCCTTTATTGATCGGTTTCATCGTTTTCCACTCGTCACCTCGCCCGTGCGCTACACGTCGTTTCTCAAAGCATTTTTTGACTGCCCATCGAATATTCTGTTAAAAAACCCGTTATTGTTCACATCAATTTCGGAACGAAGACGCAAACGCGAGTAAAAAAATAAATAGTCTGTTCAGAAGTTAGCTAATGACCTCTTTGTAACATTTAGTTGACAGAAATCTCAAACTACTTCAAAACTATCGGCGATACAGTCTTATTGGACTGCATCGTAGGACTTGTGGCCACATTATCTGACATCACGTTTATGCTTATTCCGTTCAAGTGAACGTGAAAGTGAAAGAAACCTGAAACCCTGGGAAAAAAGTGAGTTAGCAAAATAAGAGTGAAGTACAATACCAGCAATCGCTAGAAGAGTCACCGGCGCTGCTTCCTTGGGCCAGTTTAGGCGACGGGTATCCCAAATAGATCTTAGCTATGAAACATAGCATTTTCGATTGTTTCTTCTTTTCTAGAGATAGATCTTCATTTGTTTGATTGGTAGGGTGTATGAAGAATAGGAGTATTTTTGCTCAAGTTTGCTGTCTGTTTTTTCTTTCTCTGTTCTTCTGTCTGTCAGTTTTTCTGTGCATCTCTTCTTATTATTATCACGCATTTGCAATTAAGCTGTGCGCGGCTGACCGACCTTTTCTACAAAGTTTCAGGTTTTTGCATTTTCAACCCGAATATTTTTGCTATTTCCCGAGCCACAAGCCTCCTTTTGCTTAGATTTACAGGCAGTAGTAATGCTTTCCGTCAAATGTGTCTGATTCTCTCCATAACAGAAACTCGGAGACTTTAGATCGCGAAAAGTGGTTCCCAGCGATGTCCAATGAGTGACTTCTGACTGCAGCCTTTCCAAGGAGGCCAGGAGTTACTGCTGGTAGCCTTTGTAGCTCCTCGCAGCTCACGACAACATGTTGTTTTGAAAACCAGCCAATATTTTTTTGCGAACCATTCTTTCTAACCCGGATTGTTATTATCACAAATTTTTCTTCGTTTTCTGAGGCCTCCGTAAGACATCTAGAATCTTCGTGATGAGGGCTTCCCAATCATGATTGTGCATTTTCCGTTTACCGATTTACCGATTTTTCGGATTTACCGGTGTTTTTCGGTAAATTTTGATTTACCGATTTACCGAGTTTTCCTCGAAATTTACCGAAATGTTAACCGAAAAGAAAAATTGGGTGTTTTTTGCCCAATCAGCCTTTTTCTTACTCGTATTTCACTGCTCTGCTGCCGTTACGGCATGCCTTTAGCGCTTTATCCATCTTCATCCTTCTTTTTGTGACTCTTTTTTTAGTCCGTTGCCTTACCTTTTTAAGGTTCAAACGATCTCTTCACCTTTTGTGTAACGTGCTTCTCATCGCGATTGTACTCCGAAAAAAATCTCTTTTATACAGAAATGTCAACAGCTTTGCAACGCAGCAGAGCCTTGAAGCAGATATTTCAGGAACTGGAAAAATTCTTTTCGAAGCCCCCGAAGACAACACTGAATCCACTGCAGTTCTGGAAAGACTCCATTGTGAAATTATCGTACCCGCACCTTTCCTCCCTCACCGATAAGTACTTTAGCGCGCCTCCTGGCACAGAAAAGGCGTAAAGAATGTTTTCCTAAGCTGGCTTGATTTTGAGTGACTACAGGAAGGCCTCGACGAGAGACAATTTTGAAATGTTACTTTTTCTCAAAATCAACGTCCTGCTGAACAGGTTCAGCCTTTAAGCCCAGTTTAATATGTAAAACTCACTCATTATTTGCACTAGCCTCATGCACTATTGCAAATGATACATAAATATTATTGATCATTTGTGCTATCGTGTGGGATAGGTACCAAAGTCGACGTCAGAATCTTTACCGAATTTTCCGTTTTTACCGTATTTACCGAAAAAAAATTTCGGTAAAAAGTTTCGGTAAAAAATTTACCGAAAAGAATTTTCCGCACACCCCTGTTCCCAATGGTATAATGTTTGTTAAGGTTCAAACTCAAACAAAAAGGTTCTCCGTCTGTCGTTCATATCCAAAGGAGCGATTTCTAAAAATTTAGCTTCCTGGCAAAAGTAACGATTTGGTAACGATCAAAAAAGTTTCAAAAATGTCTTGAAATATCTTTAAAAAATGGTTTGACGTAAAATAGCCTGGATTAATAAAAAAGCAGGGAAAATTAAGTGAAATGACCAAAAATGCGATTTGGTGGTCGATCATTTCACACGCTTCTCCGTTAAACTTACCAAAACGAAATCAAGCACGTTATGGAATGGAGGTTTGCGTTCACCGAGACTGACCTATGCTGATTCCCTTATTACAGCTTTCAAAATGGCTTAATGTTACCGTTGCGCGCTTGATTTCGTTTTGATAAGTTTAACGGAGAAGCTTGTGAAATGATCGACCACCAAATCGCATTTTTGGTCATTTCACTTCATGTCCCTGCTTTCCTATTAATCCAGGCTACTCTACGCCGAATCCTTTTTAAAGATATTTCAAGACATTTTTGAAACTTTTTTTTGATCATTACCAAATCGTTACTTTTGCCAGGAAGCTGAATTTTCAGAAATTTAACATACTTTTCCCAAAGGTTCCCTTTCTGACTTCGATTTTGCTCAACGATTTCCATTTTGGAATGATGAAACATCTAACAGACTATATTGTCGTATGAGAACAATTTTTGAAACCTATGACTTACAACCACAAAAAATTAAACTCTTTGCCGCATTTGGTGCAAAATGTGAAAATCGATATTATTGATCATTAATATTTGATCTTGCATGATGAGAAGAATTTCCTAAACAAATGAATAAGAGCCATCACCAAACAAAAATCATTGCGGCAGTTTGTGCAACAGACAAAAGATCAATATTATTGATTGGTATTTATCGTTAATGACTGATGAGCGAAATTCCCCAACCAATAAAACCAATCCCATCAGCAATCACCACTCCTCGCCGCATTTTGTGTAAAAAGCGCGAAAATCGATAATATTGATTATCGATCGATGACGTGTCATGAGTACGAATTCTGACAAGTTCAGTACTTACCTCCGACGACCTGTGTTCATTGGCTGCAGATCCACCCACTAACCCCGGTCTCCACAGCCGTAGCATGCCCGAGCAGTTTCCGTGCTCCACGGCTAATTTAGTATGTAAACCCACGATTTTGAGGTACCCTTCAAAGTTAAGGTATCAAGTTCAAAATGGAATAGGAGCGACCTGCATCCGTTTCCAGCCTCCTGTCCGAAAATGAGCTCCTTAGCTCAATTTCAACTGGTAGCACAAGATCGTGAACGCCGTCTGAGAAAAAAGGGGATTAACAGAGAAAACTTGTGGTTTTTCAAATTTTTCTCAAATCCTAGGAAACCATTCTAAACCATTTTAGAGCAGTTTAACCAACTTTTGCGCTCTTTTCAATGCAATTTAGAACTAATTTCTACCTTCACCCTGAACTTAGATTTCGAAAAACGAGTTGCGCGCGTGGCCAGTTCAAAACCAAATGTGGTGCGCGGTTCGCGCGCACCACAGTTTGCTGCCGGTCCCTCGCTTTGCTCTCTGCTTCCCCGCGCCCTCTTTCGGAGATGTCTAAATCTTCGCGCTGCAGTGTCTCGCATGCATCCCTCAGTAAGCGAAGTACCCTGAAATTGATTGATTTCCGGCAGCCGAAATGGACTCGGGGTACTAGCGGGAAGATGGCGTCGGTGGAAGCAGGAAGAACGAGTGGTGGGTAGAAGGGATTCGACAGTATGGATGGTCCTTAGGTTGCGAAGGACAAGAACTGGATTGGAGAGGAGTTAACCTTATAGGTGGCCTAATTGCTAAATGTCGAGGGCTCGAGTTTGATATAGAGAATTGTACTGTACGGGTGGTTCTCAAATCTTCTCATCAATCTGACTGCCGCGTTGAATCACAACGCGTTGCGGTCGATGTCGTGCAATGTCACTCCACGCGGTCATTCACGGAATTTATGAGTAGTTCTAATGCAACTACCTCTTCTGGTGTTTATTCGAATAAATGGTTACTCCAGTAGTCGTCCGCGTAACTCCGAGTGAGCGGTTGCTTCACGTGTGCGATAAGCCGCGTGCCGCTCAGTCTTAATGTTGACTGATGTGTGATAGATTTGGGTTGAGTGGCCACTAATACACGACTAAGAAAAGTAACCGCGCGGAGCGTTGTTGCATAAACTCGACCGCGCCGCGTTGCGGTGCAGCGCAGCTGTCCGAAGAAGCAGAAAATTGGGATTCAAAGATGAAGAAAACGAAAAAACGCTCTATTTTGAGCCCAGAAGTCCGCGCGAGCGGTTGAGTCGCGTGTGCGATAAGCCGCCCGCGACTCAGCTTCTACGATATTTTTGCGAGATTTCAGCGATTTATGTTATTTGTCGCAATGGTTCAGAAAAATTCCAAATACTATACTTAACTGGGCGAAATTCCGGTCCGCAATTGCGTCTCGACACGCTTTGCGGCCGCACGCTCCCGAGTCAGAAGAGCTTCCAGCGCCGCAGCCGCCGATCTGCTGACTCTAGGTGGGTTTTTGAAACTGGAAACTAAGAAAAATTAGAGACAATTGTATAAAAAAGCCTCATCGAGTCGGCTTTCGCGCTGGAAACCTGATTGACTCGAGCGCGTGCGGCCGCAAAGCGTGTCGAAACGCAATTGCGGACCGGAATTTGGCCCAGATAAGCACAGTAGAATACTATCGAAGCCTGAATGATTCCATTTGCGTAGCTCATAAATGCCTGTGAATGACCGCGTGGAGTGACATTGCATGACATAGACCGCAACGCGTTGTGATTCAACGCTGCAGTCAGATTGATGAGAAAATTTGAGAACCACCCGTACAGTACAATTCTCTATATCAAACTCGAGCCCTCGACATTTAGCAATTAGACCACCTATAAGGTTAACTCTTCTCCAATCCAGTTCTTTTCCTTCGTAACCTAAGGACCATCCATATTGTCGAATCCCTTCTGCCTACCACTCGTTCTTCCTGCTTCCACCGACGCCATCTTCCCGCTAGTACCCCGAGTCCATTTCGGCTGCCGGAAATCAATCAATTTCAGGGTACTTCGCTTACTGAGGCCTAGTGCATACTTGTGTCGCGGCGACGGGGTCGCGGTGTAGGAATTGGTACAACCCGCCGCGCCCATCGCAGTGATCGATCGCGCCGAGCACTGGCAGTCGTCGCGCGCGGCCAATCTGGTGGGAGCTGCTATACGCGACGGTGTCGTGCCTGCGTCGCGGCCAATCTACACTTTTCCGCAATGTGCGCGCTGTTTAGCGCCATCTGGATGGCGTGTCGTGTCGTCGTGCACTGCACTATGACACCGCGATGTAACCGCCAGACATCCGTCCTGGAAGGCAATAATACGTTTGTTTCAACAACTTTTGGTGGGTAAATGGCCTCGAATCCGTTTGTTATGTGTTCTAATCGCGTAGATTATATAACGACGATCGGCCAATCGGAGGTTTTCATTCTCCCGAACACCATCATGAAACGAATTTCTTCATTATTTCTATTATTTGGCATTTTCCTTTTTCTTTATTTTTTATTGCAATGCACTCACTATTCTTTGTCCGATGTGTGCTCGCATTGATGATCATAGCGAGAGAGACACCATTTTGAGAACAAATATCACGAAAATGGAAAAATGACATCGAAATTTACAGAGACTGGCGATATTCCACTTTTTAAAATTGGTTTGAAATTCTTCCGCTCGGTACTCCTGCCAGGGTTGATTTTGGCTGTCAACCCAATTCTCAGATTTGTTGAACGATACCAGGTCGCGATTAGGGTCCGGCGCGAGGTGTGGATATCCACACCGGGGGTCCGAGCTGCGCAAGGATGGAAGGAGGGGAGTCCAAGCTTCACCGGGAGACTAAATGAACCATTCTGAGCGCTTCTGAGAAGGGGGGTCTGAGAAAATCTCCAAAAGTTTGCATCTGGAGGAGGGGTCTGAGTGAATTTAGACTTGTCCACATCTCGTGCCGTACCCTGGTTGTGATAGGTCACGCCGATACGTATATCTTAGTCGGTGGGTAAACGTTCTAAATTAGGGTAGGTGCAACTTTGCCTAGAATGGGTCTTTTTGGGTGCTAATCACCCTGCAATTCACCATCGGCTTATGATTTTTATGAATCGCAACCTTTGCGGTATATAAAACGTCACTCAGCCACCTTACATGATTTTGGAATTTCGAAAGAAGTATCGTATCAATGATCACTGCCTTAAAAGTCTCCAAAGGTGAAGTTTTAGTCAAATCTGAAATTGAACAAAATTGCCTCACATATAGAGTAGTCAGTTCAAAAGGGAGAGGACGAAAATGAATTACAGCTCCGTGTGAAACACCTACAAATGAGCCTGTATTGGAAAAGATGTTGTTGGAAGGAGATGAAAAAACACTGTTATGAAAATAGTGTGTATTTGGTCGTGGACGCAATATTGCGTCATCTCCATTTGCAGGCGACCGGCCGATCTCCAATCACGTCGTTGAGCACTCTCTGTCGCGGCGACGCCGTCGCACTCGCGACGAAGTATGCACTAGGCCTGAGGGGTGCATGCGAGACACTGCAGCGCGAAGATTTCGGCATCTCCGAAAGAGGGAGCGGGGAAGCAGAGCGCAAAGCGAGGGACCTGCAGCAAATCGCTCCTTTGGACATGAACGACAGACGGAGAACCTTTTTGTTTGAGTTTGAACCTTAACAAACATTATACCATTGGGAACAGGGGTGTGCGGAAAATTCTTTTCGGCAATTTTTTTACCGAAACTTTTTACCGAAATTTTTTTCGGTAAATACGGTAAAAACGGAAAATTCGGTAAAGATTCTGACGTCGACTTTGGTACCTATCCCACACGATAGCACAAATGATCAATAATATTTATGTATCATTTTCAATAGTGCATGAGGCTAGTGCAAATAATGAGTGAGTTTTACATATTAAACTGGGCTCAAAGGCTGAACCTGTTCAGCAGGACGTTGATTTTGAGAAAAAGTAACATTTCAAAATTGTCTCTCGTCGAGGCCTTCCTGTAGTCACTCAAAATCAGGCCAGCTGAGGAAAACATTCTTTACGCCTAATCTGTGCCAGGAGTCGCGCTAAAGTACTTATCGGTGAGGGAGGAAAGGTGCGGGTACGATAATTTCACAATGGAGTCTTTCCAGAACTGCAGTGGATTCAGTGTTGTCTTCGGGGGCTTCGAAAAGAATTTTTCCAGTTCCTGAAATATCTGCTTCAAGGCTCTGCTGCGTTGCAAAGCTGTTGACATTTCTGTATAAAAGAGATTTTTTTCGGAGTAGAATCTCGATGAGAAGCACGTTACACACAAGGTGAAGAGATAGTTTGAACCTTAAAAAGGTAAGCCAACGGACTAAAAAAAGAGTCACAAAAAGAAGGATGAAGATGGATAAAGCGCTAAAGGCATGCCGTAACGGCAGCAGAGCAGTGAAATACGAGTAAGAAAAAGGCTGATTGGGCAAAAAACACCCAATTTTTCTTTTCGGTTAACATTTCGGTAAATTTCGAGGAAAACTCGGTAAATCGGTAAATCAAAATTTACCGAAAAACACCGGTAAATCCGAAAAATCGGTAAATCGGTAAACGGAAAATGCACAATCATGATTGGGAAGCCCTCATCACGAAGATTCTAGATGTCTTACGGAGGCCTCAGAAAACGAAGAAAAATTTGTGATAATAACAATCCGGGTTAGAAAGAATGGTTCGCAAAAAAATATTGGCTGGTTTTCAAAACAACATGTTGTCGTGAGCTGCGAGGAGCTACAAAGGCTACCAGCAGTAACTCCTGGCCTCCTTGGAAAGGCTGCAGTCAGAAGTCACTCATTGGACATCGCTGGAAACCACTTTTCGCGATCTAAAGTCTCCGAGTTTCTGTTATGGAGAGAATCAGACACATTTGACGGAAAGCATTGCTACTGCCTGTAAATCTAAGCAAAAGGAGGCTTGTGGCTCGGGAAATAGCAAAAATATTCGGGTTGAAAATGCAAAAACCTGAAACTTTGTAGAAATGGTCGGTCAGCCACGCACAGCTTAATTCCCTGCTGTCTATATCGTTTACACTGTTAAGGTGGACGTGAAATTATGTCGAAAAACCACAAATTACTTGACTTTTCCTTTCGCCAACTCGATTGATTGTGTAAGTCCTATATGCCTTGTTTGCCCGTAAGACATGTTTATGCTAAAAAAAAGAGCTCTCGATGCTGATTTCAAATATGTCCTCCAGAGCTCAGTTGGAGCACCTTGAGCCAAGTTATGACGAAAAGTCGCAAAAGTCGCGACTTTTGCGCCTTTTTTGAGAAAATTAGTGCGGGTATTGTACTTACTAGGGAACCTCGCATGGTGTTCCCCCGGAGCAGAAGGCTGATTGTTTTCTAGTCAACTCTGGCACGCTCTCTTCGAATCTGAACTTGAATTCTGCTAACGACATCTGCGAAAAAAAAGTTATAGCCTGTCAGAGTTCGTATTTCCTGCGGCTGGGATGAGCGTGACATTTGTGGTTCTCGGATGAATTTGGCTAAAAAGTTTGATGAACGGTTATTCGACGTACTGAGCTTGCAGTCGAAGTCGGTATCCTATTTTTCAAAAGAATAAGCTGGAAATCCATCAGTTACAAATTTCAAAAGGCTAGAAGCCTCTAATTTTTTGTTAAGCGCCTTTTTTCTATCAAAAAAACGCCCTTGTGTTTGGAAAATTCGGAAACGAATTTAAGAAATGTGTTCAGCTCCCAAAATTATCCCTCAGAGCAAAGTTTGAGTGAAATCGCAATTTCCATTCTTTGTCCAGACTGACAGCGTTTTGGACTTGTACGGATTTTCGTTTGGGCATTTATTTATACCAATTAGAGGGCTCTAGAAGCGTTTTAGAAAAATGTTCCAGATATGACTTGAAACCTTCCAGAAGGGATATTTGGGGCGCTGATCACGAATCTGGGGTTCATTTGTCGATTTTCTCATGTTTTCGACTTGATTCGTTCAGAGGTCCCCTTCGGGGGAAGGGGGATTTTATGGCAAATTTTTGATTTTGACTCCGATTTTTGATTCGCATTTGAATAAAGAGTGTGGTAGCAGTGACGAATAACTATACCTGTCGATACTCTCCTTTTGAATCGCCTAATCTGCCTTTGATGAAATAACGTCATTTCATGAAATTTCTTTTTTTGTAATGATTTTGAAGCGCTCCCTTCATCTGTTGCTGAGTGATACAAGCAATCCCTTATTTAAAACTGTTTATATTACCAATTATCTCTTACTTTATCAAAAAACTAATTCCAAGTTTTGTTTTCGATTTTTTGAAAACAAAATCGATAATCCGCAAAATAAATATTGCTGATTAGTGGTTTGCTTGTTCTTTTCAACTATCAAATTTGGCATCGCAAATTCATTGCACAAAGAAGAAATTTTCTGAAAAAAAATTTAAAAAAAAATGCTAAAGTGGCTCTCATGAGGGAATCCCGTGAGTCCTTGTGAGGGTCATCAACTTGTGCTGATAGAAGCCGAATTTCCTTTCGTTAGAGGTAGATTAGGTGATTCAAAAGAAGACGAGCTTCGACAGATATAAATATTAACTACTTTCTATTCAAATGCAAACTTATAAAAATAACAAGTTTTACGGGAAGCGATGTAGAGCCTGGGTTAGAAGGAGAAATCGTATGCTACAATACCCGCGCTAAGTTTTGTAAAAACGGGGAGCATCTGGCAAACTTGGCAAAAAGCGTCCGATGCATGTAACTTTTTTGAATGAAGACTTTTTTGATTTCTGAAAACGAATTATGTGACTTGTGTGCCGAAGTGCCCCAGAATCGCTTTGTTTTTTAAGGAATTTTTTTTTGCAATCGTTTTACAAAAACGTCGCGCGCGGCGAAACTTTGAGCAGTATTTGTACAAGTAATGGAAGAGCAATCTGTATGCTTCCTTCATAAAATAGGTGCAGGTGAGAGAATCTCGAGGTTTGTGTTGGGTGAGTTTTTGAAATCCCTTATTAAACATGCTTGAGAACTTCCTGAAAAGTCGGAGTTTTGTTGCAAAACCCTGGACTCTTAGATGAGGGATTTCGAAAATTCAACCAACAAAAACCTTGAGATTCTCTCACCTGCACCTAATTTATGAAGAAATCATACAGATTGGTCTTAAATTACTTGTACAAATACTGCTTAAAGTTTCGCTGCACCTCGCCGCGCGCGACGTTTTTAAAAAACGATTGCAAAAACTATTTCCTTTAAAAACAAAGCGGTTTTGAGGAGCTTCGGCTAACAAGTCATATAGTTAGGTAGCAATTTGATCTGTGAACATGATGGCGTTTTCAGAATTCAAAAAAGTCTTCATTCAAAAAAGTTATATGCATCGGACGCTTTTTTGCCAAGTTTGCCAGATGCTCCCCGTTTTTACAAAACTTAGCGCGGGTATTGTATATGACGCCTTGCCAAAACAGCCTGAACAGAGGAGAGAACAACTTTTTTCTTCAAAAACCGCTGTTATTTCTGCATCAAGCTAATAGTTGGGAACAACATTTTAGAGAGTTACGGAACGATTCTGAAAATGTTACGAACATTTTAGGCATGACGCTGCTCAAGTTACGACAATTGATTCCAACAACTTACGGAAGACTTCCGTAAGTTGTTGAAATTGGGGCTCGCAACATTTTCCAAATCTCCAGAGTAAGGCCTATTGCGTACATGCGCCGCGCCGACGGTGTAGCGGTGTAGGAACTGGTACAACCCGCCGCGCCTATCGCAGCTATCGCTATTGTCAAAAAAATTATAATTATCAGCCAGCCGCGGTTTGCATTTAAATGCTTTTTCTTGAAGAAACAAGCCACGGACCAAACTGTAGCTGAATTAGAGGAAGGCGTTGGGAGGACGTAGGAGTGATCAGGAGAAAGAGGGCAAGCGATGGTGAGATGTGCAGGTCAAACAGAATGATATAAGAAGTTATGTGCAACGTGATTTGTAGGGGGGGGGTCATGCAGGGAAGATTGCGAGTCTAAGTATTTGGAAGGGGGAGAGCCGCCTTTTTTTGAACTGTGAAGTAACTAAGTAAAAACAATCTTTAACAACTTCCATGTGGCAATTTTTTTTACCGCCTATTTTTTCTGTGGTACGTAGGTAACTACAGCCACGAAAAAATCATTGGTGGACACTAACGTAGTCCTCATATATGAAGAAGTATATAGCGCCTTTCTTAGGCCGGCAAAGCCGGCCATCCAAGCGGCGCAGATGGTTCGCCAGCGCAGGAAACCGACGTTAGCCGGCGGACGACGTTGGTAAAGAACCAAAATGTTCTCTGACAGCTTATTTTTTATCGCCTATGCAAAGGCCCTCTTCCAGCGTATTACTGCTTTTATTTTTACCTAATGAAATCGTAAAACGCTTGTGAGCCAATAATTTGAATCGACACTACTCCGGTGATTCGCAATAAAGCATCACGCATTGCAGCACGCAATAAAGCAATAAGAACATCTTGTCGACACGAAGACACCTCTTTAACGCTTCTTCACACTGCTTCTTGACATGTTTTTTACAGGACACAGGCTTGTGCGCTATTCATATTCTCCCACGCCAGCATGGCACGCGAGTCTTGCGCTTGCGAAGACTATAAATATTCCAGCGGCGACTCCATGGCGAAGCGAATTAAAGTGGACTTCAAGTTTTCCAAGCAAGCAAAATTTGTACACGCGTTCAATATGATTGTAGCAGAGGATAGGAATGGAATTAATTATTATGGAATGGAATGAAATTGAAGATGGATTAATGATGACAGTGATGGAAAAGTTGTTACGGCCGTCGCCGCCATGGCGGAGCGGGCGTCAAGGCCGTGCCGTGCTGGCGTTGAGTGGTATGCATAGCGCCTTACCCTTCCTCGCTTATCACCATTTGAAGAGGCTCAATCAGAATAATGAGAAATAAGGAGATATAAGTGTTAATGTTCCAAATACTCAAATTTTCGTGAACTCTCAACTGCCTCTGAAACTGTTTAGAGACCAACCCGTTTCCATATTGAGAACGAATGTGGACCTCTGAAACAATGCTATTCGACTAAATATATGTAAGAGGACGAGAGGTACTCGATTCAGTAGTGAGATCGGAGGCTTATCGGTATCAGTGTTGACTTTTCGTGATAAATTTTCATAATTAAGTGCTCATCTAGCGGTGCGTGCCTGCCTGTTGACCTGTTTTAGCCGGTCTTGGCAGCTGCTGAAGTGCCGTACCATTTTCGTTGATAGGGTTAAGGTGTCGGTAAGGCTCATTTGCCAACGGGAAACAGCCTAGCCCGCTGCTATTGACTTATGAATCAGGAATAATTTGTCGGCGAAGCCGACATATGCGCAGCCGGATCTCAGCGGCCGAGGCCGGCCGTACGCGGCAAGCTGCCGCTTTTATTGTATATAATTTCAGCTTAACACCATTTCTAATACCTCTCCAAATGATGTGTAGATGAATGCAGGACTTGCTAGATAAGGCACAAATTTATACACAATCTGTAAAGCTTCACATATTTTTATTGAAGTTTCCTTTCAGCATTCGTACGAATGCCATGCGAAATTGACGATTTGCCAGTGCATAAGCGAACGGGTTGCAACTGCTGTTCAAATAGCACATGTAATAAGAGAGCGTGTACAAAAGCGTTGGAATGCATTCACCCTTGCAGAACCCGTAGACAGTGGCCTAAAATAGAGTTGATTAGGGGTGGTATCTGTTCAGAACTTTCAACACAACGTCGCTGAACATCAGAACAACACTGTCAGCTATTTTCCACAACCAGCAACATGGAAATCATACCATTATATAGTAGGGGGACCAGAGGATCGCAAAACAACCGACGATGAAAGTGATGGTCCTGAAAAGTTTTTCACTTTGCATCAGTGGTGCGCTTACATTTCCTCCAATTTTTCAAATGAGGCTGATATTTCAAGTCGGAAGTCGCATGAATTCTGCAAAGATATCACTTACCGAAAAGCTTTGTGTGCTCGTTTTTCGGCAGTAGTACGTCCTCTTCGCCGATTCAACGCTGAGATTGGCGAGAAAATAGATGAGATCACTCTTTCACGTGTAATCCCCAATGATATCGACGAGATCTTCCTTGTAACCCTGGATGAATCAACAATTTAAATCGGAAGTGGAGAGATTCGGTTCTCTTAAAGGCACAGTACACCCTCAGGCATGAATATTGTGATTTTTATTCGATTGCGTAGTAGACCCCTCCTATACAACACGTGCCAAATGCGAGATCTAAATTCCTCCAAATATGAGCGACCACCACAGGCCCGACCTCCTTCGCTCACCACCTTGGGCCACACCCCCTACCAGATTTCCGAACTCAATAGTGGCTTGATAGGTGGCCGAATTCCGACGAGTCTCCGTTCTTCTGTCCAGTGCCGGACTGTCTCCTTATCCTGGCTATCCCTCATGCAACGATGGCGAATGAAGAGAAATACAGGCCTAAGACAACTCGTCCACCAAGTTTTCACCCTCAAAATTTAGACATATTCGAAGTTTTTACCTCTGTTCATAAAGGGTCTTGTACGATTCTCGGGGTACAACTGTGATCAGTGTGAGACTCTCTCCAAGATCAGCTTGAAAACTGGAAAATAATTTTCTGGGTGTTCTATGCCTTTAAGGGTGTTTTGACTCTGATAGTTCTGACCGGTAAATAGTCCTCCAGGCTCCGCAGCGGCTCCTGGATGACCATTTCTCGTTTGTTTCTAAGTTTATCGGGGATTAGACTCGAAATACCCGAACTATCCTCGAGAAATTATGAGAAATAAATAAAAACAACCGAGACGCGGCCGTCGCCGGCTCCCCGAGCCGCCAGCGGTTGGGTGGGGGACAGGGATGAGCATAAAAAAAGAGAATTCGGAAATCGGTTCTCGGGCTTCGGAACGAATTTTTTTGTCTCGTGTTCCGAAAATTTGGCGCAAGACGCCTGAAAATGCGCGCAAATGCGGTTTTCGGAACGCGAAACGCGAGGAAATTCAGAAATCATGTAACGTTTTCCCCCTCCCAGATGGCTCGATATCTCCGCATTCCGCAACACTTCGGAATGCGAAACGCGGAACGCCGCTCAACTGTGCTGGGGGGGGCCTCCAGCAGGGTCCAAGTACCTTAAACTCGGGTAAATGGACCGTCTGCGGTGTTGACGTTTGAGTCATGCTTCAAGAATGCGTCGTACACTTCCTTGGAGAGCATTATTTCTCGACTCTTTCGCAGCGAGCATTATTTGGCGGTCATTTCTGGGCTATTTGGCTAAGAGCAAGCATTTCGTGGCTATTAGCCAAACCTCTCAGAGTAGCTGCATTGCAACACACAAGAATTCGATGCTACAAAAATCTTAGTCTAAGAATGAAGCTGAAAATCCTTCGCCGGGCCCATGATGACTACCCTTAATCATGACGCTGCTCAGTACATTTTGGGGGAGGGGTCAGTCTGGGAAAGATTCTTAGAGCACAGGAGGTAAGGGAGGGGGGGGGAGGCTAGCATGGGTCTCAGATTTTCGGGGGTTGTCTCCAAAATGGGGATGATCTTTAGAATTTTGACAGTGGGATCCTTACCCGGTTGCACTCAGAAAACTGTGACTTTCTTGCGCAACTCCTGAACCAGTGTCGTGCTCGTCAAATTGAACCCGTTTCTTCCTGTGCACCTCATCATCAGCCGGATTCAACAAATTCACTTCAACAGATGAACAACTTCTGTAAAACAGTCGTTATAGGGCTGCCTACGCTTGTACTCGAAATTTTGACCACTTACGATTCGGTGCTACTCTGCCTTCTCTCTAGGCGTGGAACTCCTTTCACTGAACGTTCTATTCGCCGCTTCATTGACACAGCCCAGCTGTGTCGCGTTCTCAACTTCGGATTTGCAAGCGATGTATCGGACTGAAACTTATTCTGATTGAGCTGCTTCAGCGATTCCACAATTAAATACGCTGAAAACACTGCTTATTGTGTGCATGTGCGTCCTTATCTACTTACCCATTTAGTTATTCATTCAACATGCCAAAGTGGCCAAAGGAACTGTAAAAAGCTGTGAAACAACTATGAGCTTTTGGAGGTTGTAAATAGTTCTTTATTTAAGCCGAGGACACCCGTTGTAAAGTGTGCCCGAATGAGAATGGCGGCCCACGCGGCCGGCGTGCTTGGCAGGCGGCTGTCGCATGTGCCGCCCTCGGACGAGTGTTGGTTTTCAACGACGGCCGTCCCCTCTCCCACCGTCTGTAGAGCTGATTGATCGTCGCAGTGCTTGCTGCCAGCCGGTGCCGGCCCCGTTCGTAGTCGATGGCGGTGGGGTCTTTTCGCATGCTCGTACGAGAGCGGCGAACGCGACGGCCGCCTGCCAAGCACGCCGGCCGCATGGGCCGCCATTCTCCTTCGGACGCACCTTATATAGCATAGCATTACTGAGGTCTGGAGGCACCGTACACCCTCGGAAAAAAATTTTGTGATTTTATGTGATTATATAAAAGCTTCTCATCAGCCCAATAGGAGACTTCAAATCCCTCGAAATGGTGAGACACAGAATGAGACCAGGGGTGGTAGCAAACCAGGCGAACGCTCGAGATAATGATGAGCTTAAGATGCCACTTAAGCGGCACCTTAAGTTTTCGGCACAAGTTTGTAGAATTGCTCTTTGGGCTGCAAAAAGCTCGAAAATTCAAAAATTACACGAGACTTCGACATTATGTCGACCTCATGGAGAGGGAAATTCGCCATTTCCGGGTGGTCCTGTCGACCCCATTATGGAAACAAGAGGGCCTTCTCGTTCTTTGCGCGAGAGGGAAAAATAGCATGTACAAGGAGAGGGTGAGACAGTGGGATCGCCATCTCCGAAATTCTACTCCCTAGTAGATTTTGCTCGCCATCATACACTGCGTTTCATATCTATAGGTCCATCTATGAATTCCGTGATTTTGCGTTTCGCTCTAACTCAAATATGTTCTGCAGTGGTCACCTACAAAATCAGCGTCCTCGAAAACCTTTATGAAGAACCGTAGACGCGAATTCAGATTCGGTACAAACTTTAAGAGCACGAAGATTGAAAAACAATTTTTTTTCAAAACTATAGGCCCACTAAATGAAATCAAAGTTTTATTACGATAACCAACAAATATCAACGATCTGGTAACTTGTCTGTCCTCCTTGATTCAAAATAACTTCAACTAATTGCTTCGGCATGCTCTGGACCAGATTTTTGATCACGATGGGTTCCACTGATACCCAGGAGTTGGCGATCGACTCCTACAGCTCGTCGATTGTGGCGTACTGATTAGTGTCACTGTAAATCTTGTGCACAATGATGGCACAAAGGTTCTCCATAGGATTGAGATCCGGTGAAAACGCAGGCCAACCGAGAACCTCTATTTTGTTCCTTGCAAACCATGCTGACGTCGACCGACTAGCATGGATAGCAGCGTTTTCGTGCATAAAAATGAAGGCCTGGCGTCGATGCCGTCGGATGAACGGCAGAAGACGATCCTCTAGAACCTTCTGGTAGTCCTCGGAGTCCATACGGCACGAAACGAATGCAAGCTCGAGTTGACCAGATTCTTAGAATGCACCCCAAACCATGAGCGAGCCACCACCGAATTTGCGTCGGGAGAAGACACGCGGTGGCTTCCGTAGATCACGCCAGTAACCTCTTCCACCATCAAGCCTGTCTAGATTGAACTTTTTTTCGTCGCTCCAGATCACCTGAAGCGTTTGGAATAATTGGGGCCACGGAGCAGCGTATGAGCAAAATCGCCTTACTTTTGATCAATCCCTTGTGGTGTTTTGGGTAGCAAACTGGTGGCGGGTCGCCTTGTGCCGTTCCGTCAGTCTTGGCGCACGCTTCACTAATTCTATTTTGAGGTTCTCTTGCAACTGAACTGCCCTCCAAACCGTACTTTTGCTCTTCGAAAGCGAAAGTTCGCTGCGCAAGCAGTTGAGACTCATCGTTGAGTTCGATAGAAGGCGTCCGATTCTTCCTTGGTCATGCTCCGAAAGCAGCCTCGGACGCCCTACAGGGTTCTTCTTCCGATATAGCTCAGGATCCCGTAGGTAGTTGCTGATATAATTGTGCGATCGTCCAAGAGGCTCCGCAATCCTCCTTCTCGGCCATCCAGCCGCGTTGAGCGCTTCCGTTTGAGAATGTTCATCCGATGACAGGCGATTTCCACGAGGCATACGAAGCACGACGTTGAGGGAGTCCGTATATAACCCCCATTTTCTAGTCTCATTTGTACTAGCGAAGAAACGGGAGTTTCCCTTCGATGGACCTATAGTTTTGAAACGGTTACAATTCCGTCTATCATTCACGGAAACCTAATAAAAAATCATGGATGGGCAGGACGATTTTTGTCGGGGTTTTTTAAGGTGAAGATTCCGATGGTACTGCCCACAGAACTCCAAAATGTACGGCGAGCCCGGAAATTCGAAAATTTCAGGTGGACCTATAGTTATGAAACGCAGTGTATTGAGACAGTCTTGAAGGCAGATGGTGCCAGCCGTCGCCAGCCGATATCGCTCGTTCTTTTATCGATTTGCTTTCGACCGCTCTATGGTTCCTAGGTTATGAACTTAGTCGCCGGCAAATGTATCGGAACACCACAATCCGTGGGGTTTAATTTCAAATGTATATCCTTCTGCATTCTTAACGAAAACCTACCAAACTGAGATATGTTAAGCGGCATAATATCACAAGCCTAACACCTTGGTGAAGCCCATTTTGGAGTTACTAATTTCACAGAAGGAATATTTATACAGCACTGCACAGATTTTGCTGAAATTTATGGGATTTATCGGAGCCGCTTCCGTCACTGTCCAAATTATTTAGATTCGATGAACCATTCAATGAACTCCGTGATGATTTTTCATGGTATTGTGATAAAAGGTTTTGACCGAGTTCTGAGAGTAGATATCTCCTACAGTACCGAACAATTTTTTTTGCGAAAACGACGTTTTGCTTTTTGCGCGCCCAGAGCGCCACATTGTCATACCTTCCTTCAAAATGGACTTACTAAATTTGAATTTTTATTTCCTTTTCAAAATTCCATTGACCACAGATCAGAACAAGATAGATTTCGCTATCGCTACCTGATCAGTCCATGATGAGAATTTTCGAAGTGGAGATATGTAATTTGTGATAATCTTTTGAGTTCAAATCTATCCCATTGTAACCCTCTAGTATGAGAACCGTTCAAAGCGAATAAATAATGACTTAAAAATCAAAATTGGACCACTTTCGAGCAAGTAACTCGATGCGGCGCTTTGTGCGCGCAAAAAAAACGCCCAAAATGTCGTTTTTTTGAAACCTGCTGGGTACTTGAGGCAGCAGTTTGGTACTTTGCACATTGAAGTTCTATCACTAAACGTGTACGAAAATTTTTGTATTTTCGTACACGTTTAGTGACAAAACTTTCTGTATGATTTATGATTTCGTGTATGATTTATAATTTTGAATGCGCCTAGTGTTTCATTGATAGTCCTCATGTTGTGATGTTTCCATACATATTTGTTCGCTCCGAGAATATCATCTTTTGAGAAATTCCGCAGAAATCAGATCTTGTTGCACTGCTCTCCTTTTGATTTGCCAGCTCGTCATTTTAGTTACCAATATGTGTTTTCGAAGCTTGTTTTCTAACAAATGAGTGCCCGTAGTGTCTAGCTCCAAAAATCGCCCTCACACTACCCAAAGCCTTCGAAATCTATTCAAAAATCCAGATCTCATAAACAATCGTTTCAGAAGCGAATCTGAAGGCAGTGTCCACGATAAGTTCCGTTTTCAAATTTTCAGTGTGAAACACAACGTTGGCAGAAGCTGAAGGGGATAGGATTGAAAATAGCAGCGTAAACGTTCCAGAAATCGTTAAAAGCGGCCGCGATGTGAAGATTTCGTTAGCCCAGCACGCCTGCTAAGCCCGCCCCGCCCCCGTCCTGACGAGCTTGTGGCGCTGTGGACGTCCTCGATGGCGAATTGCCAAGCAACTCCCCACGTCCAACCTGATCGATTCGCCCAAACCTCACCATTAGCGCGCGCTTGCTGAAAGTACTGTTATTTTAGCTCAATCTGAGCAGTTTTTTGAAGTTTCGGCACTTTTCGCTAACTCACGACCAAACAACCCCATTTTTGAGTCGAGTTCGAATATGATATTCATCGTGAGCACTGCCTTTAGCAACAGAGCTATACGCTTAACCTGAAGCTTCATGAGGCATTGAAAATTAATGTGTTAATGTTTCATTACAGCAGAGATATAGGCGAAAGATCGAGCTGTTTGGAAGTGGGTGTTCCGATACCCTTGCTCACTACTGTATGTACACCTTGGAAAAAAACTAACAGGCGAAAAGATTATTACTCAACACAGTACAATCATTAATATAAATCAATATTAATAGAAGTTTCGAGACCAAGCAGATCGGTTCACCCTGACCGTGCTTCTCCTTTGACTGTGCCTCGTGTATGGGGAAGAAATATTCGTGAAAGAGAACACTCGCAGAGCGGAATGCACAAAGCACACATTTTCCCCGCTTCGATCTATGGATGCTATTTGAGTGGATGAGTCTCTTAAATTCTGCCCACTCACATTGTAAAGCACACTTAACGTTGATGAATCGCTTATGAGTTATTGGAGTCCGCTTATCGCATCTAGGGAACCCAGGGAACAATTTTTTGAGCGTCCGAAAAGGTGTTTTGGATGCCCTATATGAAGCCAATCCTGTCCAATTGCTCACAACGTTGTTATGTGGTAGAGCAAGCAAATCCGCCCTCACATTGTCGCCGCTCTTCGAGCCCGTTAGACTGGGGTGATGGGTGTGAGAGCGGCCGGAATGCCGACTAGGGCAACCGCTGTGGTGGCGCAGTGGCAACGCTCAAGTCTCTTGCACGGTGAGAATTGGTTCGAATCCAAGGTAAGACGTCGTTTTGAAGGAAGGCGTGTCGGAGCATCACAGTCTTCTGCCCATTATGTCACCTTCTGATAATCAAATTGCACTGAAGTGCCACTTTGACGTTCGTGTTGAGTGGCGGCTTCGAGAGGTTTGCTACCACCCCAGTTTTACATGCTCCCTTGGACGAACTTTCGTTGTCAATAGGGGTTAGGCGCACACTAGTTACTGCCCCTTATTCGTTCAAGAATCGCAAGGGAATACAGGAATCGGACAACTTGTCTATTCATGATATTTTCGAGGGGTCATAACTCTGTTCGAAGAGATTCGAGTCGGTTCCGAGCTGGGATCCATGAATGCAAGCCGGAGGATACAGTTGTAACTACATCCAGAAATTGCGTGCTATTTTCTCAGCAAACCCAGCTGTAGCCCATGGTTTGCCGTTCATGAATCCCAGCCTTGGGGGCATCATTGTGATCAGCACGCGACTCACTTCAAGCTGAGCAAAAAATAATTTGTACAATTAATTCTCGCGTGTACTGTCAATAATTGATATCAAGGCTGTGCGGACGAATATGGAAACGGGACGGAAATGACTAAAAACGCTGTAAGAGGAAGAGGACTAAAAATGATAAAAAGCTTTGAGAAAACTGTCGGCACATATCGGACTGACACTTTGGGTTCATTATTGTATGCTGGCGCAAATGCGGTGCCCATATGCTATAACATATGTGCACCGAGTTTGCGCCAACCTTCAATGGGGAACGCAGAGCAGCAGTGCGATCCGTGCCGTACTTTGCGCCGCCGTCTCCATGAAATGTGGCTCAAATACTTCAACAGAGGTTATGATAAAGTGAGTCTCGTCTGAATGGATGACTTTTTCGCACAGACCTGCCTAAAGGCAGTGTTCGCGATGGGAAGTTGAAGGAGAAAGCTACAGTACCAGGTTGCTCAATAAGTTTTGTCGTTCGATAAGAGAGGGCTTTGCTACTAGCCCAAATTTTTTTGCTTCGTTGGTACACTCTTCATATGAACGTATGTGAAGTTTCATTTCAATCTGTCAATTAAGTCTTTGTTTCCAGGTCATTTAGTGTCGCCGTGTCACAGCAATGGAAAAAGTTGAACATCGTGCAGTGATAAAATTCTTATTTTTGGAAGGTGTAGCACCAAAAGAAATTCACGAACGAATGTTGAAAGTGTATAATGATTGTTCACCTACAATTAGAACGGTAGAGAAAAGGGTTGCTGAATTTAAACGTGGTCGTAAAAGCCTTGAAGACGATCCACGTGAAGGACGTCCAAAAAGCGCATCAACACCAGATATCATAGCCAAAATACAGGATATGGTTTTGGAAGATCGTCGATTGACTGAGAGAGATTTAGTAATGGCTCTACACATCTCATTAGGCAGTGTGAGCCATATTTTAAGTGAAATTTTGGGTTTTAGAAAGCTGTGTGCACAATGGGTGCCGCATTCGCTAACAATGGAACAAAAACACATTCGAATGCGACTTTCTCGGCAAGATTTGGAGCTTTTCAAAAAGGATAAAATGGATTTTAAGCGTCGATTCATCACTACGGATGAGACTTGGGTCTATCACCATGATCCTGAATTAAAACAAGAGGCTAAAGAGTGGTGTGAACCTGGTTGTTCGGCTTCGAAACGAGTTCGTGTCCGGAAATCGGTCAAGAAGGCTATGGCATCAGTTTTTTGGGATGCGAAAAGAGTTTTGTTCGTGGATTACTTGCAAGCTGGTGAAACAATTAATTCTGAATAGTATTGCAACCTTTTGGACCAGTTAAAGGAAAAAAAAATCGTGAAAAAAAGACACGGTTTGCAGAAGAAAAATCCTTTTTCATCAGGACAATGCACCGTGTCACAAGAGCATTTTGACAATGGTTAAAATCCATGAACTGTTCAAATTGTTGGAGCATCCACCATATTGACCAGATTTGGCCCCCAGCGACTTCCATTTGTTTCCAGAACTCAAAAATTTATGCGTGGCAAGCGTTTTTCATCAAATGAAGAGGTCATAACTTCTGTTGAAGCGTATTTTGCGGACCTTCCGTATTCTCACTTCAGGGATGGGATCCACAGATTGGAGGATCGTTGGAGCAAGTGTATTAATGTTCAGGGAGATTATACTGAATAATAAAGTGTATTTTGCAACATAAAATTGTGTTTTTCTTATCGAACGACAAAACTTATTGAACAACGCGGTAATCTGTCTGGCTCAAAAGTAGCTGGTTGCGCGACAAGAAAACGATGAGATAAAATAGAGTTACCAAGGCCATGGGAAACCAATCCGTTTGAAGGAGCGAAACACCACCCCCTCGTGGGGTCTTCCAGCAGGTCAGGACATTTGCTCAGAAAGCGGCAGCGGCCTTTCTCGATGCCAATTTGCCCTAATGTTAACACTTGATGTGTTGCCTTCGCTCCGTCCGAGTTTTGAAGAGGTCGACTTCTCTCACAGGAAAGGTTCTACTAGAACCATCAGCTTCGCCAGCTTTTACTATCCCGAAGTGATTTGTACCCAAGAGTTGGTCTTCGGGTTTTGGGGCGGGGGAAGAGGGTCAGTTCAAAAAATTAGACCTCGAGCCTATTTCTGAGAGATGTCTAACCCCTGAGGGAATTCCCCCTCCCATGGTCCACAGTGAGGGAACCTTTTTCATTATGAGATGTGGCGAGGACGATGCCCTTGTTGCGCACCGTGGTATGAACGATATTCTTCTTCTGTGAACCCTGCTTTAATTTAAGGGGCGGGATCCCAACTTTCTGCCCATTTGGGACGAATCAGTCGAGTTGACGACAAGTTCTGGTCAAAATCGTCAGCACCGTGCGTTAACCTTCTTATTCCCCTCCGCGCTGGCCCTCTTTTTCTTGCAATTGTCACGGGAAGGCCTGGAGGAAAAGTTGAAAACACGACGAAACCAATATGCGAAGTAGGCAAGTGGAAAATCACATATACAGTCGACGCAGAATTGCTCATCGGATAGGCGTATGCCAGGGGAATCTGCTTTTCTACGCGTTTATGTATGCGGTGCATGCGCCGTGCAGTCTCTATTTCTTAGGTAGTAAAAACCGAGCCAACGAACAATCCAGCATCGACGACTAAAATGTGAAGAGGCGATCATCTTACAGAGCCGGCGTTGTCCTAGACGTAAAAACCATGAATGATACATATCATAGCGGTTGTCAAGCAATAGTATAAGTGAGCTATTGAAGGAAATGTTGGGATCCAGCGTAGAGCTGAGCAAGAGACTTAGTTGACATAATCGATTGGCTTTCGCCTGACGCGGTCATTCCGAATCTTCACCGAGGTGTGCCGTCCTACTAGTCAGCCGTGTCCATATTTCACGGTCTTCAGCCACAATTTGAACACATTCCATCCAACTGTCACTATTCCATTTCCTTCGAAACGAAACGTCGCGCCTGAACTGCCTTTCGATGCCGAGTGACTTCAAATCCTCTTTAACCACATCCGTCCAATACTTTCGCCTACGCCCAGGTGGCCGTTTCCAGACAGGCTTTGGAAGCATTCTTAAAGCGTGTTGTACGAGACGATCCGGCGTTCTTCATAGTATATGCCCGAGCAGTCGAAGTCAACTTTCCATTGCTGCTTATGATGGTGTTGGGAGATGGTGGCACCTTCCTCGTGTCAAGCGTTAATGTACTACGTCGATTTCTTTGTAAAGATCTTCGTTATGGCATACACATGGCCAGAAATATCCAAGCAAAGGATTGGAAAGCTTCCTCTCCGTACAATCCAATCTTTCCATCTGCGTCTTCGGTGCTGCCCACGTCTCCGATCCGTACATCATGATAGGGCGAATAGCGGATAGGTAGACGCGCAACTTGACTTCCTTCGCGATGGTGGTAGACCACAAACACTTGGTTAGAGAATTAAATGCAGACGTAGCTTTCG
Source organism: Aplectana chamaeleonis (assembly GCA_029168955.1). Classification (NCBI taxonomy): domain Eukaryota; kingdom Metazoa; phylum Nematoda; class Chromadorea; order Rhabditida; family Cosmocercidae; genus Aplectana; species Aplectana chamaeleonis. The sequence goes on from JAPDOI010001328.1 coordinate 91,823, forward strand.
CACATCGTTGTCGAATATCCGCTGCATAACTACCATCGCTCTTCAGCAAACAGCCCAAATAACAGAAATCGTCCATCAGTTCGATACGTTGTCCGTCCACACAAACTCCCGTTGAAGGCTTCTGAGAGACCCACATCTGCTTGCATTAGTCGGGACGAAGACGAAGTCCATAGGCTTCAAAGACTTTAAAACGAGGTTCACAATTCTTTGCAGTTTTGCGTTGTTTTCAGCGAATAACACAATGTCGTCGGCGTACTCCAGGTCGACAAGGGAGCGTCCTGATGGTGTTAGGATCACATCCGCAGGGAACTGTTCTGCAACTCTACGCATGATGTCATCAACGGCCAAGTTGAAAAGGAAAGGCCCTGCTACAGCTCCTTGCCTTACTCCTATTTTCACCTCGAAAGCTGACGTAAATCCGACGGGTGTACGAACTGCTGCAGTTGTTCTTCTGTTCATGTCCTCGATTAACCGAATAACACTTGGTCGATGGTAGATCTTCCAGGTCGAACACCGGCTTGTCTGGTCGTTCCTTCACGATGTTTGATAAGTCGCTCGAGAATGATACGCTTTAGAATCTTGTACATGACACGCAGTAGAGACTCCGTGACGCTCCGTCACGGAGCTTGGGCTCCGTGACGGATAACTTCTTGTGAAGAGTTACGATGATCGCATGTCTCCACGAATCGGGTATCCTTTCGCTCATCCATATGGTACGGATGGTGTTGGTCATTTCACGAATCCCAGACGGAGGGAGAGCTTTTAGCATTTCAGCAATGATGTTGTCTTCTCCACCTGCCTTTCCTTTCTTCATTTTCCGGACACAATCCAAAACTTCAGACTCAGTCGGTGGTTTCTCACTGACATCGTAATGTGCTCTCTGAACATGCGGGAGCTCAGGTACTGATGGCGGTGGACGATTCAGTAGTGAACTGAAGTAATCCTTCCATAATGGCAGCGTCGCATCACCAACTGCAACTCCATTGGTAGTGTTCAAGACAGGAGAACATCTCTTCATCATCCCGCTATACTGTCGCAGCAACGTGTGTGCTTTCCCCGGATTCTTTTCCTCCCAAACCTTCTCGAACTCCATAGCTCTACATGTCCACTCTCGTTCGCGGTCACTTTGAAGCTGCCGACGCAACTTCCTCCCCAGACGCTTCTCCTCCACGAAGTTTCCTGCAGTTCGGAGAGCCCATACCTTGTTATAAGTAGACGTCGTTTTCTCTCAGACGTGGGCAATCTTCTTCATAGGCTGTACAACCGGGAGTGCTTCTTTCGAAGCGTCCTAGATGCACTTGACAGAAGAATCTGCGTCGAAAAGTTTCTTCTTAGTCCGTACCCCGATGTGAATAGAAACGCGTTGTCGAAAATTCCTTCTGCACTCTTCATCTCTGAGACTTGTTATGTCAATCCTCTGGAGAGGCTGAGCCCCTCGCTTCCTCTTATGAATCCTCGCAGTGAAGTTCAACAGAACAGGACGGTGATCCGAATTGAAAGCGACATCCCACACAGCTCTATATCTTCGAATGTCCGATACTGGAATATTCCTCGTCAGAACATAGTTGAGCTGTAGTTTCAAAGTTGTCGCCTTCCGCTTAACCTGCTCTTCTGAAGATGGCTGGGTTGGTCCCTGCCACGTAAGCTGATGGCGGCGATGATTCCTCTTGAATGTCTATGCAATAATCAGACCACTGCGTTCACAAAAATCGACAAGGCGGTAGCCATTGTCCAATGTTTGCTCCACTGCAAGAGGGTCTGATATTATACATGTATCTACTTGTAAACGCATTGCAAGATAATAGTCTCATAGAAAGACACCCTAACAGGGCAGACACAACCAACCACGGCTTTCTCGTAGCCAGGGGTGTTCCAAGAAGATTTCCATGGGAGGAAAAATGAATCTGATAATAGCCGACCAATGATAGTTTGAGAGATCGCATGAAATGAGCATATCAGAGGTGGGTTCAAAGAACGTTCCTAGGACGCCGTGGGAGAGCAAATAGCCTTTCCATGGACGAGAAAACCTAAACAGGCAGCAGCGACTGTTTATCCATGCGTGTTCCATCTCATTGTTTTGCCAGTGGGAATGCTCTACGAGTTTCAACAAGTTTCAACTTGCCAACTTCCCGCGTATTCAGTGCTAAAAACGATGGGATAAACGGTCGCTGCTGCCTGTTTAGGAGGCCCCTCCATGGACGGATTTTCTTCCCATGACTGCGGATTACAACTGTACATTGCTTACACGAGGCCGTGGCTACGTTTCCATGGAAGCCTTTTGCTATGGAAATGTTTTTGGAACGCACCCCAGGATTCGTAAGATATCACTAGTAAACAGCCAAACGCTACTTGAAAGGGCTTCTTGAATTGTAAACTCTGGTACCGCCGTAGTGACCTGTTGATTTCGATTATCACAGCGCGGAGCGGTGGCTTTTTCGTCGGAACCTCCTTATCGCTAGTTATATTTCACCGAGGCCCACCGCGCCGCTGCTGGTATTGATCGAAATCAACAGGTCACTACGGCGGTACCAGAGTTTAGATAGTCGAAATCTTCACCATGAAGTCTTGAAAGCTTACCGTGCATTCCGAGCCTGAGCCCATCTTCGTTTCAGGAGTGGTGTCTAATGAATCTTTCTGAACGACCCTTTGATGCAGACCCTCGTTCACGTCCAAAACATTTTCATTCCTCTGAAATGAGATCTGTGACAAATCTGCTTCGATATTCGGAAAAAGGTTTTCTTGCTCGTTTCCCATCAATCCCTCCGTTATATGTATTCGAAATCTTGGGGATCAAGAAGATATTGATAGAATCGAATCATCAAGATTTCCAATATGGCACCAAAATGTTGTTGATGGCCTTAAAGGCAGCATCCGCGCAAAAAAAACCACGCTTGCTTTTTTCTTCTCAATCCAATGTTTGAACAAAAAGTCATAATGCTGCAGGCTCGTGAAAACTGCTCCGTGGTCTGAAAAGGCGTTTTCCCGGTCGATCATCTAACACGAGGAAGAGAAGCGCCACGACAGGCTCTGGCAGGCCGTGAAAATCCAAAATTCTATATTCGTTATTTCGAGAGATTCTCGCGTTCAAACGTGTGTATTGGAAGCTTCTTATTTTCGGAGAATTCTTGACTATGAAAAGGCCAGAAGACATAATCATTCGGAGAAGTTACAGGGGCTAGAAACTTTTAGACGTCCAGCATTTCCGACATTTGTGCAGTACACAAGACACACTGGACAGACGTGGAAAAAAGGAAAGTGAATGCTCCGCAATTTTCAAACGAGTTTTTTTTCCGAAATTTGAGTGTTTCGGGTAGCCTTTTTGCGATATATCACAACCTGGTGGGTCTACCTGCGCAAAACAATGAAAAACTTGAACACGGTTTTTTGCGCGTACACTGCTTTTAAAGGCAGGTTTTCACGATCAAAACCGTATTCCAGATTTCGACGTTTTTGAGTAGGTAAGTCCACAATGCATAGATTAATGAGAAAAGGTCCCCACAGAACTTTTAAATACCGGAGAAACACTGTTTAAGGAAACTTCTGAAAATTTTAATAGCGCCTGTATGGTGTGTTTTGGGAGACTGCACACAAAGCATCAAACCTTACGTCAGAAATGGTTTTGCGCTTGAAAATTCTGAGTTAAAAGAGTTTGTGGTCTGTTTCTTGTACCGAAAACCTCAAGAATATGGTGGACAACCTTTAATATATGTAATTGCATTCACAATGAATCAATAGGGTCCAAAATTATGAATATTAGTGATTCACCTTCATCATTTGTCGGGAAGCCGTAATGAGAAAAACACATTCTAGAAAATATCAGGGTGTCCTGCTACCGGGGAAGATGAAATTAGTTTGCCAAACCTTGCCTAGCTAACCACTAGCTCTAAACAAACGTGCCGGAACAACAACACAATGAAGTTCAGCTCATAATTTAAAGGCACTGTTCGCGATGAAAATCGCTTTTCAGTTCTAGGTGCCTATCTTGAAACCGGTCCCATTCTGATTCCAATGATGCTTCTGGAATCGTACAAGACCTTCTGGGAATGGAGTTATGGTCCCTCAAAAATTGAGCTAGGAAAAATGGTGGACGACTTGTCCGAGGCTTGTAACTTCCGTCTTTTGCAGTCAGTGTATGCGAGCTGACCTGGGTAAAGAGAGAAGTTGAGAATGAAGGGAAGAACGGGGCTTTTGATTGGAAATCATCGCCCATCTCACGATCTCGAGTGTTTTATTGTTCACGTCGAGGGGCGGAAAGGGGCGGGACTTGCCCACAGTGGCGGGGTTTGCCCACTCTTCTATGCCGTTTTACGGCTCCTGGGTAGTTTTTCGTGCCGTTTTTTCGACGCTGTTCTGCTTCTGAGAGCCACGAGAAGCGTTTGTCATGAAAAATTCAAGGATGAAGTTTATCGCGAACAGTGCCTTTAACTATGCGACAGCGAAAGCCCATACGGAAAAAGTGGGATCATCGTTCTAGGGAACATGCAAAATCTTGATTTCTAAGAACCCCACCATAGCTGGCCGATCGGCTGTGGCCAGCCCGATCGATAAGCACCTACATCATGGAAATGGGGCGTGAAAATCCACCCGCTGTGGCCAGGTTGAGTGTGCCGCACAGCACTCGAGTATGCCGTGGTGCAATGGAAGAATGCGGTTGCACTGTATTTTCGATTGACATAAAGCCGGCCACTAGAGGCGGCTCAGTCAGGCTTTCGACCCACTATGACGAAGGCCTGAGGGACGCGTTGAGCTGTCCCTAGCAGGGCTGTGCGAAACTGTTCCTTTTCCGATTCCGTTTCCGTATTTCCGGTGTTTTTTTGGGCTGTTCCATTCCGCCTCCGTTTCCGAGTTTTTGGGCCCAGAAATGGAATAAATTAGTGCAACACGATCTATGATAGTGGGTCTAGGCAAGGGTTTGCGAAGGTTTCATTAGACGCTGGAAACTACATCCGACCTCTTCGTGTCCAAGCGAATATCTGAGCTAGGATGAGATCGTTCACGAAGTTTGGAGACCTGAGATTATAACCCTATAAAATGATGACACGAAATGGGGGTGGCAGGAATATGAGCGCCTTTTGACGATTTTTTTAAAAATATGTATCTTTTTCTCTGAGATGCAATGATTTCGAGATACTTCTCTACTTGATTCCACTTCTTCGCTTGTTTACCGCCACGACAGCAACAAAAATCGAGATAGTTTTTGTTTTCCAAGTGCAGCCTGTCTTCCAGAAAAAAAGAGTCTCGTCGGAGACAGGTTTAGGTGACCACGGGGAGCGACGAGGCTCGTTTGAGGCAGATCATAAGAGAATTTTCACATGTCGCCGTGGAATTTCTTATTTTTCAAATTCAGTCGCTTGGTATCCACACCAATAGGTAAATATGGCTTGAAAGAAGAGAAAGTAGTCGCTGATAATCTGAAAATTGACTTCTGATCAGCCTTGAAGGACACCTGGTGTCGCTTGAACTGCTTTCTGGGGGAGGCACCAGAGGTGCGCGGCTACAAGAAATAAAAATTTCGGCAGACGGCAACGGCGAACCCCAAGACGACAAGCAAACTGCAGCCGGTATATGACAATCACCGCAAACCCCTGGGGCCGAATGCATCATTGGGCCGGGTTGGGGCAGGGGCAGGGCGGTCTGCGCCCTCAAAGAACTCTGTAATTCATCGAATCAATCGTGCCCCAGCTGCCCCAACTCGGAGGCTGGGGCAACTAGAGCAGCGAAAAACACAGTTGGGGCACGATTGATTAGATGATCTACTGCCCTCGCACTGCGATCTTCAATGATGCCGGCTGCCCTGCCCCTACCCCAACCCGGCGCGTTGATGCATCCGGCCCCTGAAGGGCGGCTGCGTATAGTAAGTATTTTTATAGGTTGCCTTTTTGAATTTCCAGAAGCAAGGCATCGAAATCGTAGAATGCCTCGTAGTTACTTTATTTAGAATAATAATTAGTTCATTGACTGAAACCATTGGTTATTGAATGAGAGATGCGAGCAATGAGCAGCAGCCAAGCGTGAGAATGAGACAACCCAAAATTCTTTTGGTCTCTTCCGTTTCCGATTTTCCGTTTCCAGCGTTTTTTGGCCATTTTTCTTCCGTTTCCGTTTCGGAAAATCTTGAAAAAGAGTTCCGCACAGCCCTGGTCCCTAGTGCTCCTACGCCGTCCACAATCTCTAATGGTCGCCTGTACGCCAATCGATTAAGCGGGCATACTCGAGCGCACTGCGGCCGGCTCAGTCCGCGAAGTGCAAAAAACTGATTGCGAAAGCGTGCTGCGGCGCAGTTGCGAGCATCCCCAGACAGGATGTGGGATCACCCGGGCGATTTTTGCCTTTGGTGCCCGGGTGATTCCACGGCGTGGGTGATCCCACATCCCTGTCTTAGGATACTCGCAACCGCGCCGCAGCACGCTTTCGCAATCAGCGTGCACTTTGCGGACTGAACGGCAGTGCGGAGGTGAACTGTATGTAGCATGGGGCTTTGTACCTCAGTATGCAATGCATTGCATACATATGGACCGGGACGGCAGCGGACAGCTCAGGTGTGCTCAGTCCGGCCACAACGGGTGATTTTTTTACACTTGAATAACATGATGTAGATGCTTATCGACCATGCTGGCTACTCTGACGATAACCTGAGAAGCAGTATCAACAAATTGACTGATTTCAACTTCTGGGAAAATAAGGAACAAAGATAGGTAATTTTCACAGGTTCGATTCCCACATATTGTGAGCAAAGCTTCATTCTATCCAGGCAGAAAATTCAATGTCCAACAAATGTTTTTGTCCGGCGTCAGCTCTGTACTGAACAGAAAATAAACATTTTGCAGCTAGCGCCCAAATCAATACACATTTGAGGAAGAAAGTAACGAACCTTGAATGGTACAAGCGGTTCTTCGCTACAAGTAGTGGGAACTGCGAGCGATTTTCGACGTGCCTGAATAAGTAGTCGATATAAATGAACACGAGCCACTACTTCATCGAATTCTCACGCTTCGCGTTCCATAGCTAGTAGTTTTCCGAACGCTTTTGAACTTGAGTGTTCCGTTCATAGAAATTTGCGAAAAGTGCTGCGCAATGCGGGGTTACAAATGCAACAATGTAGGTTGTAATTGTTACTTTTCGATTTCCGGTAGTTTGAGCATTCCGGTTTTCGAAAAAAGAGCCTCCATCAGGTGTTGAGGTGAGTTTTTGAAAAATTTTAAAAATTGTTTCCGTTCCATTACAATTGTTGTGCTTATGTTTTGATGCTTTCATGGCCTTTCAGGGTAGGAAAACTGATTCCTTATTTGAGGATCGGCCAGCTATGCTCCCGAAATTCGCCAAACGTCCGGAAAATTGGCCAGAAGGATTTTTTTCTTACCTAACATTCTATGAACAGGAACCTTAGTTTGGTTGGAGGCAAAATGAGAAATAGAAGAAAACAAATCTTGTGACCAATTTTCCGGACGTTCGGCGAATTCCGGGAGCATAGCTGACCCACCCTGAAATAGGGATTCAGTTTTCCTAACCTAAAAGGACATGAAAACATTGAAACATAAACAAAAATTAGTAAAGAAACGAAAAACAAAAAAAAATAAAAACCTACCTCAACAGCTGATCGAGGCTGCGGCGGCAAAAATTTGTCCCGATCGGGGAGCGTGCAGCCGCGCAGCGTGTAGTCCGCAGCCGACGTTGAGAATTTGGCCGTTTTTTGGCCTGTAGCTTTTCTTATATTCTGGAGAGTTCCGCTTGAAAATAGCCTGCCAGAGATAGTAGCTTGCTCCATAAAAGTTTTCATTTATGTACCTTCCAACGGCAAGTTCTGTTTGGGACTCTCTTGAAGAATTTACCTGGAATTTACCGAGAATGTACCGCGAGCTGGGATTCAAAGGCAGCGTCCGCGCAGAAAGCGACATCTGGGTTTTTCTTCTCAATCCAATGCTTTAACCAAGTGGGGATAGTTGGCGTAGTGGAGACTTCAATGTTGCGTATTCATAATGCTATATGCTCGTGAAAACTGCTCCATGGTCTGAAAAGGCGTTTTCCCTGTCGATCATCTAAAACGAGGAACAGAAGTGCCACGACAGGCTCCGACAGGTCGCGGAAATCCAAAGTTTTCCAAGAGATTCTCCAGTTCAGACGTGTGTATTGGAACCTTCTTGTTTTTAGAGAATTTTCTATAGTAGAAAGGCGAAAAGAATTGTGGAACCTGAAAAGTTAAGGTGGGTGAAAAGCTATGTTTATTTGCCGTATTCACCTACGCATGAAAAAATTTTGTGTTATTTGTGACAGTGTGGTGTTGAATGTCCTCGATGAGATTTTTTTTGTTTTTTTTTCTCTTTCTTTATCTGGAAGCTTCATGCTTTGTGTCGTGCATTCTGAGGTTCATAATTGGCAAGCTCATCTGTCAGGCAGTTCACAGGCGGAGAAGATTGGAAAAACGGACACTTCATCAACCCTCAAAACGAGTCAACACCGCCCATGGACGCTTAGCTATCACAATTGATTATTGAAAAGTTCTTCACAAAAAACAATGATCTTATAAATGAGGGAGGGGAATAATATAGATGAATAAACTTCTTTGAATGTCACAAAGTGAAGCACAGAACTAAATAATGAATTCTCTTAAAGGCACTGTTCGCGATAGAAATCGCTTTTCTGTTTTTTTGCCTATCTTGAAACCGGTACCATTCTGATTCCAATGATGCTTCTGGAATCGTACAAGACCTTCTGGGAATGGAGTTATGGTCCCTCAAAAATTAAGCTAGGGAAAATGGTGGACGAGTTGTCCGAGGCTTGTAACTTCCGTCTTTTGCAGTCAGTGTATGCGAGCTGACCTGGGTAAAGAGAGAAGTTGAGAGAGAAGGGAAGAACGGGGCTTTTGATTGGAAACCATCGCTCAACTCACGATTTCGAGTGTTCCTTTGTTCACGTCGAGGGGCGGAAACGGGCCGGACTTGCCCACAGCGGCTAGGTTTGCCCACTTTTCTAAGCCGTTGTGCGGCTCCTGGGTAGCTTTTCGTCCCGTTTTTTCGACGCTGTTCTGCTTCTGAGAGCCGCGAGAAGCGTTTGTCATTAAAAATTCGAGGATGAAGTTTATCGCGAACAGTGGAAATGGAAGATCCTCCCCGTAGCGAATCGCCTTCTAGGCAGTCGATATTGAAGGTAAGCTACCTGAAGGAGCAGAACTAATAAAAAAAGCTGAAACAACGTGAAAAGATCGAGGCGCATGCGTGAAGGAGCATGAAGCAGTCACCGGGACCGGTCGCGGAGAAGCGCCTGCCGTGAATTTGTCGCGAACTTGCCGCACAATTATTCATTGGCTTCGGATTCCCTGCATTCAAACGGGAAGTGTTTGTGGCGGAAAACGCATCTGCGAAAACGATTTGTATTGTTAGTATCTCTTCGGCCTCAAGAGTAAAACTGTGCAGTATCCCGCCCCGAGCTGCAGGTACCAAGAAGTTGCAAGCTTGAAACAGTCGTGTTTTGTATGTTGTACCTTCCAAAACGAGCAATAATCTTTCAAAAATCAGGAAACGGACCTCATAATCGTGTTGAGCGCCCAAAATAGCCCCCCCCCCGGGACAAAGTTTGGCCGAAAGCCCATTCTTCGAACTTTGTACAGAGTGATGGCCTTCTGGACTTGTAGGAATTGTTTGTTGACAGCTTCTCCTACATAACAGTTTGAGGGTTCTAAAAGCGTTCAAAATGTTGTTCTCAGATTTGACTTAAAACTTCTTCATGGGGGTTATTTGGGGGCGCTTATCACGCATTTAAAGGTTATCTGTCGATTTTCCAAAGTTTTCGATTAAATTCATTCAGGCCTCCAAACGGGGCAAAACTTGAGAGCAAAACGCGACTTTTGACGATTTCCGGAGCGTTACGACAGAAAAGGCTCAAAGTGTTTCTCTAGGGACTATTTGGAGTGCTGAACACGAATCTAAAGTCCGTTCATCGATTTTCGATAGCTCACGGTAGATTCCGGTGGGTATGCGGGAGTTCGGTTGAAGTCCCAGAATTGACTCAAAATTTCTATGAGGGGTTAATTCGGGGCGCTGAATACGAATTTAATGTCCATTTGTCAATCTTCGAAATGTTAAGGTAGGTTTTGCTCCGTAAATAAGATTGTACCTAGAGTAGCCTACAGTAAACCTAAGAATTTTGGAAACTATCTCAAACTAGTTTTAAGCACCCTGATTAAACCCTATATACAAGCTTCGAGCTAAATCCGAATTTTTTTCGAAACATCTAAACAAAAGACTGATGTCGGTCCCTTACCTTTTCGCGAAGCTTGAAAAACGCTTATAACTTCTTGGAAGCAGCAGCTGGGGGCGAGGTACTATATGCGCAATTCACTATGGAGGCCCAAGAGATACTTACAATGTAATTTGTTGACGTAGATGTCTTTAAAGGCAGTGTTCACGATGAAAAATGTATTTCAATTTCCACTAGGAATGGGTAGTGGAGGGGCACACTGTAACGTTGACGTCGAAAGAACGCATGAAAACGAGCCAGGAAAAGCTCCAAAAGAGTCGGAAGTTGCCACTTTGAGCGCAAGGCAAACCCCAAAAGCGCAAGGCCCGCCCTCTGATGTGAACAAATGAGAACTCGAGATCGTGAGATGAGCGATGATTTCCAATCATTAGCCCCGTTCTTCCCTTTATTCTCAACATCTTACTTTACTCAGGTATACATCGGCTGCAAAAGACGGAAGTTACAAGCCTCGGACATCTAGTCCACCATGTTTCCTTAGCTCAATTTTTGAGGGACCATAACTCCGTTCCCAGAAAGTCTTGTACGATTTCAGAGACATCATTGGAATCAGCATGGGGCCGTCTTCAAGATAGGCGGGAGAACAGAAAAGCGATTTTCATTGTGAACACTGCCTTTAACGCTCTAGACACTTTCCTTGTCAGTCGATAATGCAGCGGACCACGAACCGATGAATTGCTAAGGGTCGATGGCCTGAATCTCGGTATGTAGTGGCAGAATCCCGGCGATGCGCTTTTGTCGAGAATTTGCCGGGAATCTCTGTTCGGCGCCGATCCGGCACCTAGGCGGCAGGTTCTCGGTAGAAACCAGGCAAGTCCTTACACAGGGCATGTTTTATCTTTCTGCAGTTCACGCTGGTAATCAATTTCAAGTCCCCAACTAATCAACACCATCCAAAGCTGTTTCAGCACAGCGAAAGGCAAATATTCGCGACAAGAACCTAGACATAAATGTATGTGGCACTCACGACTGTATTGTCCAAAGCGGATCTTGCTCTTTTCAGTTGACTGGGCGTCTCGTTCTTCCAGCGAGCGGAGCGGAAGTATCGGTTTGCAAATGGAGATTTAGCAGTCTAGTTATAAACAGTGAATATATAAATACTTGCTTAATGAAAATAGCATACTAAGGTCTACCTCTGATTCTGGTTTCAGTTTCTGGCGCTCCGAATTCGCCCGCTGTGGATTATCATTTTGTGTGTGAAGCATCAGTGTGACTCCAACCTGAAAAGCATTACCATAATATAATTCGATATTTGCTCTAATTTATAATAGATTGATGGGAATCCATGTGTAGGGAGAACTTTTATCAAAAAAAAATACAGCAAGAGGATTGTTATACAATCCCCCTGCTGTATTTATGCGTTACGACGAAGTTGCTTCTCTTCGGAGCTTTGATGGAAACAAAACTCTTTGTATTCATACCACCAAATATTTAATCACAGCAACATCAATACCAGTTTCTTTCTCCGTGTTTTTTTGGCTACGAAATGAATCTGTCGAAATGCTAGGCAATGCAATACACGCACTGATTCACTCAAAAAAGCTGCGAAGGTCGCGAAATAGCGACTTCTGCGACTTTCCGTTATAAATCGGCTCAAATTTATCCGCTCAAGCCTAAACAGATATATTTAGCACCAGGCTTTAGAGCTCTTTCTTCTGAGCATGAACAGGTCTCACCGCCAATGAAGGCATATAGGACTCACACAACCAATCATATACGAAAGGAAGAGTCTTGTAATTTCTGATTACACCAGATCGCTACATACGTATGTACGCCGATCGAAACACGGTAAAAGATGTCGACTATAGAGAATGACGTTTTTGCATCTGGCCAGACTTTTTTCCAGGCTTCTGCCTATTCTAGCAAGAATATCGCGGCCAGTTCTTAAGCACAAAGCTCGCCCTGTTGGAAGCTGCCAAAAGTAACTATGAATCCCGAAAAACGTGCCTAAATCCTCTTGTGGTGGAAACTCCGAAGAAATGTCAGTCCGTCATCACAACTATCCCTGTCTAAGTTATCTACATATGTGGCCCATGATCAGCGTGCAGCCGATGCTAAACATGTAAAATGCAGACCAAGAGGGCTTTCAAGTGGAATAATGCATGCTAAAATCTAATTCAAGCAAAAAGTTCTGAATGAGAATTTCAAATCCACGAGAATACTCAAATATCGCCTTTGCGGCTTTTTCAGGGTCAAGTAGTTCGCTTATCACCCATTTCTCAAAGTATGTGCATAAATGAAATTTCAAATTCCGTAAACCGTAAAACGTAATTGCGGTCAAACACCGTAAATCGTAAACAGCAAATAATAACATTGACCACTAAAAGTATACATATTATTAGTATGGTGAAACAAGAATTTGAATACCTTTTTTAATATAAGATGAAAGAATTGTTTCAGGAGTTTGTTGCTTTCTGAGTTCCTAATTTATTTAGGAGTACAGAAAGGGAATTTTTTCTGCAGATTCGAGTTCCAGCGAAGCTAGGCATGTTTGACACAAAAAACCGCTTCCTAATTTTTATCACTTTGTGTACTTTGGCTGCCATAGTTAGAGAAAATAGCGAAAGGGCCTAACAAAACGCTTACATTTGCGGGGGAAAATGGTTCGAAAAGGCGAAATGAGCGGTCAAGTTCGGACTCATGCCTTTTACGGGTGTCGGTTTATTGGTACGAAGACTATTTGAGCAAAGAAAATGATTTCGCGCATCAAGCTTTTAAGGTGAGTTACAGTTTTCCGCAAACATACAAACAATTTATGTCTGCCGCGTGTTTATGCCAATAGAAGCAAACAAACGCCGCAAAAGCATTTAAAGGCAGCGTCCGCGCAAAAAACCACATATGTGTTTTTCTTCTCAATCCAATGTATGAACCAAGTGGAGATAGTTGGCGAAGCTTGAGATCTCAGTGTTGCGTATTCATAATGCTATAGGCTCGTGAAAATCGCTCCGTGGTCTGAAAAGGCGTTTTCCCGGTCGATCATCTAACACGAGGAACAGAAACCCCACGACAGTCTTCGGCCGGCCGCGGAAATCCAATTTTCTAAATTCTTTATTCCGAAGAATCTTCGAGTTCAGACGTGGATATTGAAAGCCTCCTATTTTTAGATGATCACTGACAGCAGAAAAGCGAAAAGAATTGCGGAACCCAGAAAGTTAAGGGGGCTAAACCAATTCAGCCGTTCAAATTTCCGATATTTGTGTAATACACAAGACACACCTGACAGACGTGAGAAAAAGGAGGCTGAATGCTGCGAGATTTTCAAACGAGTTTTTCTCGGAAACTTGAGTGTTTTGGGTGGTCTCTTCATGATATATGACAACCTGGTAAGCCTACCTGCAGAAAATTGTGAAAAAAAAAAACACGGTTTTTTGCGCGTACGCTGCCTTTAAACTGGTGACTCCAGGGTTTTAAATTTAATCACGGAGGAGAGTGCGTGCATGAGTCCCTCTTACAAGTTTGCTGGTTGGGACGAATTAGCGCAAAAGGTAGTGCTTCGCCAGTTCGCCACTGTTACATAGTTGATTACCTGAACTATGCTTAGCTGTTTTTTCGTTTAGGTGACGTGCTGGTTCAGATTCTTCATCTGATCCATCCTCTAATTTATTCTTCGTCCTGTGCTGCTCTTGTTAATCTGTGTGACCTCTGAGTAGACGTAACCTTCACAAACGGTGGGTCAGGAACACTCTTAGAAGTCATTTTTGACCTTATTAGGGCAATCTGTTCGATTTTTATCGACGATCATCTAGTTCTGGGAAGCAAGGCAGTTGCGCTTCATGAAAAACTCGAAAACTATGTTTCTCGTGAAGAGTGCTTTCAGATTGCGCTGCATCGCTGACGGCAGCTAGCGAGATGCGTGCGGTGCGCACATCCAGCACCTCCAACTCCGCCCGTGTGACCCGCGTTATAATAATAGAATCACGTCGAAGGTGGATAATCGGGTCATGTTGTAGTCAGACAGCGAGTTGATCACATCTCCTGACCAAAACACTAGTAAACGCAACGTGGGAGTAGGGTGTGTCAATTGGAACTGCCTTGTACTTTACTTTCATTGCACGTATTTTTGTTGACGAAAAATTACGATTTACGGTCCCAAATGTCGTAAATCGTAAATCGTAATTAAGAGGTCAAAAAACACTGTGAATCGTTAAATCGTAAATCGTGAACCGTAATTACGCACTTCGTTGATGCACACCAACCGCTATAGAATATCAACCAGAAATTCGAAGACTAGCTGAATCTTGTTGGAGAGATTTATGGAGAGTCAAAAATGAAACCAACTTCGCAATAAATTTAATAGCAAATCTCTTGAACTTACTTGGGTTCCAAGTCGTTGACCGAGAAGTAAAGCCATATTCCGTTGTTCTTTAGCTTTGGCCTTTTTCTCGAGGGATTTAGCAGCTTGGTGGATGCCCTGAGAAAGGAATGAATTGTTACTCAATAGACAGTCAGTTTCTAGTGCTGTGTTCAAGACAGAACATTGTTCGGAGTGATCTATAGAACATACAGAGCCGGCATACACAGCACTTCAGCTCTTGTTTGGAGGCCATGGTTCAAAATGGTATTGACGCAGAATGGTGGAGATTGGAGGGTCAGTAAAGGGTCGTACACGGAAAATTTCCATGAAGCAGCATAAAAACATACTTCGGATTTGAAAACGATGGAGTTCCACGTAAATGTGCTAGAAGCGTCCAGTAGTAGAGAATGAAATGCGCTACCGGAAACCATATTACACTACCGCTACAGTTTTGTTAAGTTCTCCTCTAACATCGTCCAAGCATGTTATTTCCCATCCTCTTAGCTGCTGTTCTGTGATCCCAACACCGAGATGTCAAATGGATTCGAGTCCACAGTGCTGGGAAGACACAGATTCTCGTCGATGAATCCGGAAAATTCTGCTGCAGGTAAGTCGTGATCGCTACGATCCTGTGCCCAAGTCCATAAAGGGAGTTCCCATGTTCCCAAGAAACTCCAGCACAGCTCAGAACCTGATCCTGGTGCAATTCAGAATTGGTTTTCATGACTTGATAGATGACGATTAGTAGAGTCTGATCAGGGGTGAACGTAAATCAAATTTTCGATTTTCGTAAATCGTAAAATGTAATTACGATAAAACCACCGTAAATCGTAAATCGTAAACAGCAAAGAATAACAATAACTACTAAAATATTATTACTATGGTGAAACGAGAATTTGAATACTTTTTATCAATAAGTGAGAGTGTGTTGGTTGACGAGTCTGTTGGTTTCTGAGCTGCAGATGTATGCAGTTAGGAGTATACATAGAAGAGAAAAACAGTTCAGGGGAGCGATTCATGAACGCGTTTCCGCTGGTTTGGTTAGGGTTTGTTTCGGGTTGGTTGCGAACCAGCAATTCATCAAGCTTCGGTTTGGCTATCTCTGGGTCACGGGTGGGCTAGAATCCAACCCACCTCGGAGCGGCTGGTTAGGGTGGGTTAAGTGCGGTTAGCCACCCAGACGTGCGGTTCCGTGCAAATCGTGCAACTACACTAAGCTTTTAATGTGACGCCATGTTTTTTTTCAATCTTAGGCAGTCTTAGGACACGGTGCTTCGGCAAATAGTCGGCAGCGAACCCCCCGCCCAGGATCAGTTGGCAACCATTTGTCGAGGTGTCGCCGAAATTATTGTCGGTGGAGCGCGTTTACTACACCCACACGAATTTTCGACGAGCGCGTCACGGCGATAGCGACGTTCGCATTGGAGCGCAAGGGACATTTTTTTACCGCTTTTACTGCGATCCTTTCCCTCATTCCTATTATTTTGGTTCGTAAATTTACATTCGGCTGCAAACTTGCTCAGATTTTCCCATACGTGTCCTTATCTCTCCCTAAATCACCACAACATAGACATTGCAAGTATCTATTCCTTCTAAAACAGCGAATTCACCCAGTACAACGGTGAATACGTGAGTGGAAATCGAGCAGTTTGTGAATAACTTTGACCTTGGCATCAATTGGATTTTTACAAACTATATTATTGAATTTGTCACCGTGAATGATCAAGAAAAGCGTCAAGAATAAAAATACGAACACCGCAGCCAACAATATTGATCAGCAGGCACCGATTTACCAGCTTCAAACACGTTTCGACAACCGGTTTGCAAACCAAGCTGGCGAAAACATTCATGAATCGCTGGTTAGCGCGGGGGAGTGGTTTGGTTACGGGTGGGCTTGCAAACCAAACCAAACCCTAACCAAACCAAACCAACGAATGTGCGTTCATGAATCGCACCCCTGTAGATCTGAGTGTCCAGCGCACACTCGAAATACGCTTCATGCAAAGCCATTTTAACAAAAGGCATCATAATACATAATAGTAAAAGAACGAGTAGACCTGCCTGCCACACCGAAAAATGTGTCTGCTAACCCTGAAATTACCTACTGTCCACTGTTTCAAGTACTATGTACATATTAAAGGCCGCAGACACGCTCAAAAACGGTATCGATTTTATGTCATAAATCGAAGGTTTGAAGCTAGTATCATGGGAAACTAACGAAAAAACCGACGAAAACTGCATGCAAATACAGGAATAACGGCTGTTTTTGTTATGGGGTAAAATGGGACGAGATATGCCCAAGCGGTTGAAATAGCTAATGTTAACGATAAAACGGTTGGGATAGCGAAGCCGATAGACTCTTACAGCCTGTACTAGGACGCTCACCTCGTTGGAAGCTTCAAAAACCAGCCGAAGTGACTGTATTCGTATATTTAGGGGGCGTGGTTGAAAGCTCATGGGCGTGGCTGACAAACATTTTCCACTCCAATTTAGTAGTTTTCACTGGTTACTGACGCTGATGTTTTGACGGTGATGTTTTGGTTTTGGACGCGAGCGTTCTACTAGGGGCCGGTCATACATACGACCCAAGTATCGCAGTTATCTCAACAACTTTTTCGAGCGTGTCTGCTGCCTTTAAGTTGCATTCAGTTTTTGACAGCTAACAACATTTAATGGAACTGTCTTACCCGTAATTCTCTGTTTTCCCTTATCACTCATTTCACAACTCCTTGCCAGATATTGGGAAATCCGCAATTCCGATTTAGATATCCGCGTATCTGCTGGGCCACAGAGACACAATTACACTCGTATTGCCTCTTCTAGAACGCTAACGCCGTATTAAAGGCAGTGGTCGCGATCAAATATGCTTGTCGTCTTTTTCTCTCTAAACCCTTTTCTGGGTCTCGAGTAGTAGGACCCTATGAGAAAAAGTCGCGGGAAAACCACTGTTTTGGGCCAAATTTCAAGCCTGAACTTTCTTGTCTTTCGATGGTGGACGAGCCCACTCCACATCATCCGCATCGATGACCTCTTATATCAAGAACATCAGCTGGCTTGAAATTTAATTTCAGTCAATGGATCCTTCGAATTTATGTACACATCTAGTCAAAAACATTGACTGAAGTGATGCTTTCATTATTCAACTGTTTTTAATCGGTAAATTTGCATTTATTCCGTCCTCTGAATGTCGATGATTTTTGACTGCTCGGCATGAGACTGCGATCTTTTCCGTCATCGCTGTGCACGTGTGCACGAACTGGCTTCTTTGGGCCCTAGGAACTCTAAATCTAGCCCGTTTTTTACCGCGCTACCTTCATAGTTTTTCAGCTGTTTTTGATCTAAGCTGTAACAATGAGATTTCGAAATTGACCAGTAGCGCGCCTGCAGCGAAAGTCAGTGGCAGCAATACGCCGTAGGATGACTATCGCATACCATACCTTAGTATTTCGAAAATCGACGGAGAAACCTCAAATTCGTGTGAATATAAGGCACCACAAACAATCCCCCCAAAATAAGTTTTCAGCCGGATCTGAGACTTCGATCCAACTACGGTATACCCACCGTAACCTAACGTAATCTATCGAAAACCGATAAGCAGACCTCAGACTCGCGTTCAGCACCCCAACTAATCTCTACAGATAAGTTTCGAGGCGAGTCTGCCGTATCGTTTAAGAAATCATCTAAAGTCTCATTTCGCCTCGAAAATCTGCCCGAGTGGGAGGCTTCAAACTGGACATGTCGATGTTGTTCGAAAATCATCGGATTCCAGATCCGTAGTTAGAACCCCCGTACGACAGCGGGAAAGAAGCTTCCAGCGAAATCCGAAAATTTTTCTCTGTCCACACGGGAATTCTCCTTCAGAGTCTGGTCTTTAACATTTTGTCCAGCTATTTCGTGGAGTAAATGAACATGAATACACCTTGATAGGCCTTGCACTACATTCCGCCATTATTGTTGAATCACACGCATCACTGCTTGAGTGATTTGTTCCGTCATTTCCTGTCCTTATTTCTACTAAACTTTTATTCTGTAGAATAGAAGAATCGATACATCAACATAATGGGTAGTATCTATCCTAATGGAAAGTTTTGCTATGAATATACAATAATGAACTTCCAGAGTGGGCGACCAAGAAGCGCTACTATGTTCAAATGTGATCCAATGACTACTATTTTTTGTTGATACCGATAGGAAGAATGACCAGAAAAGAACAGAAGGACCTAGGTTCATAGAATTTATGGCCTCCGTATCATATTTAGTGCGATGAACGGACCCGGGACGATCGTTGCGGCTGGCGGTGCGGCGTTGGCGGCATACCCGGCCATCGGGGTATCGATAGCGCGCGGCACCGCTGAAAGGCGCGGCGAAATGCAATGGAGGAGTATCGATCATGCGAGGCTGCACGATCGATTTCCCTCCACTGCATGCTGCCGCGCCTTCGAGAGGTGGGACTCTAATCGGCCCCGTACCCGCCGCGGCTTGCAATCGCCCGGGGCCGCGTACATAGAGCCTCGTGAGCGCCACCGTCCTCAACAAGCCCTTCCGTTATCAGCGGAATCCGCTTGATGACTAATAATAGTAGTGCTGCTCAAGGACGGGAACGCTCCGGGAGTGATTTGCACTCTTCTAACCTCCATCCGCTCCGAAAGGCTAACTAGACCCAAACGTGCAACCACCTTTGCTCAACTCACCTTGTACAATATCAGCATTGCCACTAAGGTGGTCCAGTAGTACACCACATACATACCCATGTTGACGAAGGGATTGCTAAGAAATGGTGCCGAGCACTCAGACGATGTCATACTGAAATGAGAATAAAGAAGGTGAAAGGCAGCTTAAACCCCTCAAAAATGATATCATTTTCATGCAATGAATCGAAGGTCTATAGCTGTTAGCATCAAGAAGTAACGGAAACAAACAAAAAAATTTCCAATGTATATCGGTGCAGAAAAGGACGAGTTACACCGCTGAAATAGCAGAGCTAGCGACAAATTGGTTGGGATAGCGACGCTAGTATACTCGTTTGACCCTCACTGGAACGGTTACGCCATTAGAAGCGTAACAAATAAGCCAAAATGACCGTAATCGAGCATTGAATATCTGTGTTGAGGGGCGGAGTCCGTATCGGTGGGTGCAGAAAGGATGATTTGGTGACTCAATAATTCCCAAATACGGTAATTTTAACTCGTTTTTGACACTTGCAACTTCGTGAGGGTTCTACTAGGACTCGTACGACCCCACTAATGTAGCTATCTCAACAACTTTTGCGAGCCTGTATGGTGCGTGTATTTCTTTCCGGAGCGTGCGTTACATTGCGCAGAACCGTTACGGGCC
The DNA here is from genome assembly GCA_029168955.1 of Aplectana chamaeleonis. Taxonomy (NCBI): domain Eukaryota; kingdom Metazoa; phylum Nematoda; class Chromadorea; order Rhabditida; family Cosmocercidae; genus Aplectana; species Aplectana chamaeleonis. The sequence continues at coordinate 111,702 of JAPDOI010001328.1, forward strand.
GAAAGAGACAAACGACTCGTCGTTTGTCTCTTTCGGATAGAGGGGACAGGAGAAAAAGAGATATCGTTTAAATGTCTATGTTCAATGAAAAAACTATTTTTTTTTATGTTTTAGAATGTCGAACGATTAAAGTCTGTAAACTGGTAGTAGATTGCATAAATTCGACGTGGCCGTACCTCTCGATGCCTGTGATTGATTCCCATCCGTACATCATGATGCCAAATATAAGTGCTGGTATGAGCCATGAAAGAATTATCAAAATGTGTGTTTTAGCCGTACTTTGCCATTTCAGATACTTTGCTGTATGACACACTGAATGGTTTCGATCATTCATATGTTTGGTAAAAATGCTCGAAAATTTCTTACCAGATAAATATCGATCAGTAGTTATGAGCAGCACTGTTAGAATTGAGACAAGGCATAAAGTATAATCGAGAAAAAGCCATGTCTTGCACGCCAATTGACCAAGCGGCCAGCGTTCTCCTATAATGATGTAAGAGAAATTTAAAATTAACTGCATTGCAACAGAAATCACATAAGGTGCGTCCGAGTGAGAATGGCGGCCCATGCGGCCGTCGCGTTCGCCGCTCTCGGAAGAGCATGCGAAAAGTCCCCACCGCCATCGACTACGGAGCCAGCAACGGCTGGCAGCAAGCACTGGGCTAATCAATCAGCTCTGCAGACTGTGGGAGAGGGGACAGCCGTCGTTGAATTCCAACACTCGTGCGAGGGCGGCACATGCGACGGCCGCCTGCCAAGCACGCCGGCCGCGTGGGCAGCCATTCTCATTCGGGCACACTTTAGCTTTCTCTCTTTCTCCGAAAATAAGAAACGTCTCTAAAAACTCTTCCAGATTTACGTCAACTCTCCGGAAATGAACTCACCGAACAAATCTCAAACAAAAAACAAAGGCATGGAAAACAAAGACAACGTTTTTAACCCCCCCCCCTCCCCGACGAAACTGGTTCAACCCCTTCTTTAAGCACTACCTTAATGCACAGGACACCCAGAAATTATTCTTTAGGTTTTGTATCCTTATCTTGGAGAGAGCCACACTCTGATCACAATGGTATAGCAGGCATCGTCCAAGACCACCTACGGACGGTGATATGGCTACTCGAAAATGCGTGCGTTCTGAGGGCAAAAATTTGGTGGACGAGTTGTCTCAGGCCTGCATTTCTCTTGATTCGCAGTCGCTGCACGAGAGAAAAATATGATACGGAGATAGACCGGCAATGGAGTGAAGAACGGCGAGTTGAATTTCATCCATCCATCTACTATTGAGATCGAAAATCAGGAAGGGGTGTGGCTCATGGTGGTGACTGAAGGAAGTCGGGTCCGTGGTGGTCGCTTCTAGCTCGCTTAAAGGCACAGTACACCCTCAGACATGAATTTGGTGATTTTTATTTCATTGTGTAGTAGACCCCTCCTATATAACACGTGCCAAGTGCGAGATCTCAATTCCTCCAAATAAGCGAGAAATAGGCGACTACCACAGGCCCGACCTCCTTGGCTCACCACCACAGGCCCGGCCCCTACCAGATTTCCAAACTCGATAGCGGCTAGATGGTTGGATGAATTTCGACCGCGTCGCGTCCTTCAGTCTAATGCAGGACTGTCTCCTTATCCTGGCTCGCTCACGCGCAACGGTTGCGAATCAAGAGAAACGCAGGTCCGAAACAACTCGTCCAACAATTTTTCACCCTCAAATATAGGCATCTTCTAGGAGCCATAACTCTGTTCATAGGGGATCTCGGACGATTTCAGAGATACCACTGTGATCAGCATGTGACCCTCTCCAAGGTCAGCATAAAAATTGAGAAATAATTTTCTGGGTGATCTGTGCCTTTAAAGGCAGTGGTGGCGATGAAATTTGCTTGTCTGATTTTCCTCTCTGAACCCTTTTCTGGGTTTAGAGTAGTACTCTAAGATTCCAGGGGGACTTAGAGCATAGGGCGGTGCTTGTTCCGCCCAGTGCTTCAATTCTGGCACATGTGGAACACTGTGTCGGGGAGAGGATCTTGTGGAATAACTTCCCTTATCGATTGTCTTCCAGGGGGACTTGGGGCATAGTGTTTACGCGTCAGGCAGGGTCCGCGCGGGAAAGTGGAGTTTGAAAATTCCATCGACGCGCAGCTGCATTCGAAGCTTTATTTCTCCATTTTTTCGTTTATTTTATTCTTCTGTTGTTTTCTTTCCATTTCCTGTCCATTTTGATGTTTATTTCCACCTTTTGTCTAGCTGTCACAAAGGAAAAGTACAAAGCGTAGAAGACACCTGCGAGAACAAATTTTATTGTTAGTACAATACCCACCCTAAGTTTTGGTAAAAGGCGAAAAAAAAACGCGGAAAATCGCTTTTCTCGTCTTTTGATCATAACTCTCTTCAAAGTGGACGATTTTCAAACTTGAAGACACTTTTTGAATCAGCATCGGTTCCTCTTTCATTTCGATCAATACATGGCTTACTCTGAAACAAGGCGTATAGGGTTGACACAATCAATCGAGTGGGTGAAAAGTGGGTCAAATGTGGGACTGAGTGTACTCTAGTTTATTTGATTTTTGACTTTTTTTCATTTTACAAATTTTATTTTTTTTTTCTAAATTTAATCTCACTTCTCTTCTAGGTATTATTTATTAACTACTCATTTAGTTACTTGCTTGAAACTTTTTGGTTCCTAATATTTTGGCTTTTCTACTGGTATATAATACTCATTTTAATTTGGTTTATTTGATTTTTATATGAATTTTCACTGTAATTTGAATACTTATATTATTCAATTTGATCAACATAACTATCGCTTTATCTGAAAAATGGTTTTGATAACAATAAAAATTTTATTCGGATATGAATCGTTTCAAATGTGACTTCAGACAAACAGTTCATAACACTAAAAACCACCAGTCTTCGATGTAGGAGCAAATTCACGTTTCAATTGTTTGTGTCAATACTGAAAATTTCTTGGAGTTTTCATTTTCAAAATCCGAAAATACCATTCGTCGCCCTGTTTTCTAGAATGTTTTCAAGTTTGTGAAAACAGTTATTTTTTGGAATAGGTGTGACATATTTCGCCCTTTCACGAAGTTGAATTTTTATAGGAATGTGGAGAGAACCCTCTGTACTATCTTTGTTGTTGCGAGAAAGAATTTCCTACAGTACTCGCTTTTAAAATCTCCTTGCAATCGGTGAGTGAATAATTGGTCGCAGACCACCCAGCTGCCAGGGCGCGCGGCCGCGGCGCGTCACCGCACTGATGTATCCACCTAGCGAAAGTTGTGACTCAACCAATTGACCGCTCGTCGACAAATGCAGAGAGCAATCATTCATTACAAGGAATAGTGATGGATCCTCGCTATGTTTTTTTGCGCTTGCACCCTCGAATACAGCTGTTAGAAGAAAGATTATCAGGAACGTTTATTCAATTAACAATCAGATGAGTTGTGTGAACACAAAAAATCCCGTGCATCAATCGTCGAATTCGAAGACATCCGCGCTGTGAGTGGGCGACGCAGACGACCCAAGCAGACCATCTTCGGATAGAGCGGCGTGAGACGTTTCAGCAGCGACTGTGGTTCCCTTTACCCTGCCGACTCTTCCATTCAGGGCTTTCTTCACGCTCTGCCAAACGCTGTTTCTCGCATTTTGCGAGACGTTGAAATATTTTCAGACTGCCTGATAGTCCGGACGTCCGGAAACTTTCAGTCCGGACGTTGTACAACACCGCTCGTAGGATAAGGCGCGCGAGGTCGGGTTTTAGCGTCTTGTTCGCCTTTTCTGTTAAACTCGCTTCAAAGCCAACTCTGAGAGGAACTCGGGCAGCGGTTACTGTATTTACCTTTTGGTGGAGGAGAAGGCTCGGCGTCCAGTGTGTGCGTCCTCCTGGCTCACACCACAGCCTCTGCAACGCGCTCGCTGTCAATGGCCTCGCCGACTACCGTGCTGCCTCTCCTCAGCACACCCTCGACTTTGCACACTCTGCTATTCGCGCTTTCTCTCCCGTCATTGTCAGCAGCGCTGATTTTGGCCGGTCCCTCTGCCGGCAATCCATTCGCTGTCCACGTTCCAATGCCGCAGAAGGTGTGCCTATCACCCCTCAAATCGAGGACATCGTAAATATCGAAATGGGTAAAAGGAATATATATATATATATATATATATATATATATATATATATATATATATATATATATATATATATATATATATATATATATATATATATATATATATATATATATATATATATATATATATATATATATATATATATATATATATATATATATATATATATATATATATATATATATATATATATATATATATATATATATATATATATATATATATATATATAAATGAAGGGAAGAACGGGGCTAATGATTGGAAATCATCGCTCATTTCGCGATCTAGAGCATTGTTCACGTCGGTGGGCGTGTGTTGCGCTTCTGGGGTTTGCCTTGCGCTCGAAGTAGCAACTTCGGGCTTTTTTGGAGCTTCTCCTGGCTAGTTTTCATGCGTTCTTTCGACGTCAACATTACAGTGTGCCACTCCACTACCCATTCCTAGTGGAAACTGAAACACATTTTTTATCGTGAACACTGCCTTTAAGAGCGAATATGCTTAGGCAAATTCGCTGTTTTTTTCTTTCTAATCACGACATTTAAGACATTTTTTGCAGTTGATTGCTCCGTAAAACACTGCTACGTGAAATCAGGAGATTTTCCGTTTTCGTTGAAGGGCCAAACATCCCACCAAGCTCCATCTTTGGGGCGGTATATCCATGAGGGGAGCAACAGAATTGGCAATCTTTCCCGGCGAAAGCAGGACGATTAGTGAGATGAACTGCCAGATTCTTGAATGCTGCTATCTCCCATTTCAGCAGCAGATTTATAATGGTAAGGCTTTTCGAGTTTTTGAACAAAACCACCTCCGGAAATGATTGGATGCCAGTTTAGGATACGGTGTACTGGTGCAAGACAACGCCCCAGCTCACAAGAGTGCCTTCACAGTCGGGCGCTTGGCAACTTGGGGAGTGAACGTTTTGGACTGGCCTTTTATAAAATTGAGAAAATGGAAAATACCATATTCCAATCAGATTTCCCGTATTTAATCAATTTATGCCCGCATTTTTCGAAGAGCGGTCAATTGGTTGAGTCACAACTTTCGCTAGGTGGATACATCAGTGCGGTGACGCGCCGCGACCGCGCGCCCTGGCAGCTGGGTGGTCTGCGACCAATTATTCACTCACCGATTGCAAGGAGATTTCAAAAGCGAGTACTATAAGAAATTCTTCCCCGCAACAACAAAGATACAACAGAGGGTTCTCTCCACATTCCTATAAGAATTCAACTTCGTGAAAGGGCGAAATATGTCATACCTATTCCAAAAAATAACTGTTTTCACAAACTTGAAAACATTCTAGGAATCAGGGCGACGAATGGTATTTTCGGATTTTGAAAATGAAAACTCCAAGAATTTTTCAGTATTGACACAAACAATTAAAACGTGAATTTGCTCCTACATTTAAGACTAGAGGTTTTTAGTGTTACGAATTGTTCGTCTGAAGTCACAGTTGAAACTATTCATATCCGAGTAACATTTTTATTGTTATCAAAACCATTTTTCAGATACAGCGATAGTTATGTTGATCAAATTGAATAATATAAGTGTTCAAATTACAGTGAAAATTCATATAAAAATCAAATAAACCAAATTAAAATGAGCAATAAATACCAGTAGAAAAGCCAAAATAGTTAAGAACCAAAAAGTTTCAAGCAAGTAACTAAATTAGTAGTTAATAAATAATACCTGGAGGAGAAGTGAGAATAAATTTAGAAAAAAATAAAAATATAAAAAAAAATTTGTAAAATGAAAAAAAGTCGAAAATTCAAATAAACTAGAGTACACTCAGTCCCACATTTGACCCACTTTTCACCCACTCGATTGATTGTGTCAACCCTATGTGCCTTGTTTCAGAGTAAGCCATGTATTGATCGAGAAGAAAGAGGGATCGATGCTGATTCCAAAAGTGTCTTCAAGTTCGAAAATCGTCCACTTTGAATCAAAAGACGAAAAAAGCGGGTATGATCAAAAGACGAAAAAAGCGATTTTCCGCGTTTTTTTCGCCTTTTTACCAAAACTTAGGGTGGGTATATTATCTCTTGGGTATTGATAGTAAAAATGCGCATTATTCCGTCCCGAGCTGGTGGTTCCAAAAAATTATGAGCGGTTTTGAAGTTTTGCGGAGAGTCAAGGGTTTTTTTCATTATGCATTTTTGGGGTGCTTGGGAAATAAGTTTCGGATTTGGTTGAAAACTTGTATATGGGGGTTGTTTATGGCGTTGAAAACGAATCTGAGGCCCTTTTCCTAAATCTCTGACGTTTGCTGTACGCTGCGGTAGGTACCACGCCATTTAGCAGTCAAAACCTGCTCAATGATTCAAAAATCGCCCTAAATATTGTCAAAGGTGGTTACTTGCGATGCCGAACACGGTTCGTTTACAGATTTTTAAAAGAACTTTGCGCGTTTCGGAAGGTGCGAAGGGCACAAAAATCTATCTTGGCCACGCCCAGCGTTTCGTGCTGTAGCGCAGTTTGAATATCAACCCGAAGTTTTCCTTCCTTCCCGGATTCGAGAGTCATTGCGGCTCGGAAAAAATGGGCGTGGCCAAGTGCGATACCATAGCGACCCCCCCCTGCTGCGATAGCCCCGAAGATTTGCTATAGAGGCTCTTAAACAAACTTTTGTGCTGCGCTTTTGTGCTATTTAAAGATGAACCAACTAATCGACGATTTTTTCGGATGCGATTTTTCACAACCTCACGTTTCGTAAAATATTTTGCTTCTTTTTTTCTGCTGATTCTGCAACTTCCACAACTATCTTTTTGGCGCTCCTTTTTGGCGCTTGGAAGTTTACTTTTAGCCTGATATTCGACTCGATTCCAGTTGCGGATAGATGTGATTCAATACTTTATCGATGTGGTTCCATTTTTTCAATAACATTTGTCATCCTCTTGCTTTACATGGGTACATTATAGGCTGCACTCTTGATGGTCTATGACTGGACCACCCTGAGTTCAACTTGTCTCCCGCTGAGTCCTTCCCCGTGAGCTGGCTATTGGTCGAGAGTCGAGATGTAGCCTCATCCATCAAATTTTCAGGTATTGGCGTATATACGCTGGGCACAAACGGCCGTCAACGGCTGTGAGCGCTGCTGTCTCTTCGCACGTGTCGGACAGAATGGTCGACCAATATGCTTCAGTGCATCGGAAGAGCACTGTAGGTTTAAGGGCATTGTAACTGCCGTTTGATAGAATCTAGTGTAAGTTGTTAGGGCTGAGGTCAGCATTACCAAGTCAATGGCGGACAGCTCGTGGCCAGACCGGTAGGTGCCCAATTAGCTTCTTTTCCTGGAAAGCAATTTGAAAATAAAGGTTCCAGAAGCGCCAAAGGATGCCGCCTGCCGGCACCAGCCTGTCCGGGGACAACGCTATTGCGGACTCGCACTCGGAATGAAGCCCGCTGATGCCGCAGCCAACTCTGATTAGGATCTCTTCTACACACAGCCATCCGTGAGGTGTCCGATGAGCTCCCAGTGACTTGTGTGTGTATGCCTTCCACCTTTGTTACATTGTGCGAAACGGGTTTTAAGTCATACAGTTTTCATCGAGTGCTTCCGATGTTCCGTGGCTAGCTTTAGCGGGACTAATCCTTCTTAGATGGGAAACGCATAAAACAAAATTATCAAAAAGTGCACATTTGAGACTTCTACGCCTGGCTCTGTGGCAATCACAACTCTTTTTTTGTCTCTTCTTTTTATTGCTAGTTATAAATCTCATTTTCCTTGTTGTTTTCTGTGTAGATCTCCCTCCCGGTCTCGTGGTCACTTCACCCTAATCCTCTCGCTAGTTTAGATCTCATTCTCGGTCATACTCCTATTGTTTATCTCATAATCTAAATGGTCTCTCGTCGTCATACTGCCCACATACGTGTCCCTCATATCATTGCCGTATTAGTGTTCTATACCTTCATCTAGCGAATTTAAAATGGTGATCGGATTCTGAAGTGAATTGTTATTGTTGAGCGGAGTATGGATTAAATGACTGATCTATTTGCTGATAAATGACTTGTTGATAAACTGTCGTAAGTGAGCACTAAACTTGGAAATGCGCGACTAGGCCCTCTGGTCCTCAAACCTGGCCTAGTACCACAAGGCCGGGCCTAGTGCCACAAGGCCGGGCCTAGTAATGCAGAGTTGGGCGGTACGTAGGCTAGCGGCTGTTAAGAAATTCCTCAGGCGATTATCTTGTAAATGTTGATCCCGCAATTCATCCGCGGGATCCCCGATTTGTTCCACAATGATTCCATATCCGCTGCGCTATGGAAATTTTGCTGGTTTCACAATTCCCTCATTTCAGTGTTCCATCTCTCCTCACTTTAGTTCCATAATGAGGGGAATTAAAGGCAGTGGTCGCGATGAAAAACGTTATCAAAAAAACTACAAAAATCAGCTTAGATCAAAAACAGCTGAAAAAGTATGAAGGTAGCGCGGTGGAAAACGGGCTAGAACTAGAGTTTCTAGGGCCCAAAGTACCCAGTTCGTGCACACGTGCACAGCGCAGCAAAAAAAGATCGCAGTCTCATGCCGAGCAGTCAAAAATCATCGACATTCAGAGGAAAAAATAAATACAAATTTACCAAATAAAAACAGTTGAACAATGAAAGAAAGCACTCCAGTCAATGTTTTTGACTAGATGTGTACACAAATTCGAAGGTTCATTGATTGAAATTCAATTTCAAGCCAGCTGATGTTCTTGATATAAGAGATCATCGATGCCGATGATGTGGAGTGGGCTCGTCCACCATGAAAAGGCAAGAAAGTTCAGGCTTCAAATTTGGCCCAAAACAGTGGTTTTTTCGCGAATTTTTCTTATAGGTCCTACTACTCGAGACCCAGAAAGGGGTTTAGAGAGAAAAAGCCGACAAGCATAATTGATCGCGACCACTGCCTTTAAACGTCGATTTCAGGAGGACTTGGGGTGATGTTGGTCGGGGAGTAGTCGTGTAGTAGTCGAAAAGTCCCCCTGGAATCTGAGAGTAGGATCAATGAGAAAAAATCGCGAAAAAAATCGGGTCAAATTTGAAGCCTGACCCTTCTTGTCTTTTGATGGTGGACGAGCCCACTCCACATCATCGGCATCGATGACCTCTTATATCAAGAACATCAGCTGGCTTGAAATTCAGTTTCATTCAATGAACATTGTCCTTAGGACTCATCTAGTCAAATACATTGACTGATGTGGTTGCTTTTATTGGCCAACTCTTTTCATTACATAAATTGGCATTTATTTCTTATTCTGAATTTTTGACTGCTCGGCAGGAGACTGCGATCTTTTAGGGCGGCGCTGTACGCGTGTGCACGAACTGGCATCTTTGGCCCCTAAAAACTCTAATTCTATCCCGTTTTTCACCGCTCTACCTTCATAGTTTTTCAGCTGTTTTCTATCTAAGCTGATTTTTAAAGTTTTTTAGATAACGTTTTTCATCGCGACCACTGCCTTTAAAGGCACAGTCAAAGCTTAGGGACGAAATCTGAGATTTCCACATAACTGTGAAATAGACCCACCCCGTATACCAATCGCCAAGTGCGAGCTCTCAATTCCTCCGAATAGGCGAGTTATAGGAGGAAGACACCCTGGGGCGCCCACCTCGGGAAGCCACTTTGGCACGCCCCTTTTACGATCTTTCGAGCTCAACAGTGGCGAGATGAGCGGTGGTTTTCGATCGATATCCCCAATCTTGCCTTCATTGCCAGCCTCTCTCTTCATTCAGGTCAGCTCGCATACAGCTCAATATTTGAGTGGCCATAACTCCGTTCCCGGAAGGTCTTATACGATTCCAGCGACATCATTGGAATCAACGTGGTACCGTTTTAAAGATATATAGAAAAACTGGAAACCGATTCTGAGGTTGGACTGTGTCTCTAAGATATTTCAAGACATTTTTGAAACTTTTTTTCCAGGAAGCTGAATTTTCAGAATTCTTCAAGTGGAATGAGGCGTTTTAGTGCGTTTTTCGTCTTTTCTTCGTAATTTTAGTAACACATGACGGCCAACGCTTTGCTTTAAAAGCAGCGTTCACAATAAAAATCGTTTTTCTGTTTTTCTGCCTATCTTGAAAACGGTCCAATGCTGGTTCCAATGATGCTTCTGGAATCGTACAAAACCTTGTAAAACGGAGTTCTGGTCCCTCGATGATTGAGCTAAGGAAGCATGGTGGACGAGTTGTCCAAGGCTTGTAACTTGCGTCTTTTGCAGCCGATGTGTGCGAGCTGACCTGAGTAAAGAGAGAAGTTGAGAACGAAGGGAAGAACGGGGCTATTTATCGGTAGTCATCGCTCATCTCACGATCTTGAGCTTTCATTTTTTCACGTCGGGGGGGGGCGGGCATTGCGCTTCTGGGGTTTGCCTTGCGCTCAAAAAGGCAACTTCGGGCTCATTTGGGGTTCTTCCTGGCTCGTTTTATGCGTTCTTTCGACGTCAACGTGACAGTGTACCCCTCCACTACCCATTCCTGGTGGAGACTGAAACAAATGTTTTATCGTGAACACTGCCTTTAAAGGCAGTGTTCGCGATGAGAATCGTTTTTCTGTTTTTCCGCCTATCTTGAAGACGGTCCCATGCTGATTCCAATGATGTTTTTGGAATCGTACAAGACCTTCTAGGAACGGAGTTATGGTCCCTCAAAAATCGAGCTAGGGAAGCATGGTGGACGAGTTGTCCGAGGATTGTAACTTCCGTCATTTGCAGCCGATGTATGCTAGCTGACCTGAGTAAAGAGAGAAGTTGGGAATAAAGGGAAGAACCGGGCTATTGATCGGAAACCTTCGCTCATCTCACAATCTCGAGCATTCATTTGTTCACGTCGGTGGGCTTGGAAAGTGCATCTGGGTGTGACGAGCTGACGGGTGTCCAACTTTGGGGCCGTAGGGGACCGTTCCGAGAGCATTTTCTTTAGTTTTTTCAACGTTAGGGTCGCACTAGGCCCCGCAGCTGCCGATATCCACCAAAAAATCAGACATGGTTTTTATCGTGGACACTGCCTTTCATGTATGTACATAATTCTCTTGGATTTTTCTCTTGGAAGAATTAGCCCTTCAGAGAGCGTCTACTAAGTACAATACCACTCGTAGGCATTTGCCAGAATGTATATTGAACTTCAGACATCCATTTTCGGGCTGGAGCAGTTTTTCACTCGGTTGTTCCTCGGAGGAATGATGAACTTACATGGATTTCTCTGAAATTGATTTTTTTTCATTTCTAGGACAGGGTTCGGACAATGAAAAATGAAATTTCAGACAACCCCAAGGCAAGTTGACTTTTCTCGGTATAAGACCAGTGAAAAACTATTCCGGCCAAAAGGATTTTGAAAATGGAATTAACTGTGCGCACTACTATTTATACGTTTCTCATCTGGTGATACGGACAATACGATTCGGCCGGCTACATATAACCGATAAGCTTTCTTTTGGCGAAATCTGCTGATGCTGACCGTCAACTATTTGTATGGAATCGCTGGAGAAATCAAGTTTTCAGCAGGTAGAACGATCCCCTATCGACACAACGCCCCCAACCTTGGCGTCAGTAGGCCTCTTACAACCCTCTCCTTGAGATTATCCCAAGTGGTACTAAACTCTGGCTAGGCGAGTAGAGGCGGCGTGCGGAACTCTACGTCTCATCATCAGAAACCCGCAGTTTTATGCGTTTCTGGCCTGCCGCGTTCCGTACTCTGAGAACTGCCGAAAATGCTGTGTGGTACGGAATTATCGGACGAATTGCGACAAAACGGTAGATATTTTTTGAGCAATTCCCAAGTTTCGTATAAAAACCGATATTTCCACCCACTTTAGACGTTTCGCACCCTATTTCTGTAAAACGAGGGGGAATTTCATACCAAAACCCGATTTCCAGATTTGTTCATCTAATTTTAGATCGCATACCCCTATTCGGATACGACTCCATCATGATTTCTTCGAACTACATAATGTTCGGAAGCATCTAGACACAAAAAAATGCGTCTGGATGCTTCCGCGTGGAACCTTTGAACAATTATTTATGTTGTACTTTATCTGAATAGCGAGATCTTTTTTTCATGTACTTTATGTTGCTTTATTCCTGCTCAAATGATTCAGGTTCAGATTAATGCGGTCGCCCCACATGCATTCCTCTGCATATTGACCCAGCTTCGAAATTGATATGTAAGTTTCACCCTTCTCGAACCAAATGCTATTTTCGTCACTTCAGTTACCTGCATTGTATCAGAGGTTGTGCGGGATGCCAAGCTCAGCGTGTTTCGCATCAAATCAGGCTGTTTTGATGAGATTATGGAGAGGAGGCATGAGCTTGACAGCTATGACAATGAGGGGGAGAGGAGCGCTCACTAGAGCTCAATAAGCAGCACATTTCCAGGTGAAAACAACTTCATGGATTTTGCGAGGGTGAGCATGCTATGTTTTGTTCTCAAGGCACACAGTGGTGCTGAAAAACATATGTATAATTGCAGTAAGTGGCATCGAAAACGCTTGTAAATTGGTGGTCGTTTAACGGCAGAGAGCCACATTTATTTATTTATTAAAGACGCGGGAAATCCGCGTAAAAAAAATAAAGCAGGAAATGAGATCAATACTACATTGTTAGAATCCAAGTACACAAACATTATCTCAGCAAAAAAAGTGGAAACGGTTTAGCAAACACAATGAGCATAAAAGTGAGAGGGGGAAGCTTTATAGAAGAACATTCAAGACAGCATGTTACTCCGCAGAAGAGACTTGAAAGCATTCAAAGACATACTCAGAATGCCGGCGTTATTGCACAACATTTGGTTGAACTTTCTCACGTTACGATAAGTGAAAAAATGTGATCTGACCCGTGATCTCGCTAATGAGACATAAAGCCTAAGCCTGCCGTTCCGGCTTCTTGTAACTGAAGTTCCAAAAAACTTTAATGGATCTAAGGATAATTTTCTAGTTAGTATTTTAAACATCATTACGAGATCGGCTCTCTCTTCTTCTGCTAAGACTAGGCAGCTTTAGAACCCTGGCTCTTTCGTTGCCTCTAGGTACTTGGGAATAGGTGAGACCAGAACATCTCATCATCAGTTTGCGGGTGAAATTGTTTTGAACAGTTTCCAACAGATCAATATCCCCCTTCTGAACAGGGTTGAAGACGGCTATTGCGCACTCAACAATGGGTCTTACGTAAGTTTTGTAGGCCGGTAGAAGCACCTGGGGATTATTGCTTCGGAATATCTTGAAAATGTTGTAAGTAAGATGATTCGCCTTTGTGACCAAATTTCTGTAGTGCGGCCTGAAACTCAAGTCTCTGGTTATTTGAAAACCTAGATCTCTGACATCAGGAACACACTGCAGAGTTTGACCTTTCTGCGTATAGGTACAACCAACGCTTCGATTATCTCCACCGATTTGTAGGTGATTAGATTTTTCTATTGCTAGCGGGAGCTCCTACTCATCTGCCCATTGGCCTATGTAGTCCATTGCGGCCTGAATGCCCTCGGAATCCTCATCATCCACCACCTTCTTGTAAATTTCAATGTTGTCTGCATACATTTTACAGGTTACACCAAAACGTGAAATAAATTCAGGAAGTTCATACGTATAAACTAAGAAAAATAGTGGTGACAGAACGCCTCCTGCGGAACTCCGCTATAGGCTGAGTACACCGACGAATACATACCATCAACTTTAACTTGATAGGTCCTATCGGAAAGGAAGTTTTGCGCCCAACTTATCAGCAGGGGATGAACCCCAATCTCAGAAAAATGAAAACAAGTTACTTGTAACTTAAAAGGCCGAAAACAAGTTACTTGCAACATATCTGAGCCGATGTAAGTTACTTGCGACTTATCTCAGGTCATTTAAGTTAAATGTAACATATCGGCGGGATACTGCGTGCGGTGCGACTCCGATATGTTTCATGTATCTTGAATGACCTGAGATAAGTCGAAATTAACTTACATCGGCTCAGATATGTTACAAGTAACTTGTTTCCGATCTGTGACAGGACACTGTGTGCAGTGCGCCTCCGATATGTTACATGTAACTTAAATGGCACAATATAAGTCGCAAGTAACTTAAATCGGCCGAGAAGATATTTACAAGTGGGATGTACGACGCACATGGGGGGTCAGGCTTACGACTGGCATTGCTGTTGGTTCAATTACCCAAGTTTGAGGTACTTGACCCCACACCGGTGGGGAAGGCCCCGCACAACATTAATTTGGCGTAGTGTGTGGTCTGGGACGCGCTCTCTGCGTCGCGTGTTGTCTGCGTCATGTGATGGCCACCCATAGTGAAAATATAACTGTAAGTTACATTTAACATAAGTGTAACTTACATGCAATATAAATTTAAGTTACATGTTATTTAAATGTATGTTACATGTAATATGAATGTAAGTCACTTGAGACATTCAAGTAAGTTACATTTATATTACAAGTAACTTGTTTTGATTCATTTGAGATGACGTCCGTTACATACATTCTCGTCCATTACATAAAAGTACATACATACTACCAAGCAAGACTGCGCTCGAATCACGCAATCAAATAGCCCAGCATGAGGCTCTTGCTACCTCATATAACCCCTATAAAAATCGTAATTCTAATCACTCATGGAGCGTGCGGCGCGCGCAATGCTGCAGCCTTCGTCTGCCCTACGCTCTCTCGCTGTCTCTAACCTCCGCTGCGCATCAGCACGCTTAGGAACCAGGGAAGAGCGTAATTGCGACTAACGACTAACGAATTTAACGACTAACCAGATTTTTGGGTGTAACGTCTAACGACTAACTTTGGGTGTTTTCGAATATTTAATGCCTTTTTGGGGCATGGTATATAATCACAAGATATCACACGGTTGCTGAGTTGAATACAAAACTCAGGCGTCAGGCAGGAATCGAACCCGCATTGCATCGCTTTCCGGGCGAGAGTGTTACCATTACACTAC
Source organism: Aplectana chamaeleonis (assembly GCA_029168955.1). NCBI lineage: Eukaryota > Metazoa > Nematoda > Chromadorea > Rhabditida > Cosmocercidae > Aplectana > Aplectana chamaeleonis. The sequence continues at coordinate 126,724 of JAPDOI010001328.1, forward strand.
CGACACCATGCATTCCTCGGCTATTCAAACATGAACTGTGTAGGCACAACAGCAATCGCCCTTTAACGGGTATGATTTGGTATGATCTGGTGAACACAAATCCTCATGCCGATTTGTGCTTACCAGATCATACCCGTTAACGGGTGGTTGCTGTTGTGTCTACACAGTTCATGTGTGAATAGCAGAGGAATGCAGAACGTGGTGTCGATAGTGTAATGGTAACACTCTCGACAGGTAAGCGATGCAATGCGGGTTTGATTCCTACCTGACACCTCAGTTTTGTTTCCAACTCAGCAACCTTGTGATATCTAACGACTAACGAGTAATGAAATGAAAAATATTTTCGTAAGGAATCCCAGGGGCCGGATTCATCAACGCCGCAGCCCCTGGTAGCCCTATCCCAGTGGTAGCGCTACCCACGGTAGATTCCTACCCTAACCATGACATTGTGATTCACAAGCGCAATGCTACCATGGGTAGCGCTACCAAGCAGTCACGCCTAAAAGCGTTATGTGTGTGGTGACGCCGCCGTGTTTTACAAACGACGGCTATCGCACATCGCTCGTAATCGCGTTCCAAAAGCTGAAACTTTTGAAAACTCACAAAACCTAAAGCATAAAAAAACAGAAAAACTATAAAAAAACAAATCTATGTTTAAATCATACGAAGAATCCAGCAGTATGGGAAACGTGGCAGTGGTTCCCGGTTTTTTTTTCGGTAGGTTTTGTTAATATCTTCTCTAATCTGTAACATAGTTTGCATATTGAGAATGACGATGACGTGTATATTATTCGGGATATTTTTTTTGGGACGCTAGAATGATTTATCATCTCGCAGATCAGTTGCGGCGTCCCATGAAAGTTTTCAAGGCGATATTTTTACATAAAAAATGCCAGTATAACTACTATAAACTATAAACAAAAAAACCGAGAAATCAGCAGCATCAGAAAAAAACCTGTATGTGTTCTCTGTATGTTTTTTTTTGAATGTTTAAACCTGGATGTTTTCCAAAGCTCATCAATCCTTCGCCGCCCTTGTCCTTTAGGTTGAGTATTTTGTTTAAAAAATAAAAGCTGTGAAAACCCAATTTTTCCGTAAAAGAGAACTCATGGATACATAACTATAAGGTTTGTGCAAAATTAATGGCGGTTTTTATAAAATCAAATCTTTTCGTCCAAACGAGCTTTTTTTGCAAATTGTGATATGCCATTCAAAAGCGCATTTCTTCATCTATCTTACACTACCAGGCATCGGAAAATAGTCGATAGTTAGCAAAATAAATATTGTGGATTAGAGAATTTCGTTTAGTTTTTGACTATGAAGTTTGGTGTCTCAAAGTAATTACGTGCAAAAGAAACTGAAGGCTGAAATAATATTCAGTACTTAGAACACACATCAAATTTATATTCACAAAATATCGAGTTTCATGAGATGAATTAAGAAGTATGTATCAGATATAGAACCATCAAAATCCACAAAAAACTCAACCGGACGAAGAAAAATTATTTCCCAAAACCCACAATTATTTTTGCACCAACCTAATAATTCAAAATTAATCGAGGCTTGAAGATAAAAAATGAGTATTGAGAAGAGAGTGGTGGAAATTGAAGATGAGAACATAACATTTTAACCAAACAAAGAAAAAGTTGCAGGAAATTCTTATACAAAGGGGTTGGAAAACAGCTGTTCAAAGGACGAGCACGTAAATTTTGCAGGGTAGGGCGCCGCTGGTAGGACACTACCCGAGATTGGCGCAGAGTAGGGCGCCGCTGGTAAGACCCTACCCGAGATTCGCGCTGGGTAGGCTTTGGTAGGTTGTTACCGAGGGTAGCAGGATTTTCATTCGCGCGAATTTTGGTGAAGCTACCCTTACCCAGTCTACCAGTGCTAAATTTCGTTGATGAATCCGGCCCCAGAATTCGTCAGAGAATCGATAGTCATTCACATCGCGCTTTAACCCAAGGATTACATCAGGATTGATACGTGATTCCCAGTTGGTTGTTCTATATGAATGATACAAAATAACCATAGTCTTCAATATTTATCATTTATTCTGATACTGCTTCGTAATTCAGGAACCCCCACATTGTGACCCCACCGAACGTTGCGCAAGGTCAGGCGCAGCATTTATGCGACTTCGTGTAGGTCACGCGACTTTATGGTAGGCTCACTGAACCGGTTCCGACACTGACCGGCACCAGAAGAGATTTCTATAGAGGGCACTATCCGAGATGATAATATGAAGGCCACAACTGCGCACCAACGGTAACTGTTTCCAATGATTGGATTGCAAAGGGCGCCGTCTTCCGATTTTCAGTCATAAATTCAAGATATGCTGGGACCACTCAGTGGGTGAAAATTTCACGTGGATGCTAATTTCTTCCGACCTTCCCGAATTATGGGAACAAGCTGGAAACGACGCGCACGCGCGGCTTGCAACACTCGGCGAGAAAACATTTTGTGCGAAGTTGGTGCCGTTATCCGGGTTGTCATCATAGGGTAAATCTCATATAACATCATGTTTCGCATGGAAAAAGCGAAGAGCTCAAGATTTCCTAGGCTTCCTATATTGCTTCTGATGTATTCTACGGAGCCTAGAGAACCTACTTCTCCCAGCTCTATCCTCTAACGAATGAATGATACCGCTGTGAAAAATCGAAGTATTACATAGGTTGGGGAATAAGTTCGTTCGGTTTTTTAAAGCTTCATTTGATTGACTTATTCTTTCGCTTAGCAAAGTGTTAATAATCACTAGGAAGGGTTTTTTCTGCTCTACAATACTCTGTTATTTGTTTTTCCGTACGATTCTATTTTTCCTATTTTCAGACTTGGAATGAGAATATCCTTCAAATCGCAGCTCAACACCTCGAGCGCGATCGAGCAACACGCAGCCATACACAGCGCTTTTTGTACCGAATGGTAACGGGAGATGGGCAATGGTGTCTGTTCGTCAATATAAAGCAAGGAAAGGAGTGTGTGGCCCCAGAAACCCAGCCGAAGCCGACAGTCAAGCATGATCTCCACCCGAAAAAGACCATGATCTGCGTTTGGTGGAACTGGGAGGGCACGATAGACTGGGAAATGCTTGAAAGGAACGCAGTTGTGAACAACTCGCATAATCGCTGAGCAGCTAGGACACATCATGGAGGTTTCTAGGCCAAGGTCGTTCCCTAGCTGCTGAAAAAGTGGGCGTAACGGGGCGGAACCACCGCAGCATATGCTGCTGCCAGTTTTGCGTTTGAAACCCCAGTTCACGGGACATATGCTGCTCCCAGCCTTGGTATCCACGCCACATCACGCGACTTATGCTGCTCCCAGCTCGCGTCCGAGACAAGGTGCGCTCACCGTCGGCAGTGTTCCGAGACGCGCACCATCACTGAAATTTCGCCGTGAGCGCACCATCACAAAAATTTTCCGGCCTGACATGCCCCGGGGACATGCCTTCATGGTAATCCGCTTTAGGGTCCTCAGAGGGGAGGGTCACCCCACTGCCACGGTCCGCAGTGGGTGCACCACACCGTGGACCGTGGGGAGGTGACCCCACAGTTGGGTACCACCCCCCCCCCCCGAGCCGTGGGGAGCCCCCTCCCCTCGGCGACAAAAATTATCCTCCGGTATCCGGTGGATCTTCTGGTGAGTGACTTGAGGCCACCTTCCAGGTCCGACTTCGAAGAGCCGACTGAAACACACTGTGAAATGAGAAGCCTTTTATACCAGCAACATTGTTAATACTTTTGTCTAAACATGTCAGGATTAGACCAGTTAGGGAGAGGGGTGGGCGGAGCCATCCAATGGCGAGCGGCCGCTGGCTCTAGGACATTTTTCTTCCGTAGGGCGCCGGAGCTCCGCGACATATGCTGCACTTCCAGCATCATGGGACGATATCCTGCGACGATGGGGCTTGTAACGCTGAGTCCATCCACCAATCACAAACTGGTGGGCGGTCGTCAGCAGATATCTCCATGATGCTGCTCAGAAAATGAGAGCCCGTTTCAGTGCCCTAGCTGCTCAGCGAATTTCTGAGAATGAGCTCTACATTGCCCAACTGCGCCGCGTAAATGAAGCTTTACGAGTGAAAAGACCTGATCGACAAGGTCAAGTCATCTTGCTACACGACAACGCCAGACACCATATTGCACAAGTCGTCAAAGCCACACTCCATGAGCTCCAATGGGAGGTTCTTCAGCATCCACCATACTCTCCGGACCCTGCGCTAATGGAGTATCGCCTTCTACGCTCCATGTCGAATCAAGTGGGGGTGTTACCTTAGACGGTAAAGTGGACCTCAAAAACTGGCTCGACAACTTCTTCGACACCAGACCGATCAATTTTTGGCGGAGCGGCATCAACAGTTTGGTCGAGAGGTGGGAGCAGGTCGCAAACAGTAGCGGCGAATACATAATTGTTTAGTTACTTGACTTACTTGACTTAATCGGTTGGCTTTCGCCTGACGCGGTCATTCCGCATCTTCACCGAGGTGTGCCGTCCTAGTAGTCAGCCGTGTCCATTTTTCGCGGTCTTCAGCCACAATTTGAACACATTCCATCCAGCTGTCACTATTCCATTTCCTGCGAAACGAAACATCGCGCCTGAACTGTCTTTCGATGCCGAGTGACTTTAAATCCTCTTTAACTACATCCGTCCAGAACTTTCGCCTACGCCCAGGTGGCCGTTCCCAGACAGGATTTGGAAGCATTTTTAAAGCGTGTTGTACGAGACGATCCGGCGTTCTTCTTAGTATATGCCCGAGCAGTCCAAGTCGACTTTCCATTGCTGCTTGAGATGGCGTTAGGAGATGCTGGCACCTCCCTCGTGTCAAGCGTTGATGTACTGCGTCGATTTCCTTGTAAAGGTCTTCGTTATGGCATACACGCGGCCAGAAATATCCAAGCAAACGCCTAAAAAGCTTCCTCTCCGTGCGATCCAACCTTTCCATCTGCGTTTTCGGTGCTGCCCACGTCTCCGATCCGTACATCATGATAGGGCGAATAGCGGATAGGTAGACGCGCAACTTGACTTCCTTCGCCATGGTGGTAGACCACAAACACTTGGTTGAGAATTGAATGCAGACGTAGCTTTCGCACATCGTTGTCGAATATCCGCTGCATAACTACCATCGTTCTTCAGCAAACAGCCCAAATAACAGAAATCGTCCACCAGTTCGATACGTTGTCCGTCCACACAAACTCCAGTTGAAGGCCTCTGAGAGGCCCACATCTGCTTGCATTTGTCGGGACGAAGACGAAGTCCATAGGCTGCGGCATACTTCGAAACGAGGTTCACAATCCTTTGCAGTTTTGCGTTGTTTTCAGCGAATAACACAATGTCGTCGGCGTACTCCAGGTCGACAAGGGAGCGTCCTGATGGTGTTAGGATCACATCCGCAGGAAACTGTTCTGCAACTCTACGCATGATGTCATCAACGGCGAAGTTGAAAAGAAAAGGTCCTGCAACGGCTCCCTGCCTTACTCCTGTTTTCACCTCAAAAGCTGACGTAAATCCGGCAGGTGTACGAACTGCTGCTGTTGTTCCTCTGTTATTGTCCTCGATTAACCGAACATACTTTTCCGGGACTCCATCTGCTCGCAGAGCATTGAACAATCGATCACGATGAGGAGAGTCGAACGCGGCTTCAAAGTCCAAAAAAGCAAGCTGTAATGGCTTCGAAACCCGCTGCCACGATTCAATTACTCTTCTCACGACGAACACTTGGTCGATGGTCGATCTTCCAGGTCGAAAACCGGCTTGCTCATCTCTGGTCGTTCCTTCACGATGTTTGATAAGTCGCTCGAGAATGATACGTTCTAAAACCTTGTACATGACACGAAGTAGAGAGATTCCTCTGTAGTTCTTAGGATCCGTGACGGATAGCTTCTTGTGAAGAGGTACGATGATCGCATGTCTCCACGAATCGGGTATCCTTTCGCTCATCCATATGGCACGGATGGTGTTGGTCATTTCACGAATCCCAGACGGAGGAAGAGCTTTCAGCATTTCAGCAGCGATGTTGTCATCTCCACCTGCCTTTCCATTCTTCATTTCAGAACACAATCCAAAACTTCAGACTCAGTCGGCGGTTCCTCACTGACATCGTAATGTGCTCTCTGAACATGCGGGAGCTCAGGTACTGATGGCGCTGGACGATTCAGTAGTGAACTGAAGTAATCCTTCCATATTGGCAGCGTCGCATCACCAACTGCAACTCCATTGGTAGTGTTCAGGACAGGAGAACATCTCTTCATCTTCCCGCTATACTGTCGCAGCAACGTGTAGGCTTTCTTCGGATTCTTCTCCTCCCAAGCCTTCTCGAACTCCTTAGCTCTACACGTCCACTCTCGTTCGCGGTCACTTTGAAGCTGCCGACGCAACTTCCTCCTCAGACGCTTCTCCTCCACGAAGTTTCCTGCAGTTCGGAGAGCACATACTCTGTTGTAGGTAGATGTTGATACTTCTGAGACGTAGGCGAACTTCTTCTTAGGCTGTACAACCGGGAGTGCCTCTTTCAGAAGCGTCCTGGATGCACTTGACAAAAGAATCCGCGTCGCAAAAGTTTCTTCTTAGTCCGTACTCCGATGTGAATAGAAACGCGTTGTCGAAAATTCCTTCTGCACTCTTTCATCTCTCGAACTTGTCATGTCAATCCTCTGGAGAGGCTGAGCCTCGCTTCCTCTTATGAATCCTCGCAGTGAAGTTCAACAGAACAGGACGGTGATCCGAATCGAATGCGACATCCCACACAGCTCTAGATCTTCGAATGTCCGATACTGGAATATTCCTCGTCAGGACATAGTCAAGCTGTAGTTTCAAAGTTGTCATCTTCCGCTTCCGCTGCTCTTCTGGAGATAGCCGGGTTGGTCCCTGCCACGTAAGCTGATGGCGGCGATGATTCCTCTTGAATGTCGATGCAATAATCAGACCACTGCGTTCACAAAAGTCGACAAGGCGGTAGCCATTGTCCGATGTTTGCTCCACTGGGTAGAACCATTTACCGAGTACTTCGGATTCCTGATCAAGTCCCATCTTCGCATTTGCGTCAATCCCCACGACAACAGCATGTTGACAAGGTATCCTGGCCAGCAACGTATTGAGTTCCTCATAAAACGCATCCTTCGAATTGTCTTCGGCGGTTTCAGTGGGCGCATGAGCACTCACTTCATCCACAGATTGAATCCTCTGTGATCCCGCAGACGTACGAATGCATTCCGACACGACGTTGAGCCGAACTCCTTGACCATACCATTGAAATCCTTCCTTACAGCTATTGCACAGCCTCCCACTCTCCTATCGTCAGCGTTACCGCAGTAGATGGTGTACTCTCCGACGCTGATGACGGGTCTATCCTTGAGGCGGGTTTCCTGCAAAGCAGCAAACCGTGCGTGGAAATAGCTCAGAAGTCTGGATAGCGCGTTTTTACGGGTATCACTCGACAGCGATAGACAGTTCAGGGTGGCGAAATTGTGGCTTGTGGCCAAAGACTCCATGACTCCCTAGGTACGGATCCTAAGGTGTTATGGACCAGAGGCCTTAGTGTGCCGGACGGCGACACCTTTATGCAATGTGCGGGATACTTTCGCGATATAGTTGTGCACGCTATATCGCTCGAACGTTCCCTGTGTACACTCAAACGTCTGCTGGGTTCAGTAGAAGCAGGGGCACCAACGAGCAGGTACCAACAGACTTGTATACACACCCCCATTTAGTTACTTGTTACAATCAATTGTTATGTTTTTATTCGAATAAAGCTTTTTGAGAAAAAATGAGCGAACTTATTCCCCAACCCAATATTTCCATGGAGTTTCTATGAAAACAATGACTGATAATTATGACTGATGATTGATAACGTTATCAGTCATTGTTTTCAGGTAAAACACCATGAAAATACTTCGATTTCTGAAAGCGGTATCATTCATTCGTGCGAGGAGAGCGCTGGGAGCATTAGGTTTCTGGGCTCCGTAGAATACACAACTACTTTTTTTCTCACCGGAAAAAGGACAAAAATCGTCAGACACAAACCCTCGAGTACTAGGCTTTCATTCGTATTTTCAATTATGTATATGTAGGTTTGCAGATTAAACTAGGTTATTTAACGATGAATGTTTAGTGTGTTTAATGGACAAGAATGTTTTGCAAAACATACATCTCTTCATGCCTTCCTTTTTCTATTCATTGGGGCTTTTTCTACCTCATTCTCAAACCCAACATTTTAACGACTAACGGGGGTTTTGGCCGGTTGAAGGATTAGCGACTAACGACTAACAAAATTTCTATTGCGCACATCCCTGTTAGGAACCACGGAAATTTCGCGGTTTTAGAGCATGTATAATACATTCCATGGAAAACAAAGCTGATTAAGGTTCACCGTTCAACACGTAAATAGTAAAGAAGGGAAACCCCTCGATGCCGATTATCAAATCTGATATAGCCAGAGAAGCGATGTAGCGGTTGCTAACCTGGAATGATGTGGTATAAAACATTGGTTTAGATATGCTGGTTCGTGCTGACAATGAGAGAATAACTCACCTTTTTACCTATGCTTCGTTCAATTCTGTAGGCTATTACAACCATAGCATTACCGATGATTGTCTCGAGGCTAATTATAACGACTAGAATCCACACAATCACCTGCATCGATAATGAATAAAAAGGGAATGGATAGCTAATATCAGTGTGTTTTCAAAGTCTCACAGGCAAAATGAAAAATCAAAACACCTGTAGAACGATCCCGTGAGGAGGATTCCAGCTGGTGTCTGCAATTGTGGCGTTGCTCATTTACAAAACCACACGTTGGCTCATGAACGTTAAGTGGCAGCGCACATCCAAGGCGATTCTTGAACAATTGAAATTCAAAGTTTGAGTTTCCAGTGATAAGCACAATCGTTGTTTTTGGTACTAAAACGGTAAGAGGGCCAATCAACCTGCCTTGGCTTATCAATCCTATCATTGCCTGTCATTCGAGCGCATAGTGTTTTGCGCCTTTTTCGTCTTTTTTTGAATAACTCGCTTCAAAGTCAACTCTGAGCGAAACTGATATTCATGATCCTGGAGTTGAATGCTATCCTATAGTATAGCCATTCTTAGGGGTTCGTTGAAAACTATGGAAGTTTCGCAATCAACCTTTTCTCTATATACCGTAGACAAAGGGAAACGCAGGCAGAAATGGTAGCTCCCGATCAGGGGTGTGCATTTTCCGTTTACCGATTTACCGATTCTCCGGATTTACCGGTGTTTTTCGGTAAATTTTGATTTAACAATTTACCGAACTTTTCTCGAAATTTACCGAAATTTTTACCGAAAAGAAAAATTGGGTGTTTTTTCGAACAATCGTCCTACTTCTCACTTGTATTTCACGGGTTTGACACTGTTGTGGATAGCCCTTGGCGTAATCACCTTCTTCATCCTTCCTTCTTCATTATTTTTTTACACTTTGGCTTACTTTTGGAATGCTCAAACGGGCTTGAAACTATTTGGGGGGGCACTCGAGAAAATGAAAGGATTCATCTATGGAAATGAAAATTTGGGCTGATATCACATGCCTGATAGCGTTATCAGTCATTGTTTTTGTAGAGACTCCATGGAAATACTTCAACTGCTGAAAGCGGTATCATTCATTCTCCAACTGAATCCTAAGTGTCCCCCCCCCAAATGGTTTCATACCGTTCAAACAATCTCTTCACCTTTTGTATACCATGCTTCCACTTTTCGAGATACTACTACCAGAAGTACATACTTCATTCAGAAATGTCAATAGGTTTGCAATACACCAGAGTCCTAAAGCACATATTTCAAGAACTGGAAAAGTTCTTTTTAGAGCCCCGGACACAACACTGAATCCACTGCAGTTCTGGAACTTCTCCATTGAGAAATTATCGAACCCGCACCTTTCCTGACTTACCAATAAGTACTTCTGCGAGTCTCCTGGCACAGTTGAGAAGATGTTGTCCTCAGCTGGCCTGATTTTTATTTACTACAGAAAGACGACAGAAAATTTCGAAATGTTACTTTTTCTCAGAATCGACGTCCTGCTGATCGGGTTCAGACGTTGAGCTAAGTTTAACATGTAAAACGCACTCATTATTTGCACTATTCTCATGCACTATTGAAAATGATACATAAATAATATTGGTCATTTGTGCTAGTGTATGGGACATGAAAAAAAATCGAAGTCAGAATTTTTACCGAACTTTCCGTTTTTACCGTATTTACCGAAAAAAAAAAACTTTCGGTAAAAACTTTCGGTAAAAAATTTACCGAACAGAATTTTCCGCACACCCCTGCTCCCGATCCGCCATCTCAGGCAATCGCGGGGGTCGGTGGCCGGTTAAAACGCCCCTTCCCAAATGAAATTGATCCGATGCGGCTGATCGGCGGAGGTTTCGGCATGACTCAGAACTGCCGACTCAGACAGTAGCAGGCCCGGAGCGCAACCGGCGCCGCCTCTCCCCGCCCACTGTAACCGAAACGCGGAGCAGTTGATATTCGAACTTGCACTGCGTTCCGGTTGTGATTGCAACGTGCAGTGCGTTCAGGTTGCTCTCCGGGCCACATGCGTTGACTGGCGCGCGCATTACGAAATTCAAAGACGACGCCCTGTCCTCACACTCTAGCGCTTTGAACCTTGATCGATATCGACACATCTACCCCTACTTCCTTTTGATTGCTTCCTTGTTGGGTCATTTCCATGAGTTACCTAATAAGTCTTCTTTTTCTTGGGGCTCATCCACGTAACATTCCTGTGGTAGACAGATTAATGTGTGACTTTATTGTAGTTTTGATTTTGTTGGATAAAAGATGATTTCTGAGCACACCTCTCTTTGCAGAATCTTCGGTTCCTAAAAAATGTTTGAAACTTATCAACAAGACTAGGGCAGCAGAGCAGTAAATAGGAAACAGCTGATTAATGTCTCCTGGGTTATGTTTTTCTGTTAATTTGATTTTTCCGTGTTCCTTCTGCGTGTTTGCTTAGTGAAGTCTGTGGGGTTATACCCCAAACCGAATTATATTCTTTGGAAGTTTTTCGAGTGATTTTTCGATTCATCTAAAATTTGAAATTTTTTGTTTTGGAATACTATTTGAAATTCGAATGCTTTGGAAAAAGCGGTTTCGAATAGTATTCGAAATTTGAATGAATCAAAAATTATCGTCCGAATATGATTCGAAATTCGAATATTTTTACAGTTTTGCTCAAGTATAGTATTTAGGAATAGGAGGTTGTTGTGATTACTTGATAATTTTAGAGAAGTACGTTAAATAGTGGGGGTAATCGGGGAAAATCAGGTGATCAAACGGTGGAATGGGGAGGGAAAAGGTGATGAAATTAAAATTCAACAAGGGGAGAATGTCTTAACGCTAAGGTATAACATAATTAAAGCTAACGGAGAAAAGGGACAATTGAGGGTAAAATAAATGTAACTACATTCAGGTGGGTCTATAGGTGTAACTACATTCAGGCGGGTAACTTGGCGGAAATCGCTGGATTTGTTGCTATCGATTAGCGGGAAAAAAATGGGTGGGAAAATCGATTAGCGAAGCATCTTAAACACATCGAGGTATCGATTTTTGCAACAGTGTTGCTAAAATCGGTTTATAGAAAGCGCCCGGGGAGCAACCGTCTACGCTGGATGATGTACTATGACGTCATCAACCGACAGTTGCGCTCAGGGCGCTGCGTGAATCAATTTCGTCGGTAGCACCCGGAGCGCAACGTATGTGGCCTGCATCGCAACATATGTGGCCCGGAAATTGCCAAATTTGACACCCTGAGCGCAACAAGGACGCGGCTCCGGGTGCATTAGGTTTGGGCTCAGGGCCTGCTATTGTCTGAGGAAGTTTTCGTGGTGATGTCTCATATGTGGCAGAGTTTTCGGGGCGATGTGTTGCAGTGTCTGCACTGTTTTTCTTTGGTACTCTCGTGTAGAGCGCGGAATCGGTAGCCCACAATGTATACGCTGCACTGGGATGTGACGTGTTTGTGCTTATCGCGGTTGACAGCTGGGGATATCGACGCTTTGGCGGGCGTCGGTGGCAGGTTGAATCGCCAATGCTGCTTCTCAACCTGCCACCGACGCCCGCCACTGCAGGAGTGGTAAGTGGTGGTCGGTGGGAGGTGATCAGTCGAAACTTTCGGTGTAAACACGTGGGTGTGACGTCACACTGAGTGGTCGGTGGGAGGTGATAAGGCAGAGCTTTCGGTGTGAACGGGTCAGGGATGACGTGGCATTGTAGGGTCAGTGGGAGGTTGACACGCGGAGTTTTCGGCATGAATGGGGGAGTTTTCGGGCTTTGCCCGCCCCTTTTTTCGTTTCGAGCGGGAGCACGCTACCTGTTCAACTCCTCTCAACCGGCCACCGACCCCCGCGAGTGTGTGAGATGGTACCATAATTACAAACCTGGCTGATTGCGAAACTTCTATAGTTCTCAACGCAACCACCACAAAGGTTTAACCATTGGGTAGCCCTCGATGCCAGGATCATGAATATCACCCTCGTCTAACTCAAAGTTGAGTTTGAAGCGAGTTATACAAAAAAGACGAAAAAGACGCGAAAACCCGACCTCGCTCGCTTTCTGACCAAATCCTACGAGCGGTATTGTAGGGTGATATTTATAATCCTGGCGTTGAATGTTACCGAGATGTTCAAAAAATAAACAAGTTTGGCAATCGGCCAGCTCTCTTCATACGGTACCGTGGCGAAGGGGGTCTGGCCGCCTCTGTTGGCGTTTTCCTGTGTCTATGGTATATAGAGAGCTGCATGGTGGCCAAACTTCTTTAGTTCTCGACGGAACCCCAACAAGCGTTATACCATGGGGTGGTCCACAGTGCCAGGATCATGACTAGATCCCTAACGTCACTCAAAGTTGGGTATGAAGCGTGCAATTTGAAAAGGACGAAAAAGAATCGAAAACACGTACTCGCGCGCCTTCTGACCAAATCTTACGAGCGGCATTGTATGTATCCCATTGACACCAGGACCGAATTCTCAATCGTCTTTCCAGCAAGAGGTTAAATGCGGGGCCAGTAGGAAACCCTTGTCAGCTTGATTTAACCAGGCTACTTGTTGACCTGAAAGCCGAACAGAAACTTGTCGGTGCGCGTGATAAGGGATGGCAGGCGAAGACATCAGCACAAAATCTGGTGGGATCAGTGAATTGTGATGATATCAGATGGACTTTACAAGTCATCCGAAAGCTGGCGCGCTACGAAATATCACTGCTCTCCGAGAGCGCTATCATCGCAAGTCCTGAGGCGCAAATAAGACCGACCTTTGACGTTCGTTAACGTAGTAGCTCACCTTCTTTCCACTGGGCCAATCCGCCCACTTCGTACAGTTTCTTTTTTTCATGATATAAAGGCTGAGACAATTTGGTGTTCTGCACAAGTCATGAACTGGACGGGAGCGGCACAGCGGATGTAGCGCACTTAATCACTACTAGGCCACAGCCCACGACAGCGGCGATCCCCAATCACCGTTATCAGAAAAATAAAATTGTGTTACATGTACAATACGCGCGCTAAGTTTTGTAAAAACGGGGAGCATTTGCCAAACTTGGCAGAAAAACGTCCGATGCTTGTAACTTTTTTGAACCAAGACGTTTTTGAATTCTGAAAACGCTATCATATTCATAGCTCAAAATCCTACATAATAATGTGCATCGTAGACCGAAGTTCCCTAGAATCACTCGATTATCCAGTGAAATTGTTTTTGCGGTCGTTTCACAAAAACGTCTCGCGCGGCAAAAGGCGGCGAAACTTCGTGTAGTAATCGTACAACTACTCTGCCAGGGCGTAGCTAGATGCCTCACACGGAAACCGGAGATGCCCAGGGTTTCGGAGGCATCTAGTCTAATTTTGGTCCGAGATTTTACGTAAACTACGGAACGTTTATCCTCAGTTGGTGAAATTTTAGCTACAGCACCCGCATATTCTACGTAAGTTCTCGCTACGACACCCGCATATTCTACGTTTATTCTCGTTACAGCACTCGGTCGATCGACCCACCCAGTCCTGATCCGTACAAGAAAGGCGATCGCAGCTGCGATCGACAGCATCGCCGTTTCTTCCCCACGGCCAGCCGCATCCCAGTGGTCAAAATTATCCTCACCATGGTGTCCCAGAGAGCGACATGGGGTCAACCTCCACGACCACCCATAGAGTGTCAATTTATCTGTGGGTTGACTGGGCCAACACTGTTCAAACGGCATCCCTGCGTTCCGCGTAGCCAGCGCGGGTTTAGGATTGCACTTCAACACAGGCTGTCGCGAAATCCGTAGATTCTCGCAACAAAATTATAGCGAGAATATACGGGTTTAGCGACAGAAAGATCAATGTTTCGAATTAAGCCTTCGTTTTTACGTAGAATAAGCGTAGAATTTGCACCCTTGTACCGTTGACACAAGAATACGCGGGTTTCAGCTATCGTAGCTAGAACCCGTAAATTCTTGCTACATGGAATGGGGCGGCGTTGCAGGCCGCGCCTTAGGAGGCATCTAGCTACGCGTTGGCAGAGTAATAGAAGAGCAATCTGTATGTTTTCTTCAAGAGTTAGATGAAAGTTAAGATCTCAAGATCTGTGCAGCTTGAATTTTCGAAATCCTCCATTTTTTTCGGTCCGGGGCTTTCGCGTCACTAGTCCGACTTTTCAGGAAGCTCCCAAGCGTGTTTAACGAATGTTTTCCAAAATTTAATTTGCACTGATCTCGAGATGACTTCACTTTCATCTTATTCACGAAGAAAACATAAAGATTACTACTCAGAGTTTCGCCGCACTTTTTCGCTCGCGACGTTTTTGTGAAACGACCGCAAAAACGATTTCACTTGAAAACAATGGAATTTTAAGGAACTTCGGTCAACAATGTACATTATTATGTAGGAATTTGAGCTGCGAATATGATGGCATTCTCAGAATCCAAAAACGTCTCCGTTCAAAAAAGTTACAAGCATCGGACGTTTTTTTGCCAAGTTTGGCAAATGCTCCCCGTTCTTACAAAACTTAGCGCGGGTATTGTATGTAATATAAAGTGTGAGATACTTAAGACATTCAAGTGAGACAAAAATGTTTAACCTTTATATGGTATGTAATCTACACTTATATGACATGTAACATACACTTATATGATACGTAACATACACTTATACATATTTCATGTAACTTGATCACGCAACTTGGGAGCTGCAAGTACATGCTCGCTGCTGCATCACTGAAGCATCAAGCTTGAAACTGGCTGCTTCATAGGTGAAACATTGAGCCTAAGACTGCAAGGGTATTCCAGTCTCCCTCATCCTCGTGATGGTTGGCAGGCATCATAAAAGGGGAGTTATAAACGACTCGACAAGGGTGAGTGACCACACGGCCAAATGCCAATAGAATGATAAATGTATGGTTTTCGTATCAAACGTAGTCTGGTGGATGGACCAGGCGCAAAGATTGCAGCTGGCCGCGCGGCGTTGGCGGTATCACTGGGCGATTGGGCTTCGATCGCGCTCGGCGATCTACCGTCGCAGCCCCGTCCATTCGTCAGAGTTAATTGAACGCGAAGACCCTAACTTTCTTGGGTAGAGATGATTCACATGTAACATACATTGAAAAAGATATGATACAAGTGCCATACTGTCTCTCATGTTACGAGTATACTGTTTTCAGCAATTGAAAAAATACCACACCTATCTTTCGGAATGTATTTACTTGTGGTGGGGCGGACCGGTTGCTTGTGATACACACATACTTCGGTCGAGTAAATAATTCGCAAGTAAATTACATTTACTGCTGTGCTACAAGTATATTGTTTTGGCCTTTTATTGTACACGTAACGTGCTTTCACTTTTCTGGGTCGACCGAAAGGTTCTGTCCCCACGAAGCCATCCTATCGTTGATTGTTGGACCTCTCCTGATGGAGCAAATCAGCGCATCAAATCGTCAAAAATCATCCGAACTTCTCACTCGGCTAATGTTCACTGCGGGACGTTCTGTCTGTCCTGTCTAACGTTCTCCAGATTTTTTTTTGTAAGAACCTCGAAATGGGTGTGGCTTTTCAGTTACTGTTTTTTTAAACTAATACCTACTATGACGCCACTGGGCTGGGCAATAATTTTTCAGGACTGTTTCCGAGAGCTGAGGAAGGGGTGTGGACGGAAGGCTCTTCTTAAAGGCACAGTACACCCTCAGATACGAATTTGGAGATTTTCATGTAATTGTGTAGAAGACCCCTCCTGTATAACACGTGCCAAATACCAGATCTCATTTCCTCCAAATAAGCGAGATATAAGCGACCACCACAGGCCCGACCCCCTTCGCTCACCACCACAGGCCCGACCCCCTAACAGATTTTCGAACTCGATAGCGGCTCGATGGATGGATGAATTCCAACAAGTCGTCGTTCTTCAGTCCATAACCGGACTGTCTCCTTATCCTGGCTTTCTCTCACGCGATGATTGCGAATGAACAGAAATACAGGCTCGAGACAACTCGTCCACCAATTTTTCACCCTGAAAATCTTGGCATCTTTGAAGAACCATCGCTCTTTTCAAATGGGGTCTTGGACGTTTTTAAAGATACCACCGTGATCAGCGTGTGGCTCTCTCCAAGATAAGTATGAAATCTGAAGATTAATTTTCTGGGTGTCCTGTGCCTTTAAGGCCTAGTGCATCAAGTGTGCCCTAATGAGAATGGCGGCCCACGCGGTCGGCGTGCTTGGCAGGCGGCCGTCGCATGTGCCGCCCTCGGACGAGTGTTGGATTTCAACGATGGCCGTCCCCTCTCCCACCGTCTGCAGAGCTGATTGATTGGCCCAGTGCCTGCTGCCAGCCGTTGCTGGCTCCGTTCGTAGTCGATGGCGGTGGGGACTTTTCGCGTGCTCGTCCAAGAGCGACGAACGCGACGGCCGCCTGGTAAGCACGCCGGCCGCATGGGCCGCCATTCTCATTTGGACGCACCTTACTTCCCACGATGCGCGACAGCGACAGTGCATATGATACTATGTCGCGTCGCCCGTAGCGGGAAGTATGCACTAGGCCTAAGGGGTCTGCAGAGTTCAGCTCACAGCGACGAACAGCGCTGGGTGATGCAATATCGATTAAATTCGACCACGGGGGTGACCGACGCTGCGTGAAGGGCGACCAGGGGTCATCGCAGAGTGTTTCGACGCCGCGACGGCCATGCGTCAGTGCCAGCGAGCGGCAACTGACGCAGCGACGGTAATGTCGCCAAACGCTCGGCGACCACTCGCCGGTCGCTGAAAATCTGCAGACCTCTTTGGACCGGGATCATGCTTCCAGCGACGAACGACTCGGCGCAATGTTTACCAACAATATCGATCGAAAGTCGATATACGTGATATGCTTTGTCGCTGTCGCTGGTCGCGGGGAGTATGATTCCGCCCTTAGTCTGTACCGAAAGAAAATTCTCGTCATAGTGCACGCTGCTCACTCCATCACCACACATTCTCTCTCCATTCCTTCCCGTATATCCGTCCGGAGGTCAGATTCGCCACTGCCTTAACCATGGCTTTGTGGACTTGGGTTGGGTTCATCCTAGCGGATTTGCGCGTTGGTGGACGCGCTTAACCCAATCCAAATCGACAAACCCAGGGTCAACGTAATGATGAATCCGGCCTCGGTTCCGTGATGGTCCAATGGAAACTTCGTTTTGACACAGATTAATCCAGTCGAAATACAATCACTTAGAAAACAATTGGGGACTGCACACTCGCCTCAGAAATTGTCAGAATCACCGGTTTCCATTTCGTGGCTAAAAATCTGAAGGCGTCTCAGTCGAATACACCACCGAGTCTTCCGCAACGACTAGAATTCATGAACGGCGAGCCATAGGGTTCAAAGGGGTTTTTAACGAATTCGCACGCAATCATACAGCCTAACCCAATAGCGACCCAGCAGCAACGGTTGGTGAAACCGGCCCTAAATTCTGGAGCTAACAGGTTGGTGAATTTCGGATGGGGTGCTATTAGTAGTTCATTCGGATTCGAATTGTTCGAATACAAATCTGAATCCTCAAGCGAGTTTGTTTCTACAGCTTTTTTGTGATCGCGTGGGAAAGAGAAGCTAAGTTGAATTGAACATCAGTCTATGAAACACGATGGTTCTGGCATGGTTAATATGGATGTTACAATTTCTCAACTACCTCCGTCCTGAGTTTTTTTTGCGAATGTACGACTTTTGTCGTTCTTGTCAGAATCTGTGACTATGACGACTTGCTTATCCATGCGTGTTAGTGCTAGTACTTCATCAAAAAATGCTCGATAGTTATCATCTTCGCATGTTGCTGTGGGATTTAGTTCGAAGATGTTGAATAGGATAAAATCAAGAAATTTGCGACAATGACTGGAATAGGAATTCAATCAGAAATCGAAGTACGATACTCACCAATGCTATAATAATTGCAGCAATACTAATAGTGAGTGCAGCAGCGCTATCACCATGTATTTAATGTAGTAATGAGCAGGTCTAGCAATAGTGATTGATGACGACGAAGTGTACAGAATCCTAGAAGAAACGTAAGCAATTCCGCGGATTTGGAATCGGAGCGTGAAGCCGTCAATTCAATGACTAGATTAGATCTAGAAGAACTTTACTATATGCATATGCAGTATGACTCGGAGGCTGAAAGAGGTTTTCAGCATTAGCTGCGCAACCGAGTGTTTTCGCAGATTCGGCCGGAAAACCTTTCTCGATTGTTTGCTCAAACAAGTTGCTTATTCATGCGTAACTCATGGAAGGTGTACCTCATGTCTGCTCAATCATCTCTACATCTTGATTCTTTCTACGACCTTCCAGGAATACCCAGAACCACAGAAACTAATAATGAAGGTCAGAGAAGTTTTGAAATGGGTTTCGATTTGGGGAAGGTTCAGTGAGAAAGCGAGGAAAGTGGGGTGTGGGTGTTGGTTAGAATGTATTCCTTGTTTTTGAAGGAAGAATATAGAGAGGGTGGCGCCATTACCTCAACGTAGCTTCGCACCTGCAGCCTTCTTGTGACTGCATATTGAATCTGCTACATATTTTCAGCGGACTTCTGCGGCGTCATATCTTCTGAGCAGACTCACTATACCATTTTGAAAGGGAGATCCTCAGGTACTGATCCCAAACATGTCCTCACACTGGGAAGCTATGATATCGAAGCGAGTTATAATCAGAATTGGGAAGAACAAGCTTCCTTCTTGGTCGTTTTAGCGAAAACTAAGGTGAAAATTGCTCTCTAACGGGGATGTCATCTTGTGATTGTTGTCCATTTTTACCACAGCTCTTATATTTGCTGAGGGCTTCGACAACTCATAACTTGTGATCATTTGCAGTGCCCTTCAAGACGGCATAGTCTTTAAAGGCAGTGGTCGCGATTAAAAACGTTATCGAAAAAACTAAAAAAATCAGCTTAGATCAAAAACAGCTGAAAAACTA
This sequence comes from Aplectana chamaeleonis, assembly GCA_029168955.1. Lineage (NCBI taxonomy): Eukaryota > Metazoa > Nematoda > Chromadorea > Rhabditida > Cosmocercidae > Aplectana > Aplectana chamaeleonis. The sequence goes on from JAPDOI010001328.1 coordinate 146,126, forward strand.
TGAAGGTAGCGCGGTGAAAAACGGTCTACAAATAGAGTTTCTAGGGCCCAAAGAAGCTAGTTCGTGCACACGTGCACAGCGATGACGAAACAGATCGCAGTCTCATGCCGAGCAGTCAAAAATCATCGACATTCAGAGGACGAAATAAATGCAAATTTAACGAATAAAAACAGTTGAATAATGAAAGCATCACTTCAGTCAATGTTTTGACTAGATGTGCACATAAATTCGAAGGTTCATTGATTGACATTCAATTTCAAGCTAGCTGATGTTCTTGATATAAGAGGTCATCGATGCCGATGATGTGGAGAGGGCTCGTCCACCATCAAAAGGCAAGAAAGTTCAGGTTTCAAATTCGGCCCAAAAAAGTGGTTTTTTCGCGATTTTTTCTTATAGGTCCTACTACTCGAGACCCAGGAAAGGATTTGGAGAGAAAAGGACGACAAGCATATTTGATCGCGACCACTGCCTTTAAAGGCAGTGTCCACGATAAAAATCGTTTTCGAGTTACCACCGGAAAACGAAGGTTTAGAGTCTGACTGTTTCAACAGAGATGAAAGAATCATGAAAGCTAAAACTCAGTCGCGCTCGCGCTCCAATGCTAATGTAGAAGAGGACCAAAATGTTCCTCGGAAAACTCGACCGCGAGCGGAAGGGCTAGCGCGAGCGGACTTCAGAGCCGTATGGAGCTCTTTCGAGCTCCTTTTCGTTCGTTCTTTCGACTCCAGTGCTCCAATGAGATCCTGAACTTTCGATTTCCGGTCAAAAACCGAGGAAGAAAGTTATCGCGGACACTGCCTTTAACCCATTCACGACCACGCCTAATTTTGGGTGGCTGCACGTTCGGACCGCGTGCAATATTGCGTCACCGTATAACGTGCCCACCGGTGGGACACGCTGGCTTGAATAGCGCCCCACGGGTAACTCATTTTTCTTTATTGTGTCCATTATGTAGCTAGCAACGATGGTCGGTCAGTGTCGGAATTTGAGCTTCCGAGACGCTCTCGTTATCAAGAAACAATTACTCAAAACCAAAACGGGGTCGACTGAGCTACAACGCTTTCAGAAAAGTAAACGAGTTTCAAACGATAGGTTTGTACTAAACAACCTAAAAGCTCGCAATAGAAGGAAAAAGAAATCACTACGTGCTTCTTAAGCTGCTTTACAGCACTTTTTTCCTCTACTTCAGCCCACCTGAATTTAGAAAGTTCTGAATATGTTGTTGCATTTCACCTACTGATGGACCACGAGGTTTTTATTTAAGTCTTGGGTAGGTCAAGACATTGATCACATGTAGGTTCGAAAGTAGTTTCTTGTGGCGGAGAAATTGATTTTTAAAAAGGGTGTCCCACCGGTGGAACACGCGGTCCGAAGTGGTAGTCAACGCGTGTCCCACCGGTGGGACACGTGGTCGTGAATGGGTTAAACAAGCGCAAAAAATTCTTACATACATCACCGAAATTTGGGCTTTCGCCGGAGGAATTTCATACGTTAGTTCAGTAGCTTGCTTTAATAAGACATCTAAACCTTAATCGCGGCTGGTCGCGTGCGCCGGCTCGCTAATAGATTTAGGCCGAGAGAAGGGCGCAGCTGATTAGCTTACCAGACCGCCAGCCGTCGACGACTTTTAAACCGCACGCGCTAGCCACGACTGAGCTTTGAATGCTTTTTCTTGAGGAAGTAAGCCACGGGCCTAACTATAAATTTCTGGTATCCGTGTACATAAAAATGATTCATTGTATCCGAACCGAATTTTTTCGTATAATTGGATTTGAATCATCCAGAAAACGAAGGTTCCAGTTATTCGATTTAAAGGCACAGTCCATACCCAGGGACGGAATCTGAGATTTCCATATAATTGTGGAGTGAATAAACCTTATATAACACCTGCCAAATGCGAGCCCTCGATTCCTTAGAAAAAAAAACGAGATAAATGAGGAGGCCACCCTTTTAGCCACTTTAGCAAGCCCCTTTCACGATGTTTCGCGCTGAACAGTGGCGAGATCGGCGATGAATTTCGATCAATATTCCCGTTCTTCCGTTCGGGAAGTGTATAGAGCGTCAAACGCATCTGCGAAAACGACTAGTATCGTTAGTTTCTATTGTGGCTCAATAGTAAAACTGCGCAGTATCTAGCCCCGAGCTGCAGGTTCCAAGAAGTTGCAAGCTTAAAAAGGTCGTTTTTTGTGCTTTTTGTACGTTCCAAAAAGCGCATTAGTCTTCGGAAAATCTGGAAACGGACTTCCTGAATGGTTCAGAGCCCAAAACTACCCCACCTGAGCAAAGTTTGGGTGAGGGAGCATTTTCCATACTTTGTCCAGACCGACAGCGTTTTGGACTTGCACGGATTTTCGGTTGGGCGTTTATTTATACCGATTAGAGAGCTTTGGAAGCGTTTTAGAAAAATTTTCCAGATTTGACTTTAAATTCTCCCAGGGAGGTCTAAGACGCCATCCACGCTGCACGACTACTGGTTGAGAAACACCGCGAGAAACAGAAGCCGCTCCATCTTGCTTTTCTCGATTTAGAGAAGGCGTTTGACATGAAGTAATCTGGTTTCCATTACGGCGGCACGGTGTCCCAGAGGAGCTCATAGACTGGGTCAAGGTTCTCTACACTGATCCAAAAATTCGGGTCCAAGCTGCTGCTGGAGCTTCGGCCGAATTTCCCATCTCCGTTGGCGTGCACCAAGGGTCTGCTTTGTCTCCCCTTCTATTTATCATCGTGATGGATACTATCACAAGAGACCTGCAGAGACCAGCGCCATGGACGCTTTTGTATGCGGGTAATGGTCGCAGCTGAAGACAAATTGGATCTCGAGCGACAGGTGCAAAACTGGAGTGACCGATTGGCTCAATTCGGGCTTCGCCTCAACGTTAAGAAGACTGATTATCTGACTAACGATAGAAGCAAGCGTGCCCCCATCAAGATTGATGGTATCGAGATTCCTCACGCTGACGTCTTCAAGTACTTAGGCAGTAACGCCGGCTGAGGGGGCAGGCAATACCGGCTGACTAAGCATTGTACCCGGGCGAGCCCCGGTATTCACTGCCCCCTCAGCCGGTAAATGGTGGTCCGCTATGCCGGTATTAGTTGCTTACCACGTGAAAGATATCGATCTGCAAGAGTAAATAAAGCCCCTAGTAAGACCTCACTATCCCCCAGCAAGTTCGAGGCTTGCGTTTCATTTCTGGAGCGGCAAGCCTTACCTTGCTTCAAAAATCATGAACTGACCCGCTGTCACGTCCCCACGGTCACAACGAACCGTAAGGGGTGAGGGGTCAGTGATCCAAACCGTTTGGATGACCACTCGTTCGAATGCCATCACCCGAATAAGCTCAAAGCCCATTTCGCCCGCGCCGTATATGAGCCTGGTTCGCTTTAGTGTCTGCCCGATCATCCCGTGATATGCTCCGCCATCGATTAATGTCTGCCCGCTCACACCGTAAAGCCATGCCCCTCAGCCGGTAATGCTATGTCTGCCCGATCAGCCGGTTACATGCTCCGCCGTGGATTTATGTCCTCCCGCTCACCCGGTAAAGCCAGCCCGCTCAGCCGGTAAGACGTTCCGCCCCCAAAATAGGCCTGCCCGCTCAGCCGGTGTTATTATCTGAGTACCTTGGTTCGATGGTTACATCTGACAGCTGTCTAGATAGTGAGGTCAACACTAGGGTCAGCGCCGCGTGGTTGAAATGGCGGTCAGCGACAGGAGTGCTATGCGACAGGAAGATGCCCGATCGCCTAAAGTCGAAGATTTATCGAACTGTGGTCCGGCCTGTTGCGCTGTATGCAGCAGAGTGCTGGCCTGCTACCAAGGAAGCAGAGCGAAGGCTCGGTGTAATGGAGACGAAACTGCTACGTTGGACAACGGGTGTCACCCGCTTGGACCACGTCACGAACGACGACATCAGGAAGCGTTTTGGTGTTGCTCCGATTGCCGAGAAGCTGAGAGAATCTCAATTGCGATGGTATGGGCACGTTCTTCGAGCTGGAAGTGATACCGTATGCAAGACTGGGCCTAACCTTGACGTGCCTAGAAGGAGACTCAAAGGGCGGCCAAGGCAGCGGTAGCTTGACAAGCTGCACACCAATTTCAGAATAGCCGGCGTGCACCCTGATCAGGCTCATGACATGGAAAAATGGCGTCAGCGCATAAGAAAAGCGGACCCCGCATTGGAGCGGGACAAACGCTGAAGAAGAAGAAGATAGTTGCAATTTAACGAAAATTTATCTTAAAGGCATCGTACGCGCTGAAAACCACTCACCGTTTTTTGGATTTGAATCATTGGTTGGGCCCGCCTGAGAACGTGGGTAGAGTTTCTCGGGTCACCGACGCATCATTGGGAAGATATGTGTGACCGAATGCCTCGAATATCACCAAAAGAGGACGGCCTTCTAACAGCCATGTGGCATAAATTGAAAAAGAAAGAAGCTGCTCAACAAGCTATATCGCGTAAGTGAGTGGAAGTTGATGTATCATTTGAGGCCACATGGCTGTCGGAGGGCCGGCCTCTTTTGGTGGAATTCGAGGCATTCGATCTCCCATATCTTCCCAATGATGCTTCGGTGACCCAAAAACTCTACCCACGTGCTCAGGCGGGCCCAGCCAATGATCCAAGCTCAAAAGAGGGTGAGAGGTTTTCAGCACGTACGATGCCTTTAAAGGCAGTGTCCACGATAAAAACCATATCTGATTTTTTGGTGGAGATCAGCAGCTGCGGGGCCTACAGAACCCTAACGTTGTAAAAACTAAAAAAAAATGAGCTGGGATTGGTCCCCTACGGCCCCAAAGTTGGACACCCGTCAGCTCGTCACACCCAGATGCACTTTCCACGCCCACCGACGTGAACAAATGAATGCTCGAGATTGTGATATAAGCGATGGTTTCCGATAAAAACCACGTTTTTCCCTTCATTCCCAACTTCTCTCTTTACTCAGGTCAGTTCGCATACATCAGCTGCAAGATACGGAAGTTCCAAGCCTCGAACAACTCGTCCACCCTGCTTCCCTAGCTCAATTTTCGAGGGACCATAACTCCGTTCCTAGAAGGTCTTGTACGATTCCAAAATTATCATTGGAATCAGCATGGGACCGTCTTGAAGAGGCAAAAAAGCAGAAAAACGATTCTCATCGTGAACATTGCCTTTAAGATAATAATGAAATTTTCATAAACCATAATACTCGCGGGCAGTATACTTCGGCGACTCGACAAAATTTTCGAATAATCGAGTTTTCGACTAACTCGATTTCTCAAAATTTCAAATAATCGAGTTTTCGACTAACTCGATTTTTCAAAATTTTGAATAATCGAGTTTTCGACTAACTCGATTTTTCAAAATTTCGAATAATCGAGTTTTCGACTAACCCGATTTTTCAAAATTTTAACTAATCGAGTTTTCGAAGAAGTCGATTTTTCGAAATTTCGAATAATCGAGTAGTCGAATGACTCGATCTCGACTGTTTCAGTCGATACCAAGACTCGATGACTCGATTCGACATAAGTATAGCGGGCAGTCGCTGTTGCGGCATGCGGCTCGAGCATGGTGGTGCTGGAACCATGAACAACTGTGCCGACAAATCTTGGTCTCAGCAGGATTTGGTTAGCGAGGCTTGCCGCAACCACTGTAGTCCGCGACTGGTGATGTGAAGCGATCTTCATAATGGAGTATACTTTCCATTCTGAAGCGAAACTCCCATGATTCATCGAGCTTGAGTGTGCTGCTCTCCCCGTTTCTCCAACCGTCTTTCACAGTCTCTTCCTCTCCCTCCGCTCAGATTCGCAATAAACCATGAGAATCTCGCTCCGACATGAAATAGGCATAAGATGACACTCGTTGTTCAAATAATGATCCAATTCGGATAGCACCTGTTCTAATTTTACGAATTTTTATTCACTTGAAATGGTAAAAGATTCGACCTTGTACCTTCCATTTCGGAGTGAAGTTTACTCTCTTCCTCCACTTGCTTCATAAGAACGAGGGCAGCGACAACAAGAGAGTATGTGAGAGAAAGAGAAGCAGCATTCGCGCGCACACGCACGCGATGGCTTCGGTTACTTCTTTGCATCCTTTGGTTGAAGTCACCGATATAGGAACAAAGCGAGGTATGTATGAAAAGATCGGTTGCCCGAAAATATGGGGCGTATCAAGCCGTATGGCACCGTAGATACGACTAAGAAGAATAGTGCGCTCAAACACGAGAAGTCTGCCTTAATTTATGCGTCGAAGACAGTGAAGCTCTTTTCCAAATCTACGAATCATACAGTGCGTTTCAGAACTAAAAAGGCACCCTATTTTCTCTGGATAACTAAACCGAAAGAAAGTTGCGTGAACTCTTCTGCACATTTGGCGACTGGTTTTCTTCCGTATGCAATGATCCAGAACAGATTTCACCGCAAAACCTATTTTTAGCAATTTTTTCGATTTTTTTACAATGTTTTAAAATTATAAAGGCACTTGTCTATTCGATAGTACAAATGCCATTAAGTGATCCTTTATTTCGAATCAAATTGTAGTGGAATCTCCTCCGTTAAATTCATCTTCGAAAAGAAGGTTACAGTTGGAATTACAAAACCTGCATAACGGCCTCGACCTGCTTCTCTTTCATGAATCAGGAATAGCACTGTTGATCATATCAACGGCCCTGCAGTGCTTCTAGCCTGGATCAATCTCTCTGAATGACCTACCTCAGATATGTTTATTTATTTATGTATTAAGTCCAATGGACGCGCATCATACAGCGCTTAGGCCATGAAACGTAATTGATGAAACGTTGTACAGAAAGAAAACTCTTTATATCACAGTACTTTAATTTCGAAACGGATAGCTTAGTATACCGCAAACTGTCATAAAATTAGAGCAGTTGGCCCATGATTGGAGGTTAAGAAATAGACGATAGCAGTGTCTGCTTCGGGAGCCCTGTTTCCTCACACCAAAGCTGAGAATCAAGTGTGCAAATATACAGGTGGCCGCATCAGCCGGCTATGATGCTCTTGGTCTTAAATCACGTTCAATGAAGTCTATGTCGAGAATATGAGTCAGCTAGCCGAGAAGTTGAATATTATGACCTTGGTGTTAAAGGCAGTGTTCACGATAAGAAATGTGTTTCAGTTTCCACTAGGAATGGGTAGTGGAGGGGCACACTGTAACGTTGACGTTCAAAGAACGCATAAAAACGAGCAAGAAAAAGCTCCAAAAGAGCCCAAAATTGCCACCCCGAGCGCAAGGCAAACCCCAAAAGCGCAACACACGCCCACCGACGTGAACAAATGAATGCTCGAGATCGTAAGATGAGCGATGATTTCCAATCATTAGCCCCGTTCTTCCCTTCATTCTCAGCTTCTCTCTTCACTCAGGCCAGCTCGCATACATCGGCTGCGAAAGACGGAAGTTACAAGCCTCGGACAACTCGTCCACCATGTTTGCTTAGCTCAATTTTTGAGGGACCATAACTCCGTTTTTAGAAGGTCTTGTACGATTTCAGAGAAATCATTGGAATCAGCATGGGACCGTGTTCAAGATAAAAAACGTGGAAACGATTTTATCGTGAACACTGCCTTTAAATTGTTCACGTCGAGGGGCGGAAAGGGGCCGGACTTGCCCAAAGCTGCGGGGTTTGCCCACTTTTCTAAGTCGTTTTGCGGCTCCTGGGTAGCTTTTCGTCCCGTTTCTTCGACGCTGTTCTGCTTCTGAGAGCCACGAGGAGCGTTTGTCATGGAAAATTCGAGGATGAAGTTCATCGTGAACAGTGCCTTTAAAGGTCTTGTTCACGATAATCTTTGATTTTGAGATTAATTGCTAATTAGATTGTTTGGCCCCCGGGTAGAAGTGAAATGACCAGGAAATCGAGAGAAACGCACCAGAAGGGCACGAAAGCCTCAAATCTCACCCCGCCTATCAAGTTTTACAGGAACTGTTCGCTGCCACTTGAAGTCTTTTGTGGAACCGTCTTTTTCAATGCTCTACTCTCTGTTGCTTCGTAATTTCCTTCAGACCCTAACTAATACTTTTTGGCCTGAAATATTCTTCCGTTTTTCATTAGCCCCATTTTTCACCGGTGACAACCACTGTGAACATGTTCATACAACCGGACAACTAGTCCAGGCCAGAGAATATTGGCACTGAAATAAGACGTTTTAGTGCGTTTCTCGCTGTTTCTTCGTAATTTTGGTAACACTTGGCCAACGCATTGTTTTGAGTGAAAAAGTCGGGAACGAAAATCATCATGAGCACTGCCCTTGAACATACAAACCGGTTGAGAACTCGTATAAATCGGTCCGCCTATAGTCAGTCGGTTGGTGGGCTGATGGTCATAATTGGGACTGAAAGTTGAAAAAATCTGCAAACACTTTTTCCGGTTTTTTTTCAATTGAACAGTGTTCACAGCGGTCATTAGAGGCAAGGTTAAATAATATTTTCGATTTCGAGATCCATAGCTGAAACGGAGAGTTGACTCAGTGGCAGAGCTGTTTTTTAAAGGCAGTGGTCACGATGAAAAAGGTTATCGAAAAAACTACAAAAATCAGCTTAGATCAAAAACAGCTGATAAACTATGAAGGTAGCGCGGAGAAAAACGGACTACAATTAAAGTTTATAGGTCCCTAAGATGCTAGTTCGTGCACACGTGCACAGCGCCGACCAAAAAGATCGCAGTTCCATGCCGAGCAGTCAAAAATCAGAGGCATTCAGAGGAAAAAATGAATGCAAATTTACTTAATAAAAACAGTTGAGCAATGAAAGAAAGCACTCCAATCAATGTTTTTGACTAGATGTGTACATAAATTCGAAGGTTCATTGATCGAAATTAAATTCCAACAGCTGATGTTCTTGATATAAGAGGTCATCGATGCCGATGAAGTGGGGAAGGCTCGTCCACCATCAAAAGACTTCAAATTCAAAATCGCGACAAAACCACTGTTTTGGGCCAAATTTGATGCTCAGGCTTCAAATTTGGCCCAAAACAGTGGTTTTTTCGCGATTTTTTCTTATAGGTCCTACTACTCGAGACCCAGAAAAGGCTTTATAGAGAAAAAGACGGCAAGCATATTTGATCGCGACCACTGTCTTTAAGAAGCGGTGTAAAGAGTAAAAAGTGATAATAATTGCAATACATAGGCTGCCCCGAAACTTGACCGTGGTGTGCTCGCCCCACCCACTTCCTCTGTAGCCACAGGGGAAGTGGGTGGTGCGAACACACACATAAAACAATGCGTTGGCCTTCAAGTGTTACCAGAATTACGAAGAAACGGCGAGAAAAGCATTAAAACGTAGTATTTTAGCGACATTATTCGAAAACATGGACTAGTTGTCCGGTTGGATGAACATGTTCATGGTGGTTCTCAGCTGTGGAAAATTGAGTCAATCAAAAATAGAAGAACAGTTTATGCAAAGCAGGATTAGTTAGGGTCCCAAGGAAAGAACGGAGCAATAGAGGGTAGAGATTTGCAAAGGACGGGTTCACAAAAGGTTTCATTGTCACAACAAATACTTCCTGCGATACTTGAGAGGCGATGCGATACTTAAGGATTTCGTGCACTTTTGACAGGTTTTTCTGTATTTCTACGTGATTTTGGTTCTACCCGGGGGCCACTTAATCAATATAGCGAATAATCTCATAATTGAAGATTATCGTGAACACTGCCTTTAAGTTTGGGACCGTTTAGAGCAACTTATTGCTCGCTTTTAGCCGACATTGCGGTCGTGATAAGCCTCGTGCCGGCTTGTAGACCGATTACACAGAAAGGGAAGCGCCCACGAGCAGTCCGGCTGGCTAAACGCACGCACTGCACTCGGCGCTCCAGCGGCGACGTGAGCGCAGCGATTTTCCGTCGCGCCCGTCGCATGTAACAGCCGAATTGTCACCAGATTCTCTCATTCTGTGTAATCGATCAACGCGCCCTTATCGGAGCTCTTAATTTCCTGCGGAAATTCGAAATTTGCTTTTATTGTGAGCACTGCATACAACTAGACTAATCTCCTTCCACTCCTGTAGCCTCACAAGTGAAACCATATCGAGTGAGTGACAAAGAGAATCCTCAGTGTACTGCTTGCTACTTACAGTAAAAATTGTGAGTGACCCTGGTCATGGGCAAGGTGTGGGCTGTCTTTCGCCACAAATGTCGACTACTCAGAAGTTTCAACCCTAGTTGCATGTTTTCCTCAGTAACATACATTGAAGGGCACAACTAATTACTTAAAGGCAGTGTTCACGATAAATTCAGTTTCTTACAGATTGTCATAGGTCAAGAGCTTACTGTGACAGCAGCGTCAGGAAAAATTGCAGAAAAAGACGAGAAGGCACTTTTTTACCCTTGCTGACCGGCTACTTGCGTGCCCTTCAATGTATGTTACTGAGGAAAACATGAAACTAGGGTTGAAACTTCTGAGTAATCATCCAGCCTTGTTGATCTTGATAGTGACTCCTATACAGCTCACATATAGAACAGCGCTATTGGCATTCTCTGATCACCTGAGGCTTTCAAGTAGCTTTTAGGATACAGGGTTTTTCTTCCTGCATATCTAGTGAAACGCAAGGCACATAGTAGCTTGTGCATATTGCATGAAACACCACACGAGTAAACAAATGTTGGAGTATTATAACAAAAAAAAACAGATTTTGCCGTTGCCGTTTGCCGAAATTTAAATTCCTTTGCCGTACACCCCTGGTGCCGATGCGATCGATGGAATTCCTAGATTATGCAGCGTTCTCTTCAATGAAGTGACCAGGTTCTTGCAACACATCCACTTGATCTTGATTTTCAGTACGGAGCACTAGTTCACGGTAAACTGCAGTAACTAGGAATAATACACGCTTCAGTGAGAATTGGTTGAGTGACGCCGACGATAACATCAAAAACAACAACTAGTTCGTTAGTGCCTTTCTCAGGCAAACTGGGACGTCGACTACAGGTTGATAAGTTGTCATCTCATAGACCGCTCCCTGTTGACAAGTCAAATCGCGCGTATTGTCAGCCTGAGACTTGCCCGTTGCCCAGCGACGTCTGCCTGTCGTCGGGCTGTTGACAACTCGATGTGTCGCGCTTAGCAGCCTATTTAGCAGCAGTTCACATCCTACAGGACTGTTTCATCTAGCTTAGGTACTGATTTACACCAACACGCGTCGCGGTCGGCACACCGGCACGCGTCGCGGTCGGCACACCGGCACGCGTCGCGGTCGGCACTCAGACACGCGTCGCGGTCAGCACACCAACACGCGTCGCGGTCGGCACTCCGACACGCGTCGCGGTCGGCACACCAACACGCGTCGCGGTTGGCACTCCGACACGCGTCACGGTCAGCACACCATCACGCGTCGCGGTCGGCAATCCGACACGCGTCGCGGTCGGCACTCCGACACGCGTCGCGGTCGGCACACCGACACGCGTCGCGGCTGGGTCGCCCAGCCTCCACTGGGGTCACCACCGGATAGGCAGGACCGCCATATGCCGGGCGGGGCCAATGTACCGCAAACTTGGGTAATTGAACCAGCTGCGCTCTCATCATTCACAGCATGCCTGTAAAATGCGTCGTATACTTTCCTTGTATCTAGAGCGCTAGCTGTGCAACAGCTCGACATCGACAAGATCATAACTCGCGGCCGTAATTGCTGTGCAACAGCTCGACATCGACCAGAGCATAACTCGCGGCCGTAATTGCTGTGCAACAGCTCGACATCGACCAGAGCATAACTCGCGGCCACGGCCCCGCCGAATATCGGCGCGTTGGCCAGCGGTGACTCACGGTGGGCGGATCAACCTGTTGTCGACGCCCCAGTTTGCCAGAGTCGCGGCCGCGGCCCCGCCGAATATCGGCGCGTTGGCCAGCGGTGACTCATCGTGGGCGGATCAATATGTTGTCGACGCCCCAGTTTGCCAGAGTTTACAGTTCTGAAACAGTGTAATATAAAAAAAGCATCAAAAAAAATTTGTAATAAAAACTAGTGGAAAAGTCATCATTATGGCAGAGTACGTATACGGAGGGTACTCGAATACTGAACTTGGTTCTTTTCAATACGAATTGTGAGTTTGAGGATTTCGAGAAAATAGGGTGCCTTCATAGTTATGAAATGCACTGTATTGCGATGTTTAAATAGGATATGCGGAGACTACGAAATAGATTCGCCTTGTGACTTGATTGATCCAATAAAAGGTATAGGTGATGTAACGAAATGAGGAAATTTGTCATGATGGTGATGAGCGAGTTAAAGTTCTGTCACCGCATCCAAAGATCCCTGTCCTTTGTTGAGTTGTTGAACTTTCGAAGTTCATGAAGTGCAAGCATGGCTCCATACGAAGCAAGTAAACGAAATGATGGATTGAAGGAGTACTTATTGAATAGAGAGGCACGGTGTGGCGATTCTGCTCCGAAAGCGAACTTCCTGCCGGCGAGACGCTTGATTGAGTGACAGCGTCTCTGCACCCGTGGCTTCCTCTCTGCAGATGAACACCAGTTTCCGACTGCATCAACGTTGCTCCGCACAAAGAGCCGTTTGTGCATCGACGTTGAAGGCATCGTTCACGGAGTCGGCCTATGATTTATCCTAAGTAAGGCCCACAAAAATCTTATACCTGGCCTATGACTTCTGTGATGTTCAAGGTTTTTAGATGGTGAATCCAAGTATTAGGCGCGACCTTCCGACAAAATCTTCTCTCTCCTAGGGCTGGCATGGCTTTAAGTACCTTTACATGCAACATAGTCGGTCAAGCCCCATTTTACACCCCACGTAGTTGTGAAATTTTTGACGAGCGTCGGAAGAACGAACAGCACGATAACGTTACTAACCCGCTAAATTTCCACAAAAGCTGAGTTACACTCGATAGGAGAAATGAAAAGGAGCACGTGGGATATCCCGGCAGATTATCTCTGATAGTCTTACAGACCGCAAAGAGATATATGTGACGAAAACTCATTAGTTGCACACATTCCTGTTACTTAGCTAAAAGCCATGAACTCGAATAGAGAACGTCTCCAGGCATTCCTGGGGCCAGAACAAAGGCTATAGAGGCTTATTTTATTCAAGCTCGTGACCAAAAGGTAAATAACAGGAATGAGTGTATCGCAACAACTCACGAAATATTACCTTTTACGAAGTCCAATAAGCGGTTTTCCGATTTTTCAGCGCCCCGAACCACACACTCATCGCCAACTGCTTGGGCTCTGGAAGGATTAACCAAGTACTTACCCCCCCTGTCTATCTGATAAATCTTTGAAAACTGATCTAGAGGCCTTTATCGTAAAAGCACACGGTGTGATGAGGCCTGTTTTTAAGGCTTAAATCACACCGTCACATCTAAAGCCGTCACACCGGCCGTAATCGGCTCAAAATGGTCGGATCGACCTGGTACTCCGCCGACAGCCTTTTTCGATGGTCCTCTTCAAAATAAACACTGAAACAGCCCGACCCAGAAAAATTATTTTTTCGACCTCTCCAGACGTCCAAGTCCAGACAGCCGTTTTCGGATCTCTGGTCAGTATCTCGGATTTGGCCGAAATCTTAACTAGGGGTGTAACTCAGGGCGCTGAAGACGAATCTGCCGTCCGTTTCACAATTTTCGACCTGCTACCTCAGTTATACGATGGTTTGGGAAAGACGTAATTCATGCCATTTTACTGTTCGATTCAATGGCGTGTATCTTCGCGCCATACCTTTTTTAACTTACTACGGACAACAAAGTGGCGAAATGGGTCCCTGAAGAAGAGCCTGCTCTAGAGAAAGCAGGAAATCGAAGGACTTCTAAGGATCCATGCGAAGCCTGTTAGGAGTTTCAACAACCACGTTTTGAGTTGATGTCTCGGCAATCAGAAACCCAGAAAAATCTCGAAATTCTGGATTATTTGTCGGTCAACAGATTGGGATCACTCAGAGAACTAACACGTAGGCGAATAAGGAAAGTGCTTCGGTTAGCGACCAGGCTGCAAAACTGCGCGGAATGTTTCGGGATGAGAATGCGGTCCTGCGCTGCGGATCGAGACTGCAACGCGTTGATGTCGCAGGATCTAAATCATTCAATGCTTCGATTGAGACAATGATGTGAGAGACAACACTAGAAAGACAACACTCTCTATAACTGTAAACTTTCCTGCGTCAGACCTCGAGGATTGGCATACTAGATCTATTAAATGAGGATCCAGGTCAAAATCGATCCCAGTAGAACGAAGAAAGCGACATACTCGCCCTTAATTTTGGAAGGTGCGTAGAATACAGAACCAACAGAGCACGGCAAGGTACAGAGAGGCCCCGCTCCCACGGCGACAGCCAAGCAAGGGAGGGTGAAGACTGTCTTCGACACAGCTCACTTTGATAGGAGAGAGAAAGGCTTCAAGCATATTTTTCCTTGCTGGATCATTAGTTCGGCCGTATCATGCAGCACAGCGGTCAGTCATGGCGGAATACATTAGTGATAAAAGAAGAATTACACGTGATAAGCCCGGCAAACTTTGCTGCGATCCCCTCGAAAAAAGAAAAACAGGTCATACTTTGAAAACTTCAAGCTAGTTTGTTTAAAGGCACTGGTCGCGTTGGAAAAAGTTGTTGAAAAAAAACCACTAAAAGCGGTTCGATTCGGAAACAGCCTTGAACTGTGAGCGTTCCGCGCTAATAAACGCGCTAGAATTAGAGTTATTAGGAACCTTATCCGTGCACAGCTGCACAACTGCGCCAAAGAAGTCCGAGTCCCGTGCTGTGTTCAGTAAAACATTAGCAACGTGCACAGCCAGAAGTGAAGCTGAAATTGAAGAATGAAGCAGTTCACGGTAGAAAAGAAGCACGATAATATATATGACTAGCCCGAGAAAACAAGAACATCCTAACAGGCTGGACCGACAGCCTTAAAGGCACAGTCCAACCACAGAATCGTTTTTCTGTTTTTCCACCTATCTTGAAAACGGTACCACGCTGATTCCAATTATGTATCTGGATTCGTACAAGTCCCCCTGGGAACACAGTTATCTCGTATCAAAAACCCTTTAAAGGCACAGTACAAGCTCACGGGCGAATTTCGAGAATTCCACATACTTGTGAAGTTGGCCCACCCTGTATAGCACCTGCCAAGTGCGAGCTCTCAATTCCTCCGAATAATCGAGGTATAGGAGGAAGCCACCCTGGGGCGCCCACACCAGGAAGCCACTTTTGCACGCCCCTTTTACGATCTTTCGAGCTCAACAGTGGCGGCATGAGCGATGGTTTTCGATCAAAAGCCCCGCTCATCCCTTCATTCTCAGCCTCTCAATCCATTCAGGTCCGCTCGCATACATCGGTTGCAAATGGCCGAGGTTACAAGCCTCGCACAACTCGTCCACTATGCTTCCGAAGCTCAACATTTGATAGTCCATAGCTCCGTTCGCACGGGGTTTTTTACGATTGCAAAGACATCATTGGAATCAGCGTGGGATCGTTTTCAAAATAGGCAGGAAAATGGAAAAACGGTTCTAAGGCTGGGCTGTGCCTTTAAGTCATTCATTCAACTTTTATTTCGTGCCAGCCAATGACCTCGACACTGCAACTCAGCGATGCCGATCATATGATATTTATTTATTGTAGCCATAACATACATGAGCAACTGAATCATAACAAAGCATGGATGAACTGTGGAAGGTTATGTAAAAAAATCAAGTCTAGTAGTGCAACGGCATGCATCAATGGCGCTGTCAACTGTGCTTCAGAAAAACATTCCGTGAAAATGATGCATTGCTTCCTATGTTGGACTTCTTGCTCCACAATTGCTGCAAATCCATTGACTGCATCGGCGCTCTACCACCTCCTGAGCACGCAACTGGCTTACCATTCCCGGGCGGTCTTTGTGTCTGAAAAGCCTCTTTAAAATAGTACGCACCCAGGGCGATTGCAAAGGGAGGAGGCAAGCAGGCAGATAAGCAACAGTGAAGGTGTCCATTATTTGCTGATGTTACATAAACTACTAAGTGGAGTAGGGAATAACTCCATAAATCGTTAATCACTGGTTGAGGGATCGCCGCGACGCTGCTAGGCGAGAAAAATTGCGCGCGGGAAAACGAAGGCAGAGTGGCTATTGATCAAACGTTTTCGCGCCCAACTGCTCAGCGCGGCGATCTCCCTGTGAGACACCAACGATAAGTAATATCAGCATTAAAAAAACATGAATGATGAGCCAACGACTGAAAGAGGAACAATGGTTAGTGCAATGATATCTTATGATATTTATGATATTTAGTGTTGACCATGGCGTGGTAGAGTCCTTGATTCTTCGAAATCCGACGGTGATATCATCGAAACAACTAAAAACTAGCCCGAAGTGTTCTGGAAATAAAAATCAAGCATCGTTCTGGAAAGCAAGCCACCATTGAGACGAGAATAAGCGGTATATAATCCTATTCGCCACTATTTTTCATCCACAATTTCCAACCACGTTTTCGGAAATGATCATTAGCTGGCCATTGAGTTGGCCGGCCAATGAGCGCTAGTCATGACGGCATCGTGTGATCGCGCGCGCTGACCAGACCGCACACCTACACCTACCGCCACCAGCACTGAGCCAATTCGCCTCCGTCATCACCGCCACCGGGCCGCCGTCTCCGCCGCTAACGCCCACGCCGTACAACGACCACGACAGCCAGCCACACCATCGACCACGGCAAGAGCAACGACAGCAAGCCACGCCGTCCGAGCAACAACCCGTCAAGGACCACCGCGACAGACCACGCAGAAGACGCCTCCACTCGGCAAATAAAAAGTATCTGTGCACGTGTTCCTAATTGTTTAATAAAAGGAATTTGCGCTCATGTTTCAGAGTGTGAAAAAATGTTGTGGTGAAAAATCAACAGGAGGACGAATAGAGTAGACTTGAAATCACATGAAATATGGAGTAGACTCGTCCACCTTCAAAGAGCATGCAAAGTTCGGCTGTTGATTCCATAAAAAATCGTTCTTTTCTGCGATTTTACGTGTACGATCTACTACTCTGAGTCTAGAGAGGGTTCTAGGAAAGCCACGTTGACAACCACATTTCATCGCGACCTCTGAGCGATCGATCACGTCGAAGCAACTCCTAGTATCATAGTGTCATGCTCGAGTGGGTCCTGTTGTCTAAAAGAGTGCCGAGTTTCCTTTTTTTTTGAAACGCGGGCAACCCACATATGTATGTAGGGCTGTTTGGCACAAAGAGTACCATCCTGAACAATTTTGGGGAGGACACGAAGGGTCCTGAAAAACACTGAATGGCTCAAGTGGTATCAGTTATCTGATATCTGAGGTTTCTAAGGAACGGGGTAGATCTAACGGTATAAGTTTAACATAAAACTGGAAAAAAGGCTGACACCAGACAACCTCGAAAAAATTTCATTCTTACACCACAATATTGCTTTCACCGGTTTCCAATCATATAATTATTCCGACGCTGTTTTGTCATATCAGGTATTGTACTACTCAGAGAAACTCACGGCTCGTCCGCGGCGGCAGATGAGCTTTCCGGACGGTCCGCGGCGCTTGGCGGCTGATCCGCGGCACGATTGATAGTGGGACGGTCGAACGGCCGATCCGCGGCGCTGTTTGTTCTCAAGGGGGTGGCTCCGGGGCGCACCGCCAATCCACCATCTCAATACCGATCGATGAGAAGCAGCCACATATATACACCACCTCATTCCCCGCAAACTTAGACAATTTTCCAGCCGCTGACTTCGACTTTCTCGTATTTGTAACTTCTTCAAACCGTTATATCTACATGCACGCTAATTATTCTTTCTAGATGCCATCGTAACAACTTCTAGGGCAGAAAAAATTCCCGATGGTAAGTAAATTTTCATATTCTCGTTCATTTTTGAGATTCTCTTCTGATTTTGTTTTTCTTTTCTCATTCAAATAATTTTCATGATTGTTTGATTTCGCAATTCTCATGTGTGTTTTTTTTTCAAGAATAGTTCCGGTTCGATACCGACTTTGATCGATTTCGGCATGAAACCAGATTTACCCTAGAAAACCAAACAATCATATAAATCACTGGAATGTAAGGAAGGAAAACAAAAAGAGAGAATTACAAAAATAAACGTGAAAATGAGAAATTGCCTACCACCGTGAATTTTTTCTCCCCTAGAAGTTGTTGCGGAGGCATCTGGAAGGATACAATTGGTGTGCATGTAGATATAATACTTTAATATATGAAGAAACACAGAAGGACGGGTTTGGTCACAGAAGCCAAGGAAATTGGGGAAAATGAAAAAAAAACACCTACAATCAGCTTATCGGCTACGGCGCCGGAATCTCGTCCTGCTCGAGCGCGTGCGGCCGCGAAACGTCTCAATACGCAATTGCGGAGGGGAAATTGACGCAGAGAAGCACAGTACATGAACTCTGTTTCCATCGAGTGGGATATTCTAGTAGAGCACCACTCCCAATTAGATGGAAACAGTCAGTTCGCCCACCCCCAATCAACTCATTGGCCGTGAGACAGATTTCGGCATTGTTGCACGCTCTTCGCGTTAGCTTTCTTGTCTCCTCAGAAAGCATCAGTATCACAATTTCGCAGGGTTGCTCTACCGTACGACTTGTTTTCAGAGGTAGAACAGCTCAATTTACATGTAGAACTGGTTTCGATGTGCATTCAGAGACTTGTTCAGTTTATAGCATATTACAATGTAATCCCACGGTAACATAAATATTTGATTGTGCAATGACTAAGTGCTACAGATCTTCAGTCTTAACTAATATGTTACAAAGTTGTTGCTTAAGAGTCATAAAATATGAGCTCTCGATTTCGAGAATTTACAGCTTATGATCATACATCAATCATTTGTTACATAATCATTTGTTCATAATCATAATTATACATCACCGATGTCTAAAAGATTGCAATAAAATATGATATTTTCACAATACTTCTTCAGCGATACATTTCACAGTTGAACAGCTAAACTATATCAAAACCAGTTATGCATGCTAATCGAGCTGTTATACTCTTAAAATTAGCTCTTACGATGGAGAAATCCTGCAAAATTGTGATATTGAGGCTTTCTGAGGAGTATGCAATGCTAGCGCGAAAAGCGTACTCCAATGCCAAAATCTGTCCCACGGCGAATGAGTCGATTGGGGTGGGCAGGATAACATTATTCGAAAGGACAGTCCGCGGCGGCTCTCAGGACTGTCCGCGGCGGCTGTCAGGACGATCCGCGGCGCCTGCAGGACGATCCGCGGCGCAGGCAGGATGGTCCGCGGCGCATTGCCGGCGCATCCGCGGCTTCGGTGAAGGATCGTCCGGTCGTCGGCCGCGGACGATCCTGCAAAAGCGCCGCGGATCTTCCTTGGACTTCTCTGAGTAAGGCCTCTGTCATGGTCGGCCGGAAGCCGGCCGTCCTAGTCCCACCCGGTCGATATGTATGAGAAACACTCAACACGGGAATAAATGACCTTAAGAAATGAACATCATCATCAACAGATAAAATTCAACATTCTGTAGGCCGTCCTAGGTCGTATCAGGTAGGCTTCTATCATTTAAGACTATTTTTCTCAGTTGAATATGACTTTTATCCCTTAAATTCTTCTCGGTTTGCTGTTTCTCACACATATCGAACGGGTGGGAGTAGGACGGCCGATTTTTGGCTGGCTATGACGGGGGCCTAACACGTTCAGCTGCTTGTGGTGTTATTGAAAATTCATTTCTTATCTTGTTATTGGAATAAGAAATTTGCATGAAGAAATAATACTTTTTCGCACAGTTACTTTTCGAACTTTGAATGGTTTCCGATTTCGATTTAGTTTGACGCATGGACCAGGCGGCCGGCCGTGCGGGGTTGGCGGCCTCGCTGGAGAATGTGGTTTCGATTCGCGCAGGGTGATCTACTGTCGCAGCCTCGTCGATTCATCAGACTAAAATTATTGCGCGAACTCTATCCTTTCTCTGTGCAAGGTTTTATATTTTGCCGTTTGTCGATTGCCGTCTGCCGGCGGTTTTTGGGCGAATTTTGTTGATTGTCGTTTGCCGATTTTCGAAAATCGTTTGCCGCACATCCCTGGTCTGAAACCCTAGGCATCTCCAGTTCAGGCTACGGCGCGAGGTGTGATAAAACCCGAAATTGGTCGGACCCCCCACCCAAGTCGAGCGATTTGCTCAGCCCCCCCCCCTGGAAAAAGTAATGGCGACGACCGGGGGGTGGGGAAGGTCCTCACTTCGTAATTTTTCATAGTGAACGAATTTTTAGATCAAGACTGCATTGATGCATCGATTGTATCAATTAATCCTAATAATGCAATAAACAAAAGTTTTCCACGAAAGCAGACAAAATTAACTCTCCTGCGACAATGGCACCAAATGTTTGTTAAACGGCTGAACATTAGTGCCCTGAGGGCACATAGGTGCGGTTTCGGGCATGAAAGCCACGTATGTTAATTGACTATCCGAAGCGCTACATATGGTGGGGTCTATTGAAAAAAATCGATAGCTGTGAAATATTTACAAGTATTTAACGAAATTTGAATTAGGGAGTTTCGCGTTGCTACAACGTGCGGAAAACCTAGTCACGGGCCCAAGTAATCATCTCCATTCTTTTAACCGGTTAAATACGGGGTTCGAGAACCCATTTTTTAGGTGTAATACAATTGATTGTATCACACCTAAAATTGGGTCTTCAGAAACCGTTTTTAAGCGGGTAAAAGAATGAAATTGATTACTTGGGTCCGTGACTAGGTTTTCCGCACGTTTTAGCAACGCGAAACTCTCTGATTCAAATTTCGTTAAATACTTGTGAATATTTCACAGCTATCGATTTTTCATGGACCCCATCCTATGTGGCGCTGTTCGGCTTGAAGGTGCGTCCATGAAACTTTGGGTGCGTTTCCACATCCGGATAGCCAATTACAATACGTGGTTTTCATTTCCGAAACCGCACCTATGTGCCCTCAGGGCATGAAAACAGGCTCCGCCCTCCCTATGTTTCGCTATTCGACTCGAAGCTGCATTCATGAAACTTTGAGTGCGTTTTTTTACTAAATGTGGTTTTCATACCTGAAACCGCACGTATTTACCCTCAGAACATAAAAACAGGCTCCACTTTATCACCAGTTTATTGTGAGCTCTTCTTGTGTGTTCCTGCCTTATTTTTACATCTCCATTTCATATCTTGCCTCATCTGATTTTTCGCAGTTGTTTCTCACTATTCCGTTTCTTTTTTGATCTCCTGTCTCATTTTGCTCTCTCAGTATGATCTCCAAATTTTTTACCTCTTATTGTGATCTCATTTTGCCGTCTCTGTTTGCCGTCATTTTTTATACTAACGATATGGCTCTCAACCCCTCTCTCCCCCCCCCCCGCCCTGAAAGAAGTCCATCTTGGTTCTTGGTTGACCGAAGGTCTGATCCCCCATCCCACCGAATGTCGACTGGTCCGAACCCCCTCTGTGATACATCACACCTCACGCCGAATCCTGCTCCGGTTTCCGTGTGAAGCATCTAGCTACTCCTTGGCAAAGGTCAGTCACTCTCCACCCCCTCCCCTCCCCAGCTTGCCCGTCACTCCCTTACTAGGGACTGCTTTGAATTTTCCGTGGAGATTTGGAAAGCCATGTTGTCGTTGCTGTAGGTCTGTGGCAGTACATAAATAATTCGCGCTTGAAGTTCCCTAAATGTCTGTGGGGATTCCAAAAAATGGCGTTTTCATTGCTCCAAAAAATGTAAGGGAATTTTTGGGGTGCTGATAAAAATTTTTTCGGACTAGGCTCAAAACTTGCATCTGGGGGTTATTTTGGGCGCTGAACATGAATCTGGGATCTATTACTCGCCTGACTTGAGGTTACGGTAGATTACGGTAGGATGAAGGCCTTTTAACTGGCGTTACTTACCTTAAAATTTCGAAAATCAAAAAATGGACCTCGATTTCGTGTTGAGCGTTCCAAACCACACCCACAGTGAAATTTTGAGTCAAACCTAAGACTATGACCGAGCTACCGCATACCCACCGTGATCGACCGGTCTTCTTCTTCTTCTTCAGCGTTTGTCCCGCATTGTAGCAGGGTCCGCTTGTCTCGAACGCTGCCGCCATTTGACCTTGTCATTCGCGTTGTCAGGTTGGAGGCCTGCAATTTTCATATCGTTGTGCAAGACATCCAGCCATCTCTGCTTAGGTCGTCCTCTTGGTCGCTGGCCCGTAACTTGGAGCTGCATAGCCGCTTTCGCTATCGAGTGTTCTCCAGCTCGCAGAACGTGCCCATACCATCTTAGGAGATTTTCGCGAAGTTTGTCCGAAATGGGCGCGACACCGAATCTTTCACGCACATCTTCATTCCGAACTCGGTCCAATCGGGTCAATCCACCACTCCACAGCATCTTCGTTTCCATCACGCCGAGCCGACGTTCTGCTTCCTTGGTCATTGGATACCACTCTGTGCCACACAGTGCGACGGGCCTCGCAACCGAACGATAAATCTTTGACTTGAGCCTGTCGCAAACCTTTTTATCACAGAGCACTCCACTCGCGGTACGCCACTTCAACCAAGCAGCATTAATGCGTGCGTCGACTTCAGCCGTCAGCGTCCCATCATCGCAAAGCGTTGATCCAAGATATCGAAACGTTTGCGCTTTTGGCAAGACTGTGTTGTCGACTTGGATGGAATCGTCACAACTCGCATTTGTCATGTATTCGGTTTTCTTATTATTGAGTCGTAAGCCGAATGCTGCCAGTCTGTCGTGCCAAGCTTGAACTTGTGCTTGAAGATTTCCTTTGCTGTCTGAGGCGAGCATCACGTCGTCAGCATACAACAGTGTCCAAGGTGCTGAACTCTGCAAATCTCGCGTGATGACATCCATGACGATGGTGAAGAGCAGCGGGGAGAGGGCGGAGCCTTGATGAACTCCAACAGTGATTCGAAAAGGCCTTGATGTTCCTGCCGCGGATCGTATGCAACTTGACGTGTCCACGTACAAAAGCTTCACCCAATCGATCAATTCTTCGGGGACATCTCAGCTACGCAGAGCGTACCATATTACTTCGTGAGGGACTCTGTCGAACGCTTTCTCAAGATCAAGAAAGGCGAGGTGAACAGCTTCTCCTTTTTCACGATGCTTTTCCACAAGAAGTCGGGTCGCATGGATAGCATCGACGGTGCCGCAGTTCCTGACAAAACCACACTGATTTACGCTCAGCTCAACGACATCACGAATTCTTCTATCCAGAATCCTCTCGAAAATCTTCAGTGTATGGCTAAGAAGTCGGATGGGCCGGTAGTTGCAACAGTCAGCAGGACTCCCTTTCTTCTTAAAAATCGGGACTATGGTGCTTGACTTCCAGTCTGAGGGAACCTTGCGCTCAGTCACAATGCGGTTGAATAACAATGCAAGCCAGGCAGTTGGGTTCCAACTTCGACTCTTCCATAACTCGGCGGCAATATCATCAGGTCCGGTAGCTTTGCCATTCTTCATCGCTTTCAAAGCCTCTGCTACTTCGCTCGCTGTGATAGGCGACACTGCCCCAAAAACGGGAAGAGCATGAAGTAACGGGGGATGCGGGAACTTCTCTGCCTAACCCGCTTCGAAATACTGCCGCCACCTTTCCTCCGCTTGCTCAAGATTCGATAGCAGCCGAACATCCTCATCGTTAATCCCAACAAACTTCTCTATATCCTCGGTCTTTCGGTTTCGTGACCTGACGAGCCGGTAGAGATCGCGCTCGCCCTCTCTCGTGTCAAGCTTGCGATATAGAGCTTCGTATCGTTGACCTCTCGTTCTCGCTACTGCCTTCTCAGCCGCACTTTTCGCGACTTGATACCCTTTCCAGTTGGCCGGGGTTTTCTCTTTGAGGAAAGCGTGGTAAAGAGCCTTCTTCCTTCGTACACATGCCTTTACTTCGTCAGTCCATAACCAAGCTTCTTTCTCGATGTACCTCCGTCCAGGCTTTGTCGTTCCAAGAACGGAGCGAGCAGCTTCAACTATGCTTCTCTTTGATTCCTCCCAGCTCTCTTCGACGCTTGTGATCTGCCGTGGATGGATCCGAACAATTACTTCGGGTGCCTTGTCCTTGAAACTCCACCACTTTATCCTTGCAGGACCTGTGAGGTCTGCGCGCTGTTGTTTCGGAGGGCTAACGCGGAGCGTGCAGATGAGTGGACGATGTTGAGTAGCCACCGCCTCATAGGGAATCACTTTGGCATCAGCAACCAACGTGCGGTCTTTGCTCCTCACAAGGAAGTAATCGATTTGCGACGAAACGGTTCCACTGTGATACGTTGCTAGCTGAGAGCACCGCTTTCTATACATTGTATTCAGCAGTATGAGGTCGTGACTACCAGCGTGGTCGAGAATCCGCTCGCCATCGTCATTTCTTCGTCCATAGCCGAACCCACCATGACTGGGATGTCCATTGCTCGCCTGTCCCACGTGTCCGTTCAAGTCGGCAGCTACAGCAAGACAATCTCCTACCGGAACGGCAGCGGTTTCACTATCAAGGAGTGCCCAAAAATCATCTTTCGTTCGTGACGAGCAGCCGCTCTGTGGAGCATATGCGATGAAGAAATGCATCTTGCGAGAATTGATGACAAAAATGATTTTCATGAGACGGTCATC
Source organism: Aplectana chamaeleonis (assembly GCA_029168955.1). Classification (NCBI taxonomy): domain Eukaryota; kingdom Metazoa; phylum Nematoda; class Chromadorea; order Rhabditida; family Cosmocercidae; genus Aplectana; species Aplectana chamaeleonis. The sequence goes on from JAPDOI010001328.1 coordinate 170,639, forward strand.
GTACCGGAAGACTTCAGCAACAGAATCACGATAGCGCTCCGAAACGATAACTCCAACTCCGTTTGTCGTTCGTGGACTACCATTGAAGATCAGCTTGTAACCAGCCCCAATGTCTTTAGACTTCGCACCAGCCCATCTTGTTTCTTGCACGGCACACACATCAACTCTTCTCTCTTTGAGTGCAGCTGCGACTTCTGCCGCTCGTCCAGTCATCGATCCCACATTCAGAGTCGCGAATCGGGTGGAAGGTAAGTGTTTGTTGCGAGAATCGCAGCTTCCACTGAGGACTAGCTTCTTTAACCTACGTCGTCCGGAATTCGTAGGTAACCCTCGCATAATTGGCACGTCGGTCGGGCTCCGACGCGCGTCGCTTCTGGGGGACACCCTAGCTATCGTTTGGTTCCTGAAGGCCACGTCCATCGTGTTGTGCCCCGGAAGTGTCCCGGATTTTGCTGTCATCGACCGGCTTGTCACTGGAGTCTGGCGTCGGAATCGTAAGTGTCCGTGTTCTGCTCACCCTGCTTTTACACAGAGAGTTTCCAGTGGCACCACGTGGAGGAACGGACTTCGCCACCGGAATCGGAAATCGATAAACGGGTTGCAGATTCGTGTCAGGCAGGCCGAATACCCTCTATGTAAGACTTTTGAGACGATTTGATCTTAGCATTCTCGAAATCGTCAAAAGTGACGTTTTTCAGAAAAAATTCCCCAATTCCCCAATCAGCTTCGGATCAAATTAGATGGAGTTTTTACGAATATGGACAAATGGGCCTCAGACTCGTGATCAGCACCCAAAACAACCCCTAGAAACAAGTTTTCAGCCCAATCCGAGGCAACTTTTTTAAACATCCTGAAAATTGCCATTCGTGTACCCCTTTTATCTACGCAAAGCTGTGGAAATTCCCATTTTTGGAAATCTCCTGTAAATCTCTGAGGAATTTAGGGGATTTGGAAAACGGATTATCAATGCTGTGTCCCATACCCACAACTATCAACACATGGTTTTATAAAAGCCCACCGCAAATGTAAGACAAGCCCTAGTCAGAGTTGTCCGTGGACCACCCGACGACCGATAGCTGAACTAACCCTTTATATGTACGCCAGTTTGTGAGAGGAGGGGTGGGGTAACTCCCTCCTGAAGCGTTTCCAGAGTTTTCTTGACTTTTTTTTGCAAGATGTCCTTTGAATCAGATGTGCTGAAGGAACGTCATTTTCATGTCTTTTGCATATGGAGGTATTTAAACCATAAATTTACGCTCAATTGCATCAGCTGTTGTTGAGTGCGCTCCTAAGCGATGGCTCCCATAGACTGGAGCATCTAGTTTATTTATTTTCAATTGTTTTTTTATTTCAAAGAGCTCCTCAGAGCGTTCCTTTTGGTGGAAGATGTACCCATGAGCTAAACATAGCAATTGATGTCTGTAGACTTCTCTCTTCCTCCATGTGGAGGAGGAAGCAGCATTCCCCGCAAAAAGTGTTTTTTTTACATCAATTTGACATGGTTAATGCACAAATGAAAATGGTTGTTTAGACTTTGGCGGAATGCTATGAATTTTTTTTTGAAGAGACAGTTGATGAAGATTTAACATGCTGCTCCAATTGCGATGCTACGCACTCAGACGTTCGCTGTTGTCCACAGGACACGAATGAGATGTCACCTCACGCAATGCTCCCTGTAGACATCCAAAAGGGGCATGGATCGCCCCTCGAGAACTGCCCGTCGCCCCCCTCCTTGGTGCCGTAGACAACCTATCCGCGGGAACGCTTTTGCTGTAGACATCCCATCGGAGGAGGGTCTCCATCCCCGATTCCGCGTTCACATCCTATCAACATCCTGTAGACCTGATATTACCATCCCAGTGAAGCATCAACCGCTTTTTGACGTCACCCCTTAAGGGCAGCATACACACTCACAAACATGGTGTAGATAACAGCATAAATAGGACCGCACGGCTCCTACCATGTCAGCCTACGACGTTTGAAGCGTCAAAAACCATCCATGATGACAATATGTGACAATGTTTGAGCAATCTTGTCTTCCACGTCTGTATTTCCCACCCGTTAGAGTACGAGAATTAGAAATGAAACTTGAGAAAACATGTGATAAGATAGAGTGATAGCACTATCTCATGAGAGCGCACGAGAGAAATAGCTTGACTTGCTTGAGTGTAACATGTCTGCATACCGATTAACTCTCGTCCATTTTGAGAATGCCGCTCTACTTCGGCTGACTTTTTGAAATGGAGGATTACATAGGTGAACATACATGATATTTTCAGGAGGATAAAGTTGTTTCTCTCGTGCATTCCCATTTTGTAATGCTATCACTCTAACTTATCACATGTTTTCTCAAGTTTCTTTCTCATTCTCGTACTCGAATGGGTGGGAAAACACTGGCGTGGAAGGCAAGATTGCTCAAAATTGCCAAGTAATATTGTCATCCTGGATGGTTTTTGGCGCTTCAAACGTATTTGACGACGTGGTAGGGCCGTGCGGTCCTATTTATGCTGTTATCTCGACCACGTTTGTGAGCGTGTATGCTGCCTTTAAACGGCTGGCATATGCCTTCTTTCGAAACTTGATGATGAGGCCCGATTTTCCTTATTGCAGTTCTAATCTAAGCGCAACAGAGAAATTGGACCCTCTCAATCAAATTTTCTAGAGAAAAAAACTAACATTGGCGTGGATCCTAATGAGACTTTTCGTTCCTCTTCGAAGGTTGGCGCAAACTCGGTGCACCTACGTAATAGCATATGACACCGAGTTTGCCCCAACCTTCGAGAGTAAACGCAAGGTCTCACTAGTATCTATACCGACGTTACATTATTTTAGTAATGATGTCCTTATGCGGACAACACTCTACTGCTTCCAAATGAACTACTATAAGTTATACAAACCATTCCAAATGAAATGTACTTTTCTAGAGCCAGTTTCGGACGTAGAGTCCAAATATGCCCTTTGCAGCTGCCTAGAGTCACCCTGGAAAACGTTATAGCAGTTTTTTTTCTCGGATTTTGGTACCTATTGTACCCTCGAAAAAGCGCATTAATTTTATGAAAATCCGGAAACAGACCTCATAATCGTGCTCAGAGCCCGAAGCAGCCCCCCAAGGCAAAGTTTGGGTGAAAGAACACGTACAGAAAGCGTTGAAATTTTTTTCCAGATTTGACTTAAAATTCAACCTGGGGGTGATTTGTGGTGCTGATCACGAATCTGAGGTTTACCTGTGGTTTTTCCTAAGTTCGATTAAATTTGTTCAAAGCTTCCCATCGGCAGAAAAATTTGACGGCAAAATCGACTTTCGACGATTTCTGGAATCTGACAAAAGATGTGGCTCAAATCGTTCTTTTGGGGTTTATTTAGAGTGCTCAACACGAATCTGAAGTCAGTTTATGGATTTTTGACAGCTTACCATAGATTACGTTGGGTATACGGTATAGTTGTGCAAGAACGAAATTTCTGAAAAAAGTTTCGATATTTTTTCGTTCGTTCGAAAACTCTTCGAACGTAATTTTTTCAAATTCCGTTCAAAATTTCGTCGAACAATTTTTTCAATTTTCGTTCGTTCGAAATTTTTTTTCGAAATTGTACAGCTATAGTATAGGGTAGTTCGATCAATGTCACAGATTTGTCTCAAAGTTTCTAGGTGGGGGTTTTTGGAGTGCTGAATACGAATTCGATGTCCATTTGTCTGTTTTCAAACTATTAAGTTCTGCCTCCTGAATAACATGTTACCTACCGTAACCTACAGCAAACCTATAAATTCCGATAAGCGAAAACCAGATTCGTGTTCAGCAGTACAGGTTTATCGCAGTATCCGGAGAAAAATTTAAAAAAACCTCAAAACCCCATGGTGGGTACCCCTACCTTGCCGCGAAGCTATGAAAACGCTCATAACTTCTTTTAGAGTGAGTCTAGGCAGGCTACGATTATACCGGAGTCACTCACATTTTCCGCTACTAGTAGCAAGAACATCCTCCCAGATTATCGCCGTATTCAATGCGCGCCGAATATGCATTCAACCCGAAGACAAGGCGGTTAGGAGCACAGTCAGAGAACGTGCTGCTAGGGAGCACGTGCTCTTATAGTGTTTCAGATTACAGCACGTGCCCCGACGAATAAAACTTTGAATGCGTGCATGATACACATTCAACCCGATGAAAAAAGGATTTCCCAAAAATGGAAAGAATGCGAAAAACTCTTGAGGCGGGACACAGATCCCGGCAGCCCCGATGGTTCAATTACACTAGTTTGCGGTGCTTCGCCCGCCCAGCCGCTGGAGACCTCGTCCAACCAATCGCGGCCCCAGATAGTGCTCGACGAGCTGGCCGAGTTGCATGTCGGTGTGCCGGGCGCGTCGCGTGCCGATGTGCAGCTACGATAACGGTGGACTATCTTGCAGCACGTGCTCCTGCGATTAAATTTTGCAACACGTGCTCCTACGGTAAAATTTTGCAGCACGCGCTGCTTTTTGGAGCACGTGTCCCTGCAATACACTTTTTCAATGGGAGTGGTCACTCGAGTTGGATACATATTCGACAAGCATTGAATGCGGCAAAATTTTAATCTCGCAAGGTACTTCATTTCGCTGATCCCGGACTACGCTAAACCGGCTCACCTTGTTAACCAGAAAAGGTAATATCAGCTAACTACGCTTATTTTTTTAAATCTACAATTTTTTGATCTCGCTACATTTACCTTTCCTCGAGTATTGACAACATGGATGGGAATCAGGGTAAATGAACACCCCCGAGTGATCAGAGATTCCTGACAAACAACTAAAAATGACGCAAATGACACACATAGAGGGATGGAAAACATCAAAAGCTGCCTACGAAGGCAGTTGCTGAAAGCTCCGTAAACCACGGAAACCTTCCTGTCCATCACGGGAAACGCCGCGAGGTGCATCTCTCGGCATGCACCAACACCCCTTTTACGGGAAGACGTTATTAAAAGACGAATCACAGATCTCTTATAATTAAAAAAAGAGAAGAATTACCATAGAAGTCTAGAGCATCATCAAAAAATAAAACGAATTGCAAATCTCACATAACCGAAAATGAGAACTTGGACGGCACGATCTTCGTGATACATCGATTGATGGACGCTGCCACCGCCCCTCCCGCGAATGTTCTGTAGAGCAGCCCATCGACCTGCGCAGCCGTAGACATCCCGAATTGACGTCCTGTGGACAACAACTCGGTCTGCGTCGATTTAAGGCACTCGGCGGGATTGCCGGTCGATGGGCTGTTTAACAGCCCGTCGTCCCCTGCTCAACAGCACACTGGGACGACCCCGCGTAGAGCTGCCTGTTCGCCAGCGGTGACTCGTTCTGGGCGGATCGACGTCCTGTAGACAACAGCGAACGTCTGAGCACGTCAAATATAACACCCTATTTTATGACACCCTCCCCAGATACGACAGCCTATGGTGCGTTCACGACTCAAACTGTACTTGGTGGTGCGCTTCTGGCCAACATAGCTTTCCCCGCCCCTATTATGTTACGCTCACCAACACTGAACACCACATGGTATGCTCACTATTCCTCTGAGCACCTGAGTTGTTGTATTTGAGAGCATTAAGACTGCAGTGGAGAACGAAATTCACATTCCGAAAATATTTCACAGGAATCATCCACTGTTTACTAAGTATTCCTGAAGCTTTCAAAGGCTCTCCCTTAAAGGCACTGTTCGCGATAAGAATCGCTTTTCTGTTTTTCTGCCTATCTTGAAACCGGTCCCATTTTGATTCCAATGATTCTTCTGGAATCGTACAAGACCTTCTGGGAATGGAGTTATGGTCCCTCAAAAATTGAGCTAGGGAAGCATGGTGGACGAGTTGTCCGAGGCTTGTAACTTCCGTCTTTTGCAGCCAATGTATGCGATCTGACCTGAGTAAAGAGAGAGGTTGAGAGTGAAGGGAAGAACTGGGCTCTTGATAGGAAACCATCGCTCAACTCACGATTTCGAGTGTTCCTTTGTTCACGTCGAGAGGCGGAAAAGGGCGGGACTTGCCCACAGCGGCGGGGTTTGCCCACTCTTCTAAGCCGTTTTGCGGCTCCTGGGTAGCTTTTCGTCCCGTTTTTTTTGACGCTGTTCTGCTTCTGAGAGCCAAGAGAAGCGTTTGTCATGGAAAATTCGAGGATGAAGTTTATCGCGAACGGTGCCTTTAATTCCGATCTGTTTTCGCACCATTTGCCATCTTTTCTTTCAAAAACTATCCTGAATTATCCTATTCATGTACGTTATCCGATATCCTGCTATTTTCAAAAGCGCAAAAAGCTAAAAGGAGCTGAATCGTAGCAGAAAAAAGACGATTATTCCAAGGATCTAACAAGTATAGCTGGCACACTCATGATAAATACTGCTTGACAAGCGCCGCTCTAAGGTAGGTATCGAAGGTGCTCTCGGATAAAGCATCCTCGTGGCCAGGTCTACCAGGAAAATCGTTGGGGGATACTAACACTGCCGCCTAGATGTTGAACAATCCCGCAGCGCGATGTTTTTACACCTTTGTCATGGCTTCGCACAGTTGGCAGTCCCCTGCACTCACAAGGCATATGTACAGGGCGGACTGTCTTAGATTATCCGATTCATGTACGTTATCCGATATCCTGCTATTTTTAAAAGCACAAAAAGGTAAAAAGACTGAATCAGAGAGGCTCTACTATGGGTGACCACTATGAGCTTTGATACAGTGCGTTCAGAAATGATAGGCTCACCCTTGAAAACCGGGGTTTTCAAAACGCTTCACAGTTTGGCGATCCATACTGTACACTATACAATTCAGCATTGCAAAAAACTTGTGCATACTCAATCTTATGAATACTCCACGATTTTGAACAGTCTTAAGATAAATTTTCGGATTAGATATGATAGGCTCACCATGTAAAAAGTCAAATTTTTTCGAGAAATTTTCCGTTACAAGTCCATTACATATCATTGACGTGGGCACATCGTACCTCGTTGCTGCTAGTATGGGACATGGTACTGCTCTTACTACTTCTAAACAAGCCTAGATTCGTGCCCTCGCCTCTGCTGGACTGAGTCAGCGAAGAATAGCGGCCCGAATCGGACGTTCGCAACACTGTGTTGAACAATTTCTTAAAGATCCGCCTTCTTATGGAGAGGCGAAGTCTACCGGACGCCCTAAGAAGGTCACCAGTCAGGATACCCGTAGGATCAGTCGCCTATGTTCCAACAGCACGCTGTCACTGAATCAAGTCAGGTCGGAAATACCGCTTGATGTTTCGTAAACAAATGTCTGGAACACCTTAAACGGCAATGAAAACATCGCCCGCCAAGTTATGAAGAGGGTCCCGTCAATGTCCGCCAACCATAAAGAAGCTCGACTGGAATTTGCAAGAAAGAAAATGGCAACCGACTGGACAAAGGTAAGGCGATCTCGCATAAGCCAAGAAAATCCTGAAAAAATGAGCTTAAAATTGTTCAGGTTATTTTCTACGACGAGAACAATTTTAATCTTGATGGTCCTGATGGAGCTCGAGATCAGCGGTACTACTGGAGGGATCTCCGTGGGGCAAGGGTCCATTTGTCTTTAACAGAGGAATTTTGGTGGCGGCTCGCTGATGTGTTGGGGAGCATTTTGCAGCGAAGGTGCTTTCGAGATGGCCTTCACTTCCAGTCGGATGAACTCGGAGGAATACCAGGAAACTCTGAGGTCACATCTACCGCCGTTCTTTCTAGAATACGGCATCAGCGCTTCACTTTCCGAAAGAATAAGGCTGCAGCACATGTGTCGTCGAGGTCTACAGGAAATCCTGGGCTGGAGCAGCAGCAAATTCTGATGGCGATGGTAATAGGCCTGCATGCAGCCCTGATTGCAACCCATAGAGAATAGTCTTTGGGGTATAATTCAGGGCCAGGTTTATGTGAACAGCAAACAGTATGGCACTGTAGATGAGCTTAAAGCTACTGTTCTCCGAAGCTCAGATCCACCTTGATAAGAATGTCATATCAAATTTGATCCTTTCTATGCCGAAGAGAATTTTGAGGTCATTGCTAACGGTGGTGGACCTATATCATACTGGATTTTTATTGTTTGTTCTACGTTTTGTTCAATGAATATTTGTTGTCGCAGGGTGAACCTATCATTCTAAACGGTGAAATAAACGAAATTTGCCTCTTAAAATTGTTCAAAATCGTGGATTGAGATTGAGTAAGGACACGTTTTTGCACAGCTGAATTTAATGGCCAAACACTATGGATAGCCAAATCCGTAAAGCGTTTTGAAAACATTGATTTTCAAGCGTGAGTCTATCATTTCTGAACGCACTATATACAAAAAATGTCGACTCTTCAACTTTTACCGAAACAGACGGTGATTCCCATCCGATTATTCTATTCGAGACAACTATACTGAGTAACCCTGAGCTCGAACCGTCCGGGAAGACCTCATGGTAACCTGTCTGCGAATCTTTCTGCAAATGCGGACTCAATGAGCTAATCCATGGCAAAAGCTAAGACATCTTTCATAGTCCTTCTCCGCAAGCGCGGCGGCACGCGCGGGACGAGCGGTGGACTGTGGAACTTTCACCGCGCGGCACGCGCGACGAGCGGGAAGCACTATGAAACCTTGCTGCACCGCCATGGCGGGTGCGGTGAAATTCGGGCCTCAACTGGGACTTGTAAAGAAATTCTCTGGCTTGTATTTGCAACGCGGTGGCGCAGGATAGTCCCCAGAATTATTTATGTTGGAGTAGACTCAAATCGAGAAGCAGTTATTGATTGAAACGGTAAAACCGCTACGGCGGTTTGGGCGGAGCCCGTTATGGCGGTGTTGATGGACTATGAAAGTTCTTACCGCGCGGTACGAACTTTCATAGTCCACCGCCCTTCCGCGCGTCACGCGCGTGCCGCGCTTTGCGATGAGGAACTCGTGAAAAAATGCCTAACGCAGAAATGAAAGTAGCGACATATCCTCACACTTATAGTTAGTGATATTGGCCGTCATTCACATCCTCCGACAAAGCTACAGTAACCTATTTCCAAAATCATGCATGAATTAGAAGAAGGACGTAATAAAGCACTCAGCGAGACGTTTGATCCATTCCCTTTCAATGCTTCTAGACTGAATCTAAAAATTATAAGGACAAAGATGGAGAAAAAGAAAGAATGCGGACATATGCTACAGTTAGTCACTGATAAACTTATGTCGACACTAGCCCTAAATTTTGGTGTTTTTCCTACGTGCGTATGCGGAGCAGGGATGTGCGGAAATTTTCAAAGAAAAATTTAGAAAACAGAAAATCGAGTTTGTCAGAAAACAGAAATCAGAAAACACAAAGGCCAAAACGGCCAGATAATAGAAAACAGAAAATTTTCAGAAAAAATACTCATTGCATTTGATTTTTTGTTTCAAGTGAAGAGAGAGTGTAATTCTGAACACCTGTCTCATACCGGTAGTATACTATCTACGGAACTGCACAAATGGCCTATAGTAGCAATGACGCGTCAATGATGGATACATTATCATTAAAGGCACTCACCCTGAGAGTCTTGGCTGAGATGAACAGCACATCAGGCTCAATCGCCAGAGACATCGGGTTCAACCTCGCTGTCAGCAGCAGCTGCTGCTCGCAACTACATAACTGCAGCAGCTGCTGAGGACAAGGGGTTGAATTCAATCTCTGTCTTGGGATGCTACCCTATTGTGCCGGAGTACTAATCCTTATGGCGAGTGCGCGTGCAAGGTCCGCGATAAAAACGATTATTCAATTTCCTTCATAAGAATGCAGTCCCGGTTATCAAAAAAAAAAGAAAATAAGTGAGAAGTTGCATGCAAAGCGCACAAAAACTAGTCAGAATGGCTAATTGCGGTGTACGCCCCACCCCCAACTAGCAAGATTTTTATAAATGCCTGTTTTCCGTCTTCTATTTTGCTGCTAAAGCAGTTCAGCAACTACTTTGAATGCAACAAAAACAAGCAATTGTAGAAATCCGGTTAATTGGGGGCGGGCTGAGACCCAGCAATGGCTTGTTTCTGAGCGTTTTTTCTAAAACTTTGAAACTATTTTCACTTTTGTGAAAACCAGACCTACCTTCTCATGAAGATGCAACTATTAACTTTTTTAGCGTGAACCCTGTACTCAAAGCAATCGTCATTAAAAGACAATGGGCACTTATAATACCTTGTTATGACTAAATAAGCAGCACTTTTTCCCACAGCTGGGTTTCATTAATTTTTTCTGTTTTGCATTTTTTTTAGAAAACAGGAACAGAGACAGAAGGCCGAAACAGCCAGAAAACAGAAATTTCCTGCACACCACTGGTGCGGAGCAGGTGGAGAGACAGCGAGAGAGTGTGGAGGAGAACGAGACGCTGCACACGCGAAACGTTCACGCACGCGATGTGCCCAGTGAATTTTTCTTGGGAATAAAGGTAGATACCTAGTGTACCTGGTGAAATAGAGGGTATATCATGGCAAGTACTATTAACAGAATTCAAACACTGACACGAAACTAATAAAAGTAAGGGTAGATACATGTAGACAAAGATAACAATGTGTTTCTAGTGAACATTAAGTTGAATAAAACATATCAAAACATATACAAACTGAATTGAAACAAGGAGTAAACTGAACATTTACAAAAATTCTAGGTGCGGCTAGGTGGAGGTGAAGCATACGGCAACACAAGTCAATTTCCCTGCTGCTCACATACGAATTTTTTTAGTTGTTAGGTCCTTTAGGAGCCTAATAGACTCCCGCCAGCTAAAAGAGCGCGGCAGCATACAATAGGGAGTATCGAACATGCGGCGGCGCACGATCGATTCCTTTTCAATCCATGCTGCCGCGCCATTTCAGCGGCGGAACTCTATTCGGCCCCATTATGCTTCCAGCCTAGAGGCGCGGCGAATTGCATTCCTACAACATCGATCAGTGCGGCGCAGCGTGATCAATACCATAGATTGCACTCGCCGCGCCGTGCCCCGCGGCGGAGTACAAACGACCTCCTTAGAGGCTATTCGTGTATTATTCGGCAAAAATCTCGCCAGCAGAAAGGATCGAACCCGGGAGTCCACGGCTGGTAAACCCCGGCTTAGACCACTTTGTCCAACCTCGGCTCGGCGGGTAGATGGAGGAACTGGTGAATTTCGACGTTTTGACATCATTCCGAAAAATGGCTCATAACTATTTTCCAATATGATTCAGGCGGCAGCTTGTAGGTTGAATCTATGATCTCACCCTGAAGCCAATCTATCACAAAAGTGTGGGGTGAATGGGAAGTTCTAGCAGCCCGTCCTGTCACTCTTCTTTTGGGATGAATGATAAAATTGAACAGATCGACGCAAGTAAATCAGATGCATGGGAAGTAGGATGAATAAGTGTGAAAATATTGAATAAACTAGTCGAAATGAGTGAGACGATTGAGGAGTAAGATGAATGAGATGATCGCGACGATAGGGACAATTTGACGTATTCGTATATCAAGGCGATCGAAATTGATGAATATTATGGGTAAACCAAAGAGAGATCAATAAAATGAATGAAACGATCGAGATGTGGATGACAAATGATACCAGGGACAAAAGAGAAAAGAGAGATGAATAATGGGAAGTTGGAGAGATGAATGAGGAGTGAGTATGACGCTTCGAGCAAATATGGTGCCTGTGATGACCGAAACAGACAAAATAACTGAATGAGAAGAATAGGATAATGATATCTGGGCAAGCTTTATTACCAACTCTGCCAGAGTGCGGAGCGTGGCGAGCGTCCACTTGGAAGCGATAAAGTCAAGTTATCGTTGGGAAACGCTTGTCTCAATTGTGATCGCGCAGGAAAATACAGAAAACGAGAAAAGAAAATATTAGGAAAACGTCATGAAATCAAAAATAGAACTTCTAAAAGCTTTCGGTTATGTGTTTGCTTTTCGGATAGTACAACAGTCTTCTTCCATATGGCAAACACGTGTCGCCGACCTCATTCTCAATCGCGCTGACCAACAAAGAAGAGTTTTTCTCGGATTAGGAAAAACTCACATTGAACAGGAGGATGAATGCGGAGGACGACACGAATCTCAGCCAGCCAGTAAGTGTTGACTCAGTTTGTGCGCGACAGAAATACTGCATTAGTAGCGCCGGCCAAACAGAAGAGACGGAAATGCACAAAAGTCAACAGAATGGAACATTTCTCTGGTGGAACAAGGGCGAAAACTTGTTAGCTTGTGGAATGTAACCTGTGAACAGTAATTACGGGATGGTCCCACCACGATAATCTGCGCGCTATACATATTCTCCAAGCTAGAACATGTCAGATAGCGGTGAGTGCTATTTTCAAATGTTTTGTCGCAAAATGAAGACCAGAATCAGGGTCAAACATGACTTGACTTAATCGGTTGGCTTTCGCCTGACGCGGTCATTCCGCATCTTCACCGAGGTGTGCCGTCTTAGTAGTCAGCCGTGTCCATTTTTCACGGTCTTCAGCCACAATTTGAACACATTCCATCCAGCTGTCACTATTCTATTTCTTCGAAATGAAACATCGCGCCTGAACTGTCTTTCGATGCCGAGTGACTTCAAATCCTCCTTAACCACATCCGTCCAGAACTTTCGCCTACGCCCAGGTGGACGTTTCAGACAGGGGATTTGGAAGCTATTTTTAAAGCGTGTTGTAGCCGAGACGATTCGGCGTTCTTCTTAGTATATGCCCGAGCAGTCGAAGTCGACTTTCCATTGCTGCTTGAGATGGCGTTAGGAGATGTTGGCACCCCTCCCTCGTGTCAAGCGTTGATGTACTGCGTCGATTTCCTTGTAAAGGTCTTCGTTATGGCATACACGCGGCCAGAAATATCCAAGCAAACGCCTAAAAGCTTCCTCCGTGCAATCCAACCTTTCCATCTGCGTTTTCGATTGCTAGCCGCCCACATGTCTCCGATCCGTACATCAGGTGATAGGGCGAATAGCGGATAGGTAGACGCGCAACTTGGACTTTTCGCGATGGTGGTAGACCACAAACACTTGGTTAGAAAAAATTGAATGCAGACGTAGCTTTAGCTGGGCATCGCCGTCGAATATCCGCTGCATAACTACCATCGTTCTTCAGCAAACAGCCCAAATAACAGAAATCGTCCACCAGTTCGGATACGTTGTCCGTCCACACAAACGTAAACTCGAGTTGAAGGCCTCCTGAGAGACCCACATCTGCTTGCATTTGTCGGGACGAAGACGAAGTCCATAGGCATGCGGCATACTTCGAAACGAGGTTCACAATCCTTTGCAGTTTTGCGTTGTTTTCCAGCGAAAGTAACACAATGTCGTCGGCGTACTCCAGGTCGACAAGGGAGCGTCCTGATGGTGTTAGGATCACATCCGCAGGAAACTGTTCTGCAACTCTACGCATGATGTCATCAACGGCGAAGTTGAAAAGAAAAGGTCCTGCAACGGCTCCTTGCCTTACTCCTGTTTTCACCTCGAAAGCTGACCTAAATCCGACAGGTTTACGAACTGCTGCTGTTGTTCCTTTGTTCATGTCCTCGATTAACCGAACATACTTTTCAAGGACTCCGTCTGCTCGCAGAGCATTGAGCAATCGAGCACGATGAGGAGAGTCGAACGCGGCTTCAAAGTCCAAAAAGCAAGCTGTAATGGCTTCGAATACCGCTGCAACGATTCAATTACTCTTCTCACGACGAACACTTGGTCGATGGTCGATCTTCCAGGTCGAAAACCGGCTTGCTCATCTCTGGTCGTTCCTTCACGATGTTTGATAAGTCGCTCGAGAATGATACGTTCTAAAACCTTGTACATGACACGAAGTAGAGAGATTCCTCTGTAGTTCTTAGGATCCGTGACGGATAGCTTCTTGTGAAGAGGTACGATGATCGCATGTCTCCACGAATCGGGTATCCTTTCGCTCATCCATATGGCACGGATGGTGTTGGTCATTTCACGAATCCCAGACGGAGGAAGAGCTTTCAGCATTTCAGCAGTGATGTTGTCATCTCCACCTGCCTTTCCATTCTTCATTTTCCGGACACAATCCAAAACTTCAGACTCAGTCGGCGGTTCCTCACTGACATCGTAATGTGCTCTCTGAACATGCGGGAGCTCAGGTACTGATGGCGCTGGACGATTCAGTAGTGAACTGAAGTAATCCTTCCATATTGGCAGCGTCGCATCACCAACTGCAACTCCATTGGTAGTGTTCAAGACAGGAGAACATCTCTTCATCTTCCCGCTATACTGTCGCAGCAACGTGTAGGCTTTCTTCGGATTCTTTTCTCCCAAGCCTTCTCGAACTCCTTAGCTCTACACGTCCACTCTCGTTCGCGCTCACTTTGAAGCTGCCGACGCAACTTCCTCCTCAGACGCTTCTCCTCCACGAAGTTTCCTGCAGTTCGGAGAGCACATACTCTGTTGTAGGTAGATGTTGTTTCTTCTGAGACGTAGGCGAACTTCTTCTTAGGCTGTACAACCGGGAGTGCCTCTCGGGCATTTGGGGGCGTACCAGCCGAGGTGATTTCGGGCGAGGGGATTGATCTGAGGATGCGAAATCGGGGGCGGAGTCGCGCTTCGAGCGAGCCGAGGGCGCAAGGGGCTCATCCGAGGGGGCAACGACAGTTTCCACGTACGACCTCCTGAAAAAGCTCTGGCGCCGTCCTTCAAACATGTCATATTACTTTTATCTTCTACAGACTTGCAGTTTATTTGTTCCTTTTACTTATTCATGATCAAATCGAGCAATCTCCTTATTGAATAATTGCGTTATTCCTGAGCCTCATTTTCGTTCTCAATAAATACAACACACATCACGAGGCTGCAAAATAATCATTCAAGTTTCGACATTCTCAAAAAAAAAACGTAACATAGTCTTCAAGATTTCGAAACTTCCTCTCAGGTTAGGTTTCGGCTCAAAGAGCCTATTTTAAACCTTCTTCTGCCCAGAATGGGGCTAGAAACCTTAATGGTTCATAATATTCAAGACTTTTTGAGATTCTATTTCGAAGTTTCACGAGAATTCCCGAACTTTGATGATGAATTTGCAGTCTCTTAAAGGCAGTGGTCACGATGGAAAACGTTACCGAAAAAAACTACAAAAATCAGCTTAGATCAAAAATAGCTCAAAAACTGTGAAAGTGGCGCGGTGAAAAACGGGCTAGAACTAGAGTTATTAAGACCCTAAATTTCCAGTTCGTGCACACGTGCACAGAAAGATCACAGTCTCATGCCAAGCAGTCGAAAATCATCGACACTCAGAGGAAGGAAAAAATGCAAATATAATTAATAAAACAGTTGAACAATGAAAGCAACCATTTCAGTCAATGTTTTTGACCATAAATCCAAAGGTTCATTGATTGAAATTCGATTTCAAGCCAGCTGATGTTCTTGATATTAGAGATCATCGATGTCGATGATGTGTGAGCCTGTCCACTATCAAAAGGACAAAAATTCAGGCTTCAAATTTGGCCTGAGCAAGGTTTTTTCATGATTTTTTCTTATAAGTTCTAATTACTCATACCCAGAAAAGGGTTTAGGAGAGAAAAGAAGCATTTATACAATTGAGCATGACCACTGCCTTTAATGTATGATGTACTTTTGGAATATCCCTAATCTCTTTCCTGCTTTCTCCCTAGCAAATCCGCGACAGGGATTCCTTCTATGTGCAATTTTTTCGAGTAACAGTTTAATACTACATTTTTCCAGGTTTTATGTATCACTTGGATGGTCCGAAGCAGAGCGCTCCAAGACCATCGAGAAGATGATCAAGCGCCGCTCGCAATGCAGCGAACACTCTCCACATCTCTGCAGAATGCGTTGTGAGTTTTTACATTTAACTTTCATGGGTATTTGTTTTGAACTATCGCCATGTTCTGTTTGACTCCTATGTTTTCAGAGGTTACACTAGGACGTACAAATGTGAGGCTGACGTAAATGGAGATGTCAGATGGATACCTACATACCCCACTTGTTTTGAAACATATTTGTTATGAAAATATCCTATTTGGGTCTGTTTGATCAGGGTCAAGGGGAAACATGAGTGGAAGCAGGAAGAACTGGTTCACAGTCGTGAAAACTAGGCGATCACTGTTGCATGCACAACCAATAATATGATGCAGAAATGTTTTTGTCGAGTATTTCGTCGTTTTTCACAAATTTTATGTCTCTAGTTCGCTGGATGGAAGGAGCGTGTTTTTTAAGTTTAACAACTACAAATCGTGAGCAATTTTTTGTACTCAAGAATTTCTGTCTTGTCTCGTGGTTTTCATTCGGCTGTGGGCCTGTAGTTCTAGCCCTTGCATTTCGAAGTGTCATTCCTGCTTGTTTTGTGCATTTGAAGTATTTGAAAACCTTGAAGTGATCGTATTATGATCAGATCCAGTCTAGTTTTCAACAGTAAGTCATGGACACTTGTTGTATTTAATTTTTCAAGAACTGTAAGAAAGGTAATATGTAACGTTTAGCCGAAATTATTTAGAATTGCTGTGGTTCACTCTTATTTCAATAAATTCGTTGTCGTCAACTATAATCACATAAAATGGCATAAAGCATAAAATTGAAGTATTATGGAGAAGTAATATTCAAAGTAGTGCCGTACTAGTATTAAAGTATTAGTATTGACATAATACTGCTGAAAATATAGTGGAATACCATGAAATCCGCTTTTTACTGTTTTGAATTCCCGCGCTTCACTAGAAAAAGGTCCGCGGATCAGCCGCCAAGAGAAGCAGGGGGTTGGTCCGAGGGCGCTGGGGGGGCTGCTGCCGAGTTTGGGACGCTCGGATGAGTCCCCGGTGGACACTCGGCTGGTGCCCCCCGAATGCCCGAGCTCTTTCGAAGCGTCCTGGATGCACTTGACAAAAGAATCCGCGTCGCAAAGTTTCTTCTTAGTCCGTACTCCGATGTGAATAGAAACGCGTTGTCGAAAATTCCTTCTGCACTCTTCATCTCTCGAACTTGTCATGTCAATCCTCTGGAGAGGCCGAGCCCCTCGCTTCCCCTTATGAATCCTCGCAGTGAAGTTCAACAGAACAGGACGGTGATCCGAATTGAAAGCGACATCCCACACAGCTCTAGATCTTCGAATGTCCGATACTGGAATATTCCTCGTCAGGACATAGTCAAGCTGTAGTTTCAAAGTTGTCATCTTCCGCTTCCGCTGCTTTTCTGGAGATAGCTGGGTTGGTCCCCGCCACGTAAGCTGATGGCGGCGATGATTCCTCTTGAATGTCGATGCAATAATTAGACCACTCCGTTCACAAAAGTCGACAAGGCGGTAGCCATTGTCCGATGTTTGCTCCACTGGGTAGAACCATTTACCAGGTACTTCGGATTCCTGATCAAGTCCCATCTTAGCGTCTACGTCGATTTTCACGACAACAGCATGTTTACAAGGTATCCTAGCCAGCAACGTATTGAGTTCCTCATAAAACGCATCCTTCGGATTCTCTTCGGCGGTTTCAGTGGGCGCATGAGCACTCACTATCCACAGATTAAATCCTCTGTGATCCCGCAATCGTACGAATGCATTCCGGCACGACGTTGAGCCAAACTCCTTGACCATACCATTGAAATCCTTCCTTACAGCTATTGCACAGCCTCCCACTCTCCTATCGTCAGCGTTACCGCAGATGGTGTACTTCCGACGCTGATGACGGGTCTATCCTGAGGCGGGTTTCTGCAAAGCAGCAAACGGTGCATGGAAATAGCTCAGAAGTCTGATAGCGCAGTTTTTTGGATATCACTCGACAGCGATCGACAGTTCAGGGTGGCGAAATTGTGGCTTGTGGCCAAAGACTCCATGATTCCTTAGTTACGGATCCTAAGGTGTTATGGACCAGAGGCCTTAGTGTGCGGGACGGCGACACCTTTATGCGATGTGCGGGATACTTTCGCGATATAGTTGTGCACGCTATATCGCTCGAACGTTCCCTGTGTACACTCAAACATCTGCTGGGTTCAGTAGAAGCAGGGGCACCAACGAGCAGGTACCAACAGACTTGTATACACACCCCAAGGCACTCTTTTAGCAGCTACAAATTCGGATTTGGAAACATTCTTTGTAGTTCTACCAATTGTGTAGAAGGTATTTTTGGCAATTGCGAAACAGACAAAAATCTTGGACACTCAAGCCGATTATAAAAAATTTTATAAGTTTTGACACCGATTTTGTTGTATCTTCAGCCATTGCTTGCTGTCTTACCACTTCCAAGTGGGTTCAGAGCTTCAGCCGCTGATCCCTGGAGAAGGACGATGTGTGAATGAAGACACACCGCTCTGCCATCCTTTATACCCTACCCTTATCAGTCAGGTATCATCAGTCTGGTTTACAGTGATTGGCCGGGAGTTTTTGCCTGCTTAGCAATAGTCATATTTTTTTGCAAACGGCCGGATCGTCTAGTATTGCTCCTCTAGTTCGACTTATTTCGTTGTTGAAAATCGATTGGACCGATGATAGAGAAATTCGCAGGTCTGCGGCCATCTGATCCATACTCACCTCCTCCTTCGAAAACCTCAGTTTTGACAAACACTGCGAATCGGTATCTGCTAGAGCCATCGCGGCCGTCAATAATATATTCAGGGGACTGGGGACAAGAAGCAGCGCGGTGCTACTGAGAGCCTACAAAACCTATGTGAGACCTATTCTTGAGTATGAGACACCGGTGTACTTTCCGCACAAAAAGAAGAGCATAGTTAGACTTGAAAAGGTGTAAAACGGGTTTACAAGGAAGTTAATGATCAGGAAGCTTGGATTTTGCCATTATCAACAAACGCCATCAGCAGAAACCAGGAATAGTGAGCTCAACTTGCAATCTCTTCTGATAAGAAGAAACTTTAATGACTTACTTCTGCTGCACAAAATCCTGTATAAACCGGACTTTGGTCTGCGGCCTGAGTGTACTGTCGAGTTGAGAACATCAAGTACCAGGGGAGGAGCTTGAAAAATTCTACGCAAAAACTCGAACCTTAACTGCAGGCGCTTTTTCTTTATTAATAGGACGACTCCAGCATTTGAACGGCTCGGGAGGCTCAAATCCATCCCTGTGAGTCATAAGGCGTTCAGGAAACTTGCAACTGAATACTTCGAGAACGAACCTGGCGAGCGCTAATCCTTCACGGAGCAGTCACTTTTACTCTCGCCATTACGGGCTATACGTATATCTGCTTTGAATCCATTGCTTTATCTGACCGAAATACTGGTAGTTTTTCCCTCGTTGTTACTAGATGTTTTTTGTTGGTGATTTCATATATGAGCTGTTCATTGCACATAAGTCTGGTCCGCAGGCTTATGTAATATATATATATATATATATATATATATATATATATATATATATATATATATATATATATATATATATATATATATATATATATATATATATATATATATATATATATATATATATATATATATATATATATATATATATATATATATATATATATATATATATATATATATATATATATATATATATATATATATATATATATATATATATATATATATATATATATATATATGTACTAAGGTTCTTCAGTTCATTACTGGACTGTCTCTTTATCCTGGCTTTCTCTCACGCAGCGATTGCGAATGAAGAGAAATACAGGCCGTAGACAACTCGTCCACCAATTTTTGACCTCAAAAAATATTCATTTTAGTGAGCCATAACTCTGTTCAAAGGGGTCTTGGACGATCTCAGAGGTATCACTGTGATCAGTGTGTCACTCTTCCAAGGAAAATCAAAAATCTAAAAAATCTGAAAAAATTTTTTGGGTGTCCTGTGCCTTTAAAGGCGTTGTGCGCGCTGAAAACCACTCACCGTTTTTATCGGTCCGAATGATTTTCTGGGCCCACCTAAGAACGTAGTGAGAGCTTGTTTCTGTTAAAAACGCCTTTTTGTGAATATAAAGGAGGTCGAATGCCTGAAATTCTGTCCAAAGAGACCGGCCCTTCTTCAGTCACCTGGCACGATTTGCTGTCAGCCATCATATAAGTAACTGATCAACAATTGATACAGTGCACCTGAGGGGAAGTTGATGCAATACACTATACGATTAAGCGAAGAATGACTTTTCTACACATCGGTCAACCTTTCCTTATCCACAAATCACTTGGAAGAAAGATGAAATTAATTTGATGGTGAGATCGTTGGTCAAAGCAGCGATCTCTAACGATCGACTCTTCCTTTCTCAGAAGTCGATTGAGATATTTTCGGTCCGAAAAAGGAGTTTTCAGTGAATTTTTGGCGTTGTTTTCAACGTATATATTATATAGGGTACTAGAGCTCTCTATATAAAGAATACTCGAAAACGAAATCCATTGTGAACGATGCCTTTAACTTACTAGGGCCTGTTTTAGTTACACCACGATGTTTAATAAAACCATGTTCTAGATGTTGTAGGCATAGTCAGTCCTGTGCGTCAATAATCCGTGTACAAAACTTCCTAAATGCTTCAGATATTTACAAAAGATTGACGAGAGAAGTACCCGAATGGCAATTTTTGGGTGTTTTGAAGAAATTGTCTCGGACTCAGCACAGAGTTTTTCTAGGGTTTGTTTTGGATGCTGATTACAAATCTGAGGCTCGTTTGCCAATTTTCTTCAAAGCTTGATTTGGTTGAAGCCTTTCCAAAGGGTATTTTGCTGGCCAATCGCGACTTCTGGCGATTTCCTGAATGCTGCGGGAAAATAGCCCCGAAACCTCCTCATAGAGGCTATTTGTGCTGCTTTACACAAATCTGTTGTCCGCTTATCGGTTTCTCCTTGGATATTCCTTGGTAAGTACCGGTGGGTATACGGTAGTTTGGTCGAAGTCTCAAATTTGGCTCAAAATTCCTCTGTGGGTGTTATTTAGGACGCCGAACACGAGAGCTCTGAAATATTAAGGTAGGTTACGTCAGTAAACCTACAATAACCCTAAGTCTAGAGCGAGAAACAGACCCCAGAGCCTGCATTCATGAACAATTTACCCACGAGGTCAGGGTAAGTCCTGCCCGGAATCTCTGCGAAACCTTTCTTCTATGCGTCTGTCTCGCTTCTCCGGAGAGGAGCGAGGTAGATGTGTAGCACAAGAATTGCAGTGATTCCGAAAAATATTTACCCTTACCTCGCGGGTAAATCGTGCATGAATACGTGCTCAAGCTCGCGTTCAGCAACTTAAAAAAACTGCAGTTGAAAGTTTTGAGAAGGATTTCTTTCTGAACACCTCAAAAACTTCCTGATGCGCACCCTCACAGTTTCGCTGAGCAATGAAAATGCCCTTTTGAATTCCCCTGAGGCATTTAAAGAACTTCGATCGCGGATCATTTAGGTACTGTCACAAACCTACAACAACGAAAACATGGTTCTCCAAATCGTCGGGATATGGATAAACAATCCCTAGTTAGACCTGTCATCTTGAGGGTAATGCTCAGTTTTCGGTTTTAAAGACAACAGCTCTGGGGACGGAATGTCGCCATCAAATCGTCACCCCGTGATTATTCTGTTCATCATAACTCAAACGGCTTCAGCAGCCTTGCTATTCCCGCCATATGCGTTGCTCTACGTCCCTGCCTTGCATTCATCGTGGGGGAGCGATGTGGGGGGCGAGGGGAAAGGGGAGGTTGTCGCGTGTTGTATGCCTTGGGTGGCACTGGCTGCTACATCTGCAATGCCACACGATGCAGCATAGCAGCATCAAGTGCAATCTCGATGACATTTTCGCTGAAATCCTTAGGCCAAAAACTCTTCTTTTCTTCTCCCACTCTTTGTTTTTTTCGGCGATTTTCCTTATCATCGCATTCCGGTCATAATAGTATGTTATTCCAATTCGAGTTCTCGGTCGTAAATTTTCTAGCTTTCTCTCTTTGATAATATCGCTATCAGTGGCGGCGGTAGTTGTCAATTTATCGCGTGCGCCTGTTTAAGACGTTTATCAAACATCTCTTTTGATTGCAAAACCACCTCGGAACCTTCGTGAAGTGTCAGGTTCGAAAGGGCTGTGCGTTTATCGAAGACGAAAAAATCGCCCATTTAGTTTCTCGTCAATTCTCTCTGAAGGATGCCGTTAATTCGCGATTCCATTTATATTTTTCATTTTCGCCATTCTTCGAAGTTAGCTGAATGAGAACTGACAAGTATTTGAACTGAATTGGGTAACTATTCGAATAATATTTGAGCAAATCGAACACTAGGGATTCGAATATTCGATTTATTTGGGAACTTTTTTTTTCAGAATTTCGATTCATTAAAGCTTGAAATCATTATTTTTTCGTAAATTCGATTCACTTGAATTTTTCTGATTAGTTCCTCAAATATTCCCCTCATTCGGTAAAGTCAAAATATGCGGTTATTCGATCATTCGATTCTTGCGGGACTGCGAATTGTTTAGCGTTTTGAGTATAATCTACGTATCCAGAGAGTGAAAAATTTTGATACTCGACTATTTGGCTGATTTTAAGTCGAGACATTAAAATACGCATTCAGACAGGGATTTTTTCTGGTTTGTTCGTATATTACTCAGAATTCTTCACAAGTTCGGGAAGTTACTCGATCAATATTGAGATCGATTTTCGAATAATCTATCGAACAAAATTCAGGATAGGATCTCGAAGTTATTCACTCGGATAATTTGGAGAGGCTAAATTTGAGTTTGTTCATTTATTTAGAGGTTTTAGCAAAGCCATTCATGAACGTGAGGTTCGCTTGAAATTTCTGTAAGTGCTATGTTCGTGAAGGAATTCTTAACTCTTCAATGCGCCAGATTCGAAAACTTCATTCGTTTAGGGATTTTTGGAGGGAATAATCGAATTATCCTTTCAATCGTTATGTTTCGAAAACGAGACATTTTAGAGATTCATACATTCGGAAGTGGAGATCGAATATCTACCATGTCTAGATGTGACCATGTTCTCGATTTGCTGATCGTATGCTAGAAAATCGCTACCCAAAATCAGACGAATGGATCGAAATATCTTTCCGAACTGACCGAATTCTCAAATTTTCGAATGACTCAGAAATTTGAGAGAGGAATTCCGAGAGGATCGAATAGTCGTATAGTGTGGAAAATCAAAATTCCCGATTTATGTAGTCCAATATTACTCGAAAATACGATTTACTCCGAAATTATTGGAATACTCATTCCCATCGGTTCTTTTTCTTCTAGATTTCTAGAAATTTGGTATGCTAGTTTTGTCGTAATTAGGATTGATTCTCCGCCTTTCATTCTCCACAGGTTTCAGTTGCTATTAGAAACTGCTGCCAATAATGTCTTATATATGTTATTATCTGTTGTTATGTGAAAAGAGGAGACGCCTTAGGCATACATAGTATAAGTTCATTGGATCTGACCCTTTAGGATATCTGCGACACCCATACTTTCATGCATGAATAACTTTTTCTCCTATTCCATGGTTATTATTATTATCCGCATTTCACTACAATTCTCGTATCTTCCGTCTACGGGGTGTTGAATGAAACTATATATGATAGATGCCAACATACGTTGCCTGGTTACAGGCTAGAGTTCATGCGGATCTTCGCAATTTGACCGCTTTCGCTTCAAGATGTCGTACGCGTTGAACATACCCGATTTTCAGTCATTTCATGACAACCGTTGCCGGAGAACTGGTCCGCGCCTATTTTATGACCATTAAAAAACTACGCACCAACCTGGGGTTTCCCTCTCGAAAGCAAGATAGTTTAGGGCCTTAAGAAGTGAAACTTCCACACAAAGTCAGGTTTTCTACTCCAGTTTAATCCCAGCTATCAGGGCTTACGATATC
>JAPDOI010001329.1:0-194331 GCA_029168955.1 Aplectana chamaeleonis
GAATTGCCCTCTAGAATTTGGTTTCACGGGAATATCAGCCTACACCCAGGGATTTCCTCCCCTGCCCACAGTGCAGCCGCAGGCTGCACTGTCCATGCTGAGTTCCAACCGAATTGCCCCCCTAGAATTTGGTTTCACGGGAATATCAGCCTACACCCAGGGATTTCCTCCCCTGCCCACAGTGCAGCCGCAGGCTGCACTGTCCATGCTGAGTTCCAACCGAATTGCCCCCCTAGAATTTGGTTTCACGGGAATATCAGCCTACACCCAGGTTTTCCTCACCCTAGCCCACAGTGCAGCCGCAGGCTGCACTGTCCATGCTGAGTTCCAACCAGGAATTGCCCCCTAGGAATTTGGTTTCACAGCGGAATATCAGCCCCTTCCACACCCAGGGATTTCCTCCTGCCCACAGGTGCAGCCGCAGGCTGCACTGTCCATGCTGAGTTCCAAACCGAGAATTGCTCCCCTAGAATTTGGTTTCACGGGAATATCAGCCCTACACCCAGGATTTCTTCCCTTGTCCCACAGTGCAGCCGCAGGCTGCACTGTCCATGCTGAGTTCCAACCGAATTGCCCCCCTAGAATTTGGCTTCATGGGAATATCAGCCTACACCCAGGGATTCCCTCCCCTGCCCACAGTGCAGCCTGCGGCTGCACTGTCTATGCTGATTTCCAACCGAATTGCCCCCCTAGAATTTGGTTTCACGGGAATATCAGCCTACACCCAGGGATTCCTCCCTGCCCACAGTGCAGCCGCAGGCTGCACTGTCCATGCTGAGTTCCAACCGAATTGCCCCCTAGAATTTGGTTTCACGGGAATATCAAAGCCTACACCCAGGGATTTCCTCCCTGCCCACAGCGTGCAGCCGCAGGCTGCACTGTCCATCTTGAGCTCCAAACCAGAATTGCCCCCTAGAATTTGGTTTCACGGGAATATCAGCCTACACCCAGGGCCTCTTCCTCCCCTCTATTTGCCCTATACAGTGCAGCCGCAGGCTGCACTGTTCACAGTGCGTGCAATTTTGCACTGTTCATCTTCGACCAGTGAATTCCCTCTAGAATTTGGTTTCACGGGAATATCAGCCTACACCCAGGATTTCCTCCTGCCCACAGTGCAGCCGCAGGTCTTCACTGTTCATGCTGAGTTCTTCTTCTTCTTCTTATCAGCCACATTGGAGTTTGCTTCCTCATAAGCGCAGAGAAAGGGCGGCAACATCACTCGGCTTGTTCCACATATCACGAGCAGACAGAGGAGTAGGTCTGGCAGAGCATGAAAATAGATGTAGTGAATCATGACCAGTATTTTGAAAGTCAGGACATTTATCCGGGACCGATTCATCGATCCTATGTACGTACAGGCTTTGAGGTACGAAGAATGACCGGCAACGTAGACTCCGCTAGAGTGACGCGGGAGCGTCTGGGCAGAGTCTTCTCACTGTCATCGACCGTAGGAAGAGCACACTACCAAGGACTGGATTAGGAGTGGCACAGGACAGGTATTCAGATACGAATCCGAGATGCTCCAACCTACGCGTGGTGGATCTGTGGAGTCGACTACCAAGATCAAGAAAGACTCATCAAACGAGCGTCAACAACTCTCCACGAGGAGTTTTTTCTGTGTGGGAGTGTAAATGGCTGGCTGCTACACTCCTTGGTATTCTACTGTTACGAGCTGGCATTGAGAAGAATCCTGGACCGCGAAACAAGACTCCGCGATATCCATTGCCCGTCATTGTGGATTGTCGGCACAACATGCGAGCATCCAGTGCAGTGGTTGCCTTGGCTGGGAGTACACCTAAAATGTTCAGGGTTAACTAGTTACAGTGATTACACTGATGCCTATTGTTGTATGTCTTGTATTAATTCATGCCTTCTACGGTTCCTCTTCATAGTCTCAACATTTTTCAACTCAATATTAATGGCTTGCGTGCGCCAAACTTATGGGACTTTACATTGTACATTGAACGCTCACAACCTGATGTCATCCTCCTACAGGAGACCAAACTTAGCGTGTCCTCCCTTCTCAGCCCCGCCTTCCCGGCTATACATCCTATCATATTCCCCTGTACATCACATGGCGGTGGCATTCCAATCCTTTGTTAAATCTTCAATTCCATCTCACCTTATTGACCTTCCCAATGACAATGTTGTTGAATGTATAGGAGTTCATATAGTATTGCAAAGCTGTCCTCTGGATATTGTCAATGTTTACATTCCCCATCCACCTCTTGTCCCAACATTTGATCCCACACCATACTTACATGATGTATTTTCAATCCTCTCATCTTCATCTGTTGTCATGGCTGGTGACTTTAATGTCTCATTCCTTCTTCCTGGTTCTCCTCCTTAGATCCTGATGACAGAGGAGAACTACTTTGAGCTTTTGCGGATGATTGTGACTCTAATTCCTATAAACGAAGATTCTCCTACTCGTCTCCCATCGACGGGCAGGCCCTCCTCACCTGATGTCACGTTCGTTTCCTCTTCTCTTGCCATGTCTTGTAACTGGTTCACATCTGTGGCCATGGCCAGTGATCATGTACCCATCAGCACAACATTGGATCTGTCTCTTAATAGTCATCTCGCACCTTTTTCTGGCTCCCGTAGCAAATGTTACATTAACTACAGTAAGGCTAACTGGGTCCTGTTTAAGGAGGTGCTGCTCAGCCGGGTAGCCAACTATCCGCTAGCTGGCTCTGTTCATGACAAAGAGAAGTTCGTCGTCGACACTATATGCGAAGCCTCCAGAATAGCCATTCCGACCGGTCGTGTAAGAACGTTCCACCCTAGCGTACCAAAGGAAGCACTGGAGCTAATCACACAACGGGACGACAGACGCAGAACTGATCATTCCGATCCGTGCATTTCATGCTGAGTTCCAATCGAATTGCTCCCCTAGAATTTGGTTTCACGGGAATATCAGCCTACACCCAGGGATTTCCTCCCCTGTCGACAGTGCAGCCACAGGCTGCACTGTCCATGCTGAGTTCCAATCGAATTGCCCCCCTAGAATTTGGCTTCACGGGAATATCAGCCTACACCCAGGGATTTCCTACCCTACCCACAGTGCAGCCACAGGCTGCACTGTCCATGCTGAGTTTCAATCGAATTGCTCCCCTAGAATTTGGTTTCACGGGAATATCGGCCTACACACAGGGATTTCCTCCCCTGCCCACAGTGCAGCCGCAGGCTGCACTGTTCATGCTGAGTTCCAACCGAATTGCCCCCCTAGAATTTGGTTTCGCGGGAATATCAGCCTACACCCAGGGTTTTCCAGCTGCAGGCTGCACTGTCCATGCTGAGTTCCAACCGAATTGCCCCCCTAGAATTTGGTTTCGCGGGAATATCAGCCTACACCCAGGGATTTCCTCCCCTGTCCACAGTGCAGCCGCAGGCTGCACTGTTCATGCTGAGTTCCAACCGAATTGCCCCCCCCCTAGAATTTGGTTTCGCGGGAATATCAGCCTACACCCAGGGTTTTCCTCCCCTGCCCACAGAGCAGCCGCAGGCTGCACTGTCCATGCTGAGTTCCAACCGAATTGCCCCCTAGAATTTGGTTTCACGGGAATATCAGCCTACACCCAGGATTTCCTCCTGCCCACAGTGCAGCCGCAGGCTGCACTGTCCATGCTGAGTTCCAACCGAATGGCCCCCCTAGAATTTGGTTTCACGGGCATATCAGCGTACACCCCACAGTGCAGCCGCAGGCTGCACTGTCCATGCTGAGTTCCAACCGAATTGCCCCCCTAGAATTTGGTTTCACGGGAATATCAGCCTACACCCAGGGATTTCCTCCCCTGCCCACAGTGCAGCCGCAGGCTGCACTGTCCATGCTGAGTTCCAACCGAATTGCCCCCTAGAATTTGGTTTCACGGGAATATCAGCCTACACCCAGGGATTTCCTCCCCTGCCCACAGTGCAGCCGCAGGCTGCACTGTCCATGCTGAGTTCCAACCGAATTGCCCCCTAGAATTTGGTTTCACGGGAATATCAGCCTACACCCAGGGATTTCCTCCCCTGCCCACAGTGCAGCCGCAGGCTGCACTGTCCATGCTGAGTTCCAACCGAATTGCCCCCCTAGAATTTGGTTTCACGGGAATATCAGCCTACACCCAGGGATTTCCTCCCCTGCCCACAGTGCAGCCGCAGGCTGCACTGTCCATGCTGAGTTCCAACCGAATTGCCCCCCTAGAATTTGGTTTCACGGGAATATCAGCCTACACCCAGGGATTTCCTCCCTGCCCACAGTGCAGCCGCAGGCTGCACTGTCCATGCTGAGTTCCAACCGAATTGCCCCCTAGAATTTGGTTTCACGGGAATATCAGGCTACACCCAGGATTTCCTCCTGCCAGTGCAGCCGCAGGCTGCACTGTCCCATGCTCCGATGCCCCTAGATTTGGTTTCACGAGATATCAGCCTACACCCAGAGTTCACAGTGCAGCCGAATTCTCCAACCGAATTGCCCCCTAGAATTTGGTTTCACGGGAATATCAGCCTACACCCAGGGATTCCCTCCCCTGCCCACAGTGCAGCCGCAGGCTGCACTGTCCATGCTGAGTTCCAACCGAATGGCCCCCCTAGAATTTGGTTTCACGGGAATATCAGCGTACACGCAGCCGCAGGCTGCACTGTCCATGCTGAGTTCCAACCGAATTGCCCCCCTAGAATTTGGCTTCACGGGAATATGAGCCTATACCCAGGGATTTCCTCCCCTGCCCACAGTGCAGCCGCAGGCTGCACTGTCCATGCTGAGTTCCAACCGAATTGCCCCCCTAGAATTTGGTTTCACGGGAATATCAGCCTACACCCAGGGATTTCCTCCCCTGCCCACAGTGCAGCCGCAGGCTGCACTGTCCATGCTGAGTTCCAACCGAATTGCCCCCCTAGAATTTGGTTTCACGGGAATATCAGCCTACACCCAGGGATTTCTTCCCTTGTCCACAGTGCAGCTGCAGGCTGCACTGTCCATGCTGAGTTCCAACCGAATTGCCCCCCTAGAATTTGGTTTCGCGGGAATATCAGCCTACACCCAGGGTTTTCCTCCCCTGCCCACAGTGCAGCCGCAGGCTGCACTGTCCATGCTGAGTTCCAACCGAATTGCCCCCCTAGAATTTGGTTTCACGGGAATATCAGCCTACACCCAGGGATTCCCTCCCCTGCCCACAGTGCAGCCACAGGCTGCACTGTCCATGCTGAGTTCCAAACCGAATTGCCCCCTAGAATTTGGTTTCACGGGAATATCAGCTCACACCCAGGATTTCCTCTGCCCACAGTGCAGCCGCAGGCTGCACTGTCCATGCTGAGTTCCAACCGAATTGCCCCCTAGAATTTGGTTTCACGGGAATATCAGCCTACACCCAGGGATTTCTCCCCTGCTCACAGTGCAGCCGCAGGCTGCACTGTCCATGCTGAGTTCCAAACCGAATTGCCCCCCTAGAATTTGGTTTCACGGGAATATCAGCCTACACCCAGGATTTCCTCCCTGCTCACAGTGCAGCCGCAGGCTGCACTGTCCATGCTGAGTTCCAACCGAATTGCCCCCTAGAATTTGGTTTCACGGGAATATCAGCCTACACCCAGGGTTTTCCTCCCCTGCCCACAGTGCAGCCGCAGGCTGCACTGTCCATGCTGAGTTCCAACCGAATTGCCCCCTAGAATTTGGCTCCACGGGAATATCAGCCTACACCCAGGATTTCTCCTGCTCCACAGTGCGTGCACTGCAGGCCGCACTGTCCATGCTGAGTTCCAACCGAATTGCCCCCCTAGAATTTGGTTTCACGGGAATGCCTACACCCAGGGTTTCTTCCCTGTCCACAGTGCAGCCGCAGGCTGCACTGTCCATGAGTTCCAACCGAATTGCCCCCTAGAATTTGGTTTCACGGGAATATCAGCCTACACCCAGGGATTTCCTCTCCTGTCACAGTGCAGCCGCAGGCTGCACTGTCCATGCTGAGTTCCAACCGAATTGCCCCCAGAATTTGGTTTCACGGGAATATCAGCCTACACCCAGGATTTCTCCTGCCCACAGTGCAGCCGCAGGCTGCACTGTCCATGCTGAGTTCCAACCGAATTGCCCCCTAGAATTTGGTTTCACGGGAATATCAGCCTACACCCAGGATTTCTTCCCTCGCCCACAGTGCAGCCGCAGGCTGCACTGTCCATGCTGAGTTCCAACCGAATTGCCCCCTAGAATTTGGTTTCACGGGAATATCAGCCTACACCCAGGATTTCCTCCTGTCACAGTGCAGCCGCAGGCTGCACTGTCCATGCTGAGTTCCAACCGAATTGCTCCCCCTAGAATTTGGTTTCACGGGAATATCAGCGTACACCCAGGGATTTCCTCCCCTGCCCACAGTGCAGCCACAGGCTGCACTGTCCATGCTGAGTTCCAACCGAATTGCCCTCCTAGAATTTGGTTTCACGGGAATATCAGCGTACACCCAGGGATTTCCTCTCCTGCCCACAGTGCAGCCACAGGCTGCACTGTCCATGCTGAGTTCCAACCGAATTGCCCTCCTAGAATTTGGTTTCACGGGAATATCAGCGTACACCCAGGGATTTCCTCCCTGTTCACAGTGCAGCCGCAGGCTGCACTGTCCATGCTGAGTTCCAACCGAATTGCCCCCTAGAATTTGGTTTCACGGGAATATCAGCCTACACCCAGGATTTCCTCCCTGCCCACAGGTGCAGCCGCAGGCTGCACTGTCCATGCTGAGTTCAACCGAATTGCCCCCTAGAATTTGGTTTCACGGGAATATCAGCCTACACCCAGGGATTTCCTCCCTGCCCACAGTGCAGCCGCAGGCTGCACTGTCCATGCTGAGTTCCAACCGAATTGCCCCTAGAATTTGGTTTCACGGGAATATCAGCCTACACCCAGGGATTTCCTCCCTGCCCACAGTGCAGCCGCAGGCTGCACTGTCCATGCTGAGTTCCAACCGAATTGCCCCTAGAATTTGGTTTCACGGGAATATCAGCCTACACCCAGGATTTCCTCCTGCCCACAGTGCAGCCGCAGGCTGCACTGTCCATGCTGAGTTCCAACCGAATTGCCCCCTAGAATTTGGTTTCACGGGAATATCAGCCTACACCCAGGATTTCCTCCCTGCCCACAGTGCAGCCGCAGGCTGCACTGTCCATGCTGAGCTCCAACCGAATTGCCCCCCTAGAATTCGGTTTCACGGGAATATCAGCCTACACCCAGGGATTTCTCTCTGCCCAGCAGCCGCAGGCTGCACTGTCCATGCTGAGTTCCAACCGAATTGCCCCCCCTAGAATTTGGTTTCACGGGAATATCAGCCTACACCCAGGGTTTTCCTATCCTGTCCACAGTGCAGCCCCAAGCTGCACTGTCCATGCTGAGTTCCAACCGAATTGCCCCCTAGAATTTGGTTTCACGGGAATATCAGCCTACACCCAGGGATTTCCTCCCTGCCCACAGTGCAGCCGCAGGCTGCACTGTCCATGCTGAGTTCAACCGAATTGCCCCCTAGAATTTGGTTTCACGGGAATATCAGCCTACACCCAGGATTTCCTCCCCTGCCCACAGTGCAGCCGGAGGCTGCACTGTCCATGCTGAGGTCCAACCGGATTGCCCCCTAGAGTTTGGTTTCACGGGAATATCTCCCTACACCCAGGGCTTCCCCCCCCTCAGTGCAGCCACAGGCTGCACTGTCCATGCTGAGTTCCAACCGAATTGCCCCCCTAGAATTTGGTTTCACGGGAATATCAGCCTACACCCAGGGATTTCCTCCCCTGCCCACAGTGCAGCCGCAGGCTGCACTGTCCATGCTGAGTTCCAACCGAATTGCCCCCCTAGAATTTGGTTTCACGGGAATATCAGCCTACACCCAGGGATTTCCTCCCCTGCCCACAGTGCAGCCGCAGGCTGCACTGTCCATGCTGAGTTCCAACCGAATTGCCCCCCTAGAATTTGGCTTCACGGGAATATCAGCCTACACCCAGGGATTTCCTCCCCTGTCCACAGTGCAGCCGCAGGCTGCACTGTTCATGCTGAGTTCCGACCGAATTGCCCCCCCCCCTAGAATTTGGTTTCACGGGAATATCGGCCTACACCCAGGGATTTCCTCCCCTGCCCACAGTGCAGCCGCAGGCTTCACTGTTCATGCTGAGTTCTTCTTCTTCTTCTTATCAGCCACATTGGAGTTTCTTCTCATAAGCGCAGAAAGGCGGCAACATCACTCGGCTTGTTCCACATATCACGAGCAGACAGAGGAGTAGGTCTGGCAGAGCATGAAAATAGATGTAGTGAATCATGACCAGTATTTTGAAAGTCAGGACATTTATCCGGGACCGATTCATCGATCCTATGTACGTAGGCTTTGAGGTACGAAGAATGACCGCAACGTAGACCCGCTAGAGTGACGCGGGAGCGTCTGGGCAGAGTCTTCTCACTGTCATCGACCGTAGGAGGCACACTACCAAGGACTGGATTAGGAGGGCACAGGACAGGTATTCAGATACGAATCCGAGATGCTCAACCTACGCGTGGTGGATCTGTGGAGTCGACTACCAAGATCAAGAAGACTCATCAAACGAGCGTCAACAACTCCACGAGGAGTTTTTTCTGTGTGGGAGTGTAAATGGCTGGCTGCTACACTCCTTGGTATTCTACTGTTACGAGCTGGCATTGAGAAGAATCCTGGACCGCGAAACAAGACTCCGCGATATCCATGCCGTCATTGTGGATTGTCGGCACAACATGCGAGCATCCAGTGCAGTGGTTGCCTTGGCTGGGTACACCTAAAATGTTCGGGGTTAACTAGTTACAGTGATTACACTGATGCCT
The DNA here is from genome assembly GCA_029168955.1 of Aplectana chamaeleonis. Classification (NCBI taxonomy): domain Eukaryota; kingdom Metazoa; phylum Nematoda; class Chromadorea; order Rhabditida; family Cosmocercidae; genus Aplectana; species Aplectana chamaeleonis. The sequence goes on from JAPDOI010001329.1 coordinate 8,810, forward strand.
ATTGTTGTATGTCTTGTATTAATTCACCTTCTACGGTTCCTCTTCATAGTCTCAACATTTTTCAACTCAATATTAATGGCTTGCGTGCCAAACTTATGGGACTTACATTGTACATTGAACGCTCACAACCTGATGTCATCCTCCTACAGGAGACCAAACTTAGCGTGTCCTCCCCTTCTCAGCCCCGCCTTCCCGGCTATACATCCTATCATATTCCCCGTACATCACATGGCGGTGGCGTGTCAACTTTTGTTAAATCTTCAATTCCATCTCACCTTATTGACCTTCCCAATGACAATGTTGTTGAATGTATAGGAGTTCATATAGTATTGCAAAGCTGTCCTCTGGATATTGTCAATGTTTACATTCCCCCATCCACCTCTTGTCCCAACGCATTTGATCCCACACCATACTTACATGATGTATTTTCAATCCTCTCATCTTCATCTGTTGTCATGGCTGGTGACTTTAATGCTCATTCCCCTTCCTGGTTCTCCTCCTTAGATCCTGATGACAGAGGAGAACTACTTGAGCTTTTTGCGGATGATTGTGACCTAATTCCTATAAACGAAGATTCTCCTACTCGTCTCCCATCGACGGGCAGGCCCTCCTCACCTGATGTCACGTTCGTTTCCTCTTCTCTTGCCATGTCTTGTAACTGGTTCACATCTGTGGCCATGGCCAGTGATCATGTACCCATCAGCACAACATTGGATCTGTCTCTTAATAGTCATCTCGCACCTTTTTCTGGCTCCCGTAGCAAATGTTACATTAACTACAGTAAGGCTAACTGGGTCCTGTTTAAGGAGGTGCTGCTCAGCCGGGTAGCCAACTATCCGCTAGCTGGCTCTGTTCATGACAAAGAGAAGTTCGTCGTCGACACTATATGCGAAGCCTCCAGAATAGCCATTCCGACCGGTCGTGTAAGAACGTTCCACCCTAGCGTACCAAAGGAAGCACTGGAGCTAATCACACAACGGGACGACAGACGCAGAACTGATCATTCCGATCCGTGCATTTCATGCTGAGTTCCAATCGAATTGCTCCCCTAGAATTTGGTTTCACGGGAATATCAGCCTACACCCAGGGATTTCCTCCCCTGCCCACAGTGCAGCCGCAGGCTGCACTGTCCATGCTGAGTTCCAATCGAATTGCTCCCCTAGAATTTGGTTTCACGGGAATATCAGCCTACACCCAGGGATTTCCTCCCCTGCCCACAGTGCAGCCGCAGGCTGCACTGTCCATGCTGAGTTCCAACCGAATTGCCCCCCTAGAATTTGGTTTCACGGGAATATCAGCCTACACCCAGGGTTTTCGTCCCTACCCACAGTGCAGCCGCAGGCTGCACTGTGCATGCTGAGTTCCAACCGAATTGCCCCCTAGAATTTGGTTTCACGGGAATATCAGCCTACACCCAGGGATTTCCTCCTGCCCACAGTGCAGCCGCAGGCTGCACTGTCCATGCTGAGTTCCAACCGAATTGCCCCCTAGAATTTGGTTTCACGGGAATATCAGCCTACACCCAGGGATTTCCTCCTGCCCACAGTGCAGCCGCAGGCTGCACTGTCCATGCTGAGTTCCAACCGAATTGCCCCCTAGAATTTGGTTTCACGGGAATATCAGCCTACACCCAGGATTTCCTCCTGCCCACAGTGCAGCCGCAGGCTGCACTGTCCATGCTGAGTTCCAACCGAATTGCCCCCTAGAATTTGGTTTCACGGGAATATCAGCCTACACCCAGGGATTTCCTCCTGCCCACAGTGCAGCCGCAGGCTGCACTGTCCATGCTGAGTTCCAACCGAATTGCCCCCTAGAATTTGGTTTCACGGGAATATCAGCCTACACCCAGGGATTTCCTCCCTGCCCACAGTGCAGCCGCAGGCTGCACTGTCCATGCTGAGTTCCAACCGAATTGCCCCCTAGAATTTGGTTTCACGGGAATATCAGCCTACACCCAGGATTTCCTCCTGCCCACAGTGCAGCCGCAGGCTGCACTGTCCATGCTGAGTTCCAACCGAATTGCCCCTAGAATTTGGTTTCACGGGAATATCAGCCTACACCCAGGGATTTCCTCCCTGCCCACAGTGCAGCCGCAGGCTGCACTGTCCATGCTGAGTTCCAACCGAATTGCCCCCTAGAATTTGGTTTCACGGGAATATCAGCCTACACCCAGGGATTTCCTCCCTGCCCACAGTGCAGCCGCAGGCTGCACTGTCCATGCTGAGTTCCAACCGAATTGCCCCCTAGAATTTGGTTTCACGGGAATATCAGCCTACACCCAGGATTTCCTCCTGCCCACAGTGCAGCCGCAGGCTGCACTGTCCATGCTGAGTTCCAACCGAATTGCCCCCTAGAATTTGGTTTCACGGGAATATCAGCCTACACCCAGGGATTTCCTCCTGCCCACAGTGCAGCCGCAGGCTGCACTGTCCATGCTGAGTTCCAACCGAATTGCCCCCTAGAATTTGGTTTCACGGGAATATCAGCCTACACCCAGGGATTTTCCTCCTGCCCACAGTGCAGCCGCAGGCTGCACTGTCCATGCTGAGTTCCAACCGAATTGCCCCCTAGAATTTGGTTTCACGGGAATATCAGCCTACACCCAGGGATTTCCTCCTGCCCACAGTGCAGCCGCAGGCTGCACTGTCCATGCTGAGTTCCAACCGAATTGCCCCCTAGAATTTGGTTTCACGGGAATATCAGCCTACACCCAGGGATTTCCTCCCTGCCCACAGTGCAGCCGCAGGCTGCACTGTCCATGCTGAGTTCCAACCGAATTGCCCCCTAGAATTTGGTTTCACGGGAATATCAGCCTACACCCAGGGATTTCCTCCCTGCCCACAGTGCAGCCGCAGGCTGCACTGTCCATGCTGAGTTCCAACCGAATTGCCCCCTAGAATTTGGTTTCACGGGAATATCAGCCTACACCCAGGATTTCCTCCTGCCCACAGTGCAGCCGCAGGCTGCACTGTCCATGCTGAGTTCCAACCGAATTGCCCCCTAGAATTTGGTTTCACGGGAATATCAGCCTACACCCAGGGATTTCCTCCTGCCCACAGTGCAGCCGCAGGCTGCACTGTCCATGCTGAGTTCCAACCGAATTGCCCCCTAGAATTTGGTTTCACGGGAATATCAGCCTACACCCAGGGATTTCCTCCCTGCCCACAGTGCAGCCGCAGGCTGCACTGTCCATGCTGAGTTCCAACCGAATTGCCCCCTAGAATTTGGTTTCACGGGAATATCAGCCTACACCCAGGGATTTCCTCCTGCCCACAGTGCAGCCGCAGGCTGCACTGTCCATGCTGAGTTCCAACCGAATTGCCCCCTAGAATTTGGTTTCACGGGAATATCAGCCTACACCCAGGGATTTCCTCCCTGCCCACAGTGCAGCCGCAGGCTGCACTGTCCATGCTGAGTTCCAACCGAATTGCCCCCTAGAATTTGGTTTCACGGGAATATCAGCCTACACCCAGGGATTTCCTCCTGCCCACAGTGCAGCCGCAGGCTGCACTGTCCATGCTGAGTTCCAACCGAATTGCCCCCTAGAATTTGGTTTCACGGGAATATCAGCCTACACCCAGGGATTTCCTCCTGCCCACAGTGCAGCCGCAGGCTGCACTGTCCATGCTGAGTTCCAACCGAATTGCCCCCTAGAATTTGGCTTCACGGGAATATGAGCCTAAACCCAGGGATTTCCTCCCCTGCCCACAGTGCAGCCGCAGGCTGCACTGTCCATGCTGAGTTCCAACCGAATTGCCCCCTAGAATTTGGCTTCACGGGAATATGAGCCTATACCCAGGGATTTCCTCCCCTGCCCACAGTGCAGCCGCAAGCTGCACTGTCCATGCTGAGTTCTAACCGAATTGCCCCCCTAGAATTTGGTTTCACGGGAATATCAGCCTATACCCAGGGATTTCCTCCCCTGCCCACAGTGCAGCCGCAGGCTGCACTGTCCATGCTGAGTTCCAACCGACCCTAGAATTTGGTTTCACGGGAATATCAGCCTACACCCAGGGATTCCCTCCCCTGCCCACAGTGCAGCCGCAGGCTGCACTGTCCATGCTGAGTTCCAACCGAATTGCCCCCTAGAATTTGGTTTCACGGGAATATCAGCCTACACCCAGGGATTTCCTCCCCTGCCCACAGTGCAGCCGCAGGCTGCACTGTCCATGCTGAGTTCCAACCGAATTGCCCCCTAGAATTTGGTTTCACGGGAATATCAGCCTACACCCAGGGATTTCCTCCCCTGCCCACAATGCAGCCGCAGGCTGCACTGTCCATGCTGAGTTCCAACCGAATTGCCCACTAGAATTTGGATTCACGGTGATATCAGCCTACGCCCAGGGTTTACCTGTCCTGCCCACAGTGCAGCCGCAGGCTGCACTGTCCATGCTGAGTTACAACCGAATTGCCCCCTAGAATTTGGTTTCACGGGAATATCAGCCTACACCCAGGATTTCCTCCTGCCCACAATGCAGCCGCAGGCTGCCCTGTCCATGCTGAGTTCCAACCGAATTGCCCCCCCTAGAATTTGGTTTCACGGGAATATCAGCCTACACCCAGGGTTTTCCTCCCCTGCCCACAGTGCAGCCGCAGGCTGCACTGTCCATGCTGAGTTCCAACCGAATTGCCCCCCTAGAATTTGGTTTCACGGGAATATGAGCCTATACCCAGGATTTCCTCCTGCCCACAGTGCAGCCGCAGGCTGCACTGTCCATGCTGAGTTCCAACCGAATTGCCCCCTAGAATTTGGTTTCACGGGAATATCAGCCTACACCCAGGGATTTCCTCCTGCCCACAGTGCAGCCGCAGGCTGCACTGTCCATGCTGAGTTCCAACCGAATTGCCCCTAGAATTTGGTTTCACGGGAATATCAGCCTACACCCAGGGATTTCCTCCTGCCCACAGTGCAGCCGCAGGCTGCACTGTCCATGCTGAGTTCCAACCGAATTGCCCCCTAGAATTTGGTTTCACGGGAATATCAGCCTACACCCAGGATTTCCTCCCTGCCCACAGTGCAGCCGCAGGCTGCACTGTCCATGCTGAGTTCCAACCGAATTGCCCCCTAGAATTTGGTTTCACGGGAATATCAGCCTACACCCAGGGATTTCCTCCTGCCCACAGTGCAGCCGCAGGCTGCACTGTCCATGCTGAGTTCCAACCGAATTGCCCCTAGAATTTGGTTTCACGGGAATATCAGCCTACACCCAGGGATTTCCTCCTGCCCACAGTGCAGCCGCAGGCTGCACTGTCCATGCTGAGTTCCAACCGAATTGCCCCCTAGAATTTGGTTTCACGGGAATATCAGCCTACACCCAGGGATTTCCTCCTGCCCACAGTGCAGCCGCAGGCTGCACTGTCCATGCTGAGTTCCAACCGAATTGCCCCCTAGAATTTGGTTTCACGGGAATATCAGCCTACACCCAGGGATTTCCTCCTGCCCACAGTGCAGCCGCAGGCTGCACTGTCCATGCTGAGTTCCAACCGAATTGCCCCCTAGAATTTGGTTTCACGGGAATATCAGCCTACACCCAGGGATTTCCTCCTGCCCACAGTGCAGCCGCAGGCTGCACTGTCCATGCTGAGTTCCAACCGAATTGCCCCCTAGAATTTGGTTTCACGGGAATATCAGCCTACACCCAGGGATTTCCTCCTGCCCACAGTGCAGCCGCAGGCTGCACTGTCCATGCTGAGTTCCAACCGAATTGCCCCCTAGAATTTGGTTTCACGGGAATATCAGCCTACACCCAGGATTTCCTCCTGCCCACAGTGCAGCCGCAGGCTGCACTGTCCATGCTGAGTTCCAACCGAATTGCCCCCTAGAATTTGGTTTCACGGGAATATCAGCCTACACCCAGGGATTTCCTCCTGCCCACAGTGCAGCCGCAGGCTGCACTGTCCATGCTGAGTTCCAACCGAATTGCCCCCTAGAATTTGGTTTCACGGGAATATCAGCCTACACCCAGGATTTCCTCCTGCCCACAGTGCAGCCGCAGGCTGCACTGTCCATGCTGAGTTCCAACCGAATTGCCCCCTAGAATTTGGTTTCACGGGAATATCAGCCTACACTCAGGGATTTCCTCCCCTGCCCACAGTGCAGCCGCAGGCTTCACTGTCCATGCTGTGTTCCAACCGAATTGCCCCCTAGAATTTGGCTTCACGGGAATATCAGCCTACACCCAGGCATTTCCTCCCCTGCCCACAGTGCAGCCGCAGGCTGCACTGTCCATGCTGAGTTCCAACCGAATTGCCCCCCTAGAATTTGGTTTCACGGGAATATCAGCCTACACCCAGGGATTTCCTCCCCTGCCCACAGTGCAGCCACAGGCTGCACTGTCCATGCTGAGTTCCAACCGAATTGGCCCCTAGAATTTGGTTTCACGGGAATATTAGCCTACACCCAGGGATTCCCTCCCCTGCCCACAGTGGAGCCGCAGGCTGCACTGTCCATGCTGAGTTCCAACCGAATTGCCCCCCTAGAATTTGGTTTCACGGGAATATCAGCGTACACCCAGGGATTTTCTCCTCTGCCCACAGTGCAGCCACAAGCTGCACTGTCCATGCTGAGTTCCAACCGAATGGCCCCCTAGAATTTGGTTTCACGGGAATATCAGCCTACACCCAGGGATTCCCTCCCCTGCCCACAGTGCAGCCGCAGGCTGCACTGTCCATGCTGAGTTCCAACCGAATTGCTCCCCTAGAATTTGGCTTCACGGGAATATGAGCCTATACCCAGGGATTTCCTCCCCTGCCCACAGTGCAGCCGCAGGCTGCACTGTCCATGCTGAGTTCCAACCGAATTGCCCCCCTAGAATTTGGTTTCACGGGAATATCAGCCTACACCCAGGGATTTCCTCCCCTGCCCACAGTGCAGCCTCAGGCTGCACTGTCCATGCTGAGTTCCAACCGAATTGCCCCCCCCCTAGAATTTGGTTTCACGGGAATATCAGCCTACACCCAGGCATTTCCTGCCCTGCCCACAGTGCAGCCTCAGGCTGCACTGTCCATGCTGAGTTCCAATCGAATTGCCCCCCTAGAATTTGGTTTCACGGGAATATCAGCCTACACCCAGGGATTTCCTGCCCTGCCCACAGTGCAGCCGCAGGCTGCACTGTCCATGCTGAGTTGCAACCAAATTGCCCCCCTAGAATTTGGTTTCACGGGGATATCAGCCTATACCCAGGGATTTCCTTCCCTGCCCACAGTGCAGCCGCAGGCTGCACTGTCCATGCTGAGTTCCAACCGAATTGCCCCCCCCCTAGAATTTGGTTTCACGGGAATATCAGCCTACACCCAGGGTTTTCCTCCCCTGCCCACAGTGCAGCCGCAGGCTGCACTGTCCATGCTGAGTTCCAACCGAATTGCCCTCCTAGAATTTGGTTTCACGGGAATATCAGCCTACACCCAGGGGTTTCCTCCCCTGCCCACAGTGCAGCCGCAGGCTGCACTGTCCATGCTGAGTTCCAACCGAATTGCCCCCCTAGAATTTGGTTTCACGGGAATATCAGCCTACACCCAGGGATTCCCTCCCCTGCCCACAGTGCAGCCGCAGGCTGCACTGTCCATGCTGAGTTCCAACCGAATTGGCCCCCTAGAATTTGGTTTCACGGGAATATTAGCCTACACCCAGGGATTCGCTCCCCTGCCCACAGTGCAGCCGCAGGCTGCACTGTCCATGCTGAGTTCCAACCGAATTGCCCTCCTAGAATTTGGTTTCACGGGAATATCAGCCTACACCCAGGGTTTTCCTCCCCTGCCCACAGTGCAGCCGCAGGCTGCACTGTCCATGCTGAGTTCCAACCGAATTGCCCTCCTAGAATTTGGTTTCACGGGAATATCAGCCTACACCCAGGGATTTCCTCCCCTGCCCACAGTGCAGCCGCAGGCTGCACTGTCCATGCTGAGTTCCAACCGAATTGCCCCCCTAGAATTTGGTTTCACGGGAATATCAGCCTACACCCAGGGATTCCCTCCCCTGCCCACAGTGCAGCCGCAGGCTGCACTGTCCATGCTGAGTTCCAACCGAATTGGCCCCCCTAGAATTTGGCTTCACGGGAATATCAGCCTACACCCAGGGATTCCCTCCCCTTCCCACAGTGCAGCCGCAGGCTGCACTGTCCATGCTGAGTTCCAACCGAATTGCCCCCCTAGAATTTGGTTTCACGGGAATATCAGCCTACACCCAGGGATTTCCTCCCCTGCCCACAGTGCAGCCGCAGGCTGCACTGTCCATGCTGAGTTCCAACCGAATTGCCCCCTAGAATTTGGTTTCACGGGAATATCAGCCTATACCCAGGGATTTCCTTCCCTGCCCACAGTGCAGCCGCAGGCTGCACTGTCCATGCTGAGTTCCAACCGAATTGCCCTCCTAGAATTTGGTTTCACGGGAATATCAGCCTACACCCAGGGATTTCCTGCCCTGCCCACAGTGCAGCCGCAGGCTGCACTGTCCATGCTGAGTTGCAACCGAATCGCCCCCCTAGAATTTGGCTTCACGGGAATATCAGCCTACACCCAGGCATTTCCTCCCCTGCCCACAGTGCAGCCTCAGGCTGCACTGTCCATGCTGAGTTCCAATCGAATTGCCCCCCTAGAATTTGGTTTCACGGGAATATCAGCCTACACCCAGGGATTTCCTGCCCTGCCCACAGTGCAGCCGCAGGCTGCACTGTCCATGCTGAGTTCCAACCGAATTGCCCTCCTAGAATTTGGTTTCACGGGAATATCAGCGTACACCCAGGGATTTCTCTCCTGCCCACAGTGCAGCCACAGGCTGCACTGTCCATGCTGAGTTCCAACCGAATTGCCCTCCTAGAATTTGGTTTCACGGGAATATCAGCCTACACCCAGGGATTTCCTCCCCTGCCCACAGTGCAGCCGCAGGCTGCACTGTCCATGCTGAGTTCCAACCGAATTGCCCCCCTAGAATTTGGTTTCACGGGAATATCAGCCTACACCCAGGGATTTCCTCCCCTGCCCACAGTGCAGCCGCAGGCTGCACTGTCCATGCTGAGTTCCAACCGAATTGCCCCCCCTAGAATTTGGTTTCACGGGAATATCAGCCTACACCCAGGGATTTCCTCCCCTGCCCACAGTGCAGCCGCAGGCTGCACTGTCCATGCTGAGTTCCAACCGAATTGGCCCCTAGAATTTGGTTTCACGGGAATATTAGCCTACAACCAGGGATTTCCTCTGCTGGCCACAGGGCAGCCGCAGGCTGCACTGTCCATGCTGAGTTCCAACCGAATTGCCCCCTAGAATTTGGTTTCACGGGAATATCAGCCTACACCCAGGGATTTCCTCCTGCCCACAGTGCAGCCGCAGGCTGCACTGTCCATGCTGAGTTCCAACCGAATTGCCCCCTAGAATTTGGTTTCACGGGAATATCAGCCTACACCCAGGATTTCCTCCTGCCCACAGTGCAGCCGCAGGCTGCACTGTCCATGCTGAGTTCCAACCGAATTGCCCCCTAGAATTTGGTTTCACGGGAATATCAGCCTACACCCAGGGATTTCCTCCTGCCCACAGTGCAGCCGCAGGCTGCACTGTCCATGCTGAGTTCCAACCGAATTGCCCCCTAGAATTTGGTTTCACGGGAATATCAGCCTACACCCAGGGATTTCCTCCTGCCCACAGTGCAGCCGCAGGCTGCACTGTCCATGCTGAGTTCCAACCGAATTGCCCCCTAGAATTTGGTTTCACGGGAATATCAGCCTACACCCAGGGATTTCCTCCTGCCCACAGTGCAGCCGCAGGCTGCACTGTCCATGCTGAGTTCCAACCGAATTGCCCCCTAGAATTTGGTTTCACGGGAATATCAGCCTACACCCAGGATTTCCTCCTGCCCACAGTGCAGCCGCAGGCTGCACTGTCCATGCTGAGTTCCAACCGAATTGCCCCCTAGAATTTGGTTTCACGGGAATATCAGCCTACACCCAGGGATTTCCTCCTGCCCACAGTGCAGCCGCAGGCTGCACTGTCCATGCTGAGTTCCAACCGAATTGCCCCCTAGAATTTGGTTTCACGGGAATATCAGCCTACACCCAGGGATTTCCTCCTGCCCACAGTGCAGCCGCAGGCTGCACTGTCCATGCTGAGTTCCAACCGAATTGCCCCCTAGAATTTGGTTTCACGGGAATATCAGCCTACACCCAGGGATTTCCTCCTGCCCACAGTGCAGCCGCAGGCTGCACTGTCCATGCTGAGTTCCAACCGAATTGCCCCCTAGAATTTGGTTTCACGGGAATATCAGCCTACACCCAGGGATTTCCTCCTGCCCACAGTGCAGCCGCAGGCTGCACTGTCCATGCTGAGTTCCAACCGAATTGCCCCCTAGAATTTGGTTTCACGGGAATATCAGCCTACACCCAGGGATTTCCTCCTGCCCACAGTGCAGCCGCAGGCTGCACTGTCCATGCTGAGTTCCAACCGAATTGCCCCCTAGAATTTGGTTTCACGGGAATATCAGCCTACACCCAGGGATTTCCTCCCTGCCCACAGTGCAGCCGCAGGCTGCACTGTCCATGCTGAGTTCCAACCGAATTGCCCCCTAGAATTTGGTTTCACGGGAATATCAGCCTACACCCAGGATTTCCTCCTGCCCACAGTGCAGCCGCAGGCTGCACTGTCCATGCTGAGTTCCAACCGAATTGCCCCCTAGAATTTGGTTTCACGGGAATATCAGCCTACACCCAGGATTTCCTCCTGCCCACAGTGCAGCCGCAGGCTGCACTGTCCATGCTGAGTTCCAACCGAATTACCCCCTAGAATTTGGTTTCACGGGAATATCAGCCTACACCCAGGATTTCCTCCTGCCCACAGTGCAGCCGCAGGCTGCACTGTCCATGCTGAGTTCCAACCGAATTGCCCCCTAGAATTTGGTTTCACGGGAATATCAGCCTACACCCAGGGATTTCCTCCTGCCCACAGTGCAGCCGCAGGCTGCACTGTCCATGCTGAGTTCCAACCGAATTGCCCCCTAGAATTTGGTTTCACGGGAATATCAGCCTACACCCAGGGATTTCCTCCTGCCCACAGTGCAGCCGCAGGCTGCACTGTCCATGCTGAGTTCCAACCGAATTGCCCCCTAGAATTTGGTTTCACGGGAATATCAGCCTACACCCAGGGATTTCCTCCTGCCCACAGTGCAGCCGCAGGCTGCACTGTCCATGCTGAGTTCCAACCGAATTGCCCCCTAGAATTTGGTTTCACGGGAATATCAGCCTACACCCAGGGATTTCCTCCTGCCCACAGTGCAGCCGCAGGCTGCACTGTCCATGCTGAGTTCCAACCGAATTGCCCCCTAGAATTTGGTTTCACGGGAATATCAGCCTACACCCAGGATTTCCTCCTGCCCACAGTGCAGCCGCAGGCTGCACTGTCCATGCTGAGTTCCAACCGAATTGCCCCTAGAATTTGGTTTCACGGGAATATCAGCCTACACCCAGGGATTTCCTCCTGCCCACAGTGCAGCCGCAGGCTGCACTGTCCATGCTGAGTTCCAACCGAATTGCCCCCTAGAATTTGGTTTCACGGGAATATCAGCCTACACCCAGGGATTTCCTCCTGCCCACAGTGCAGCCGCAGGCTGCACTGTCCATGCTGAGTTCCAACCGAATTGCCCCCTAGAATTTGGTTTCACGGGAATATCAGCCTACACCCAGGATTTCCTCCTGCCCACAGTGCAGCCGCAGGCTGCACTGTCCATGCTGAGTTCCAACCGAATTGCCCCCTAGAATTTGGTTTCACGGGAATATCAGCCTACACCCAGGGATTTCCTCCTGCCCACAGTGCAGCCGCAGGCTGCACTGTCCATGCTGAGTTCCAACCGAATTGCCCCCTAGAATTTGGTTTCACGGGAATATCAGCCTACACCCAGGGATTTCCTCCTGCCCACAGTGCAGCCGCAGGCTGCACTGTCCATGCTGAGTTCCAACCGAATTGCCCCCTAGAATTTGGTTTCACGGGAATATCAGCCTACACCCAGGGATTTCCTCCTGCCCACAGTGCAGCCGCAGGCTGCACTGTCCATGCTGAGTTCCAACCGAATTGCCCCCTAGAATTTGGTTTCACGGGAATATCAGCCTACACCCAGGGATTTCCTCCTGCCCACAGTGCAGCCGCAGGCTGCACTGTCCATGCTGAGTTCCAACCGAATTGCCCCCTAGAATTTGGTTTCACGGGAATATCAGCCTACACCCAGGGATTTCCTCCTGCCCACAGTGCAGCCGCAGGCTGCACTGTCCATGCTGAGTTCCAACCGAATTGCCCCCTAGAATTTGGTTTCACGGGAATATCAGCCTACACCCAGGGATTTCCTCCTGCCCACAGTGCAGCCGCAGGCTGCACTGTCCATGCTGAGTTCCAACCGAATTGCCCCCTAGAATTTGGTTTCACGGGAATATCAGCCTACACCCAGGATTTCCTCCTGCCCACAGTGCAGCCGCAGGCTGCACTGTCCATGCTGAGTTCCAACCGAATTGCCCCCTAGAATTTGGTTTCACGGGAATATCAGCCTACACCCAGGGATTTCCTCCTGCCCACAGTGCAGCCGCAGGCTGCACTGTCCATGCTGAGTTCCAACCGAATTGCCCCCTAGAATTTGGTTTCACGGGAATATCAGCCTACACCCAGGGATTTCCTCCTGCCCACAGTGCAGCCGCAGGCTGCACTGTCCATGCTGAGTTCCAACCGAATTGCCCCCTAGAATTTGGTTTCACGGGAATATCAGCCTACACCCAGGGATTTCCTCCTGCCCACAGTGCAGCCGCAGGCTGCACTGTCCATGCTGAGTTCCAACCGAATTGCCCCCTAGAATTTGGTTTCACGGGAATATCAGCCTACACCCAGGGATTTCCTCCTGCCCACAGTGCAGCCGCAGGCTGCACTGTCCATGCTGAGTTCCAACCGAATTGCCCCCTAGAATTTGGTTTCACGGGAATATCAGCCTACACCCAGGATTTCCTCCTGCCCACAGTGCAGCCGCAGGCTGCACTGTCCATGCTGAGTTCCAACCGAATTGCCCCCTAGAATTTGGTTTCACGGGAATATCAGCCTACACCCAGGGATTTCCTCCTGCCCACAGTGCAGCCGCAGGCTGCACTGTCCATGCTGAGTTCCAACCGAATTGCCCCCTAGAATTTGGTTTCACGGGAATATCAGCCTACACCCAGGGATTTCCTCCTGCCCACAGTGCAGCCGCAGGCTGCACTGTCCATGCTGAGTTCCAACCGAATTGCCCCCTAGAATTTGGTTTCACGGGAATATCAGCCTACACCCAGGATTTCCTCCTGCCCACAGTGCAGCCGCAGGCTGCACTGTCCATGCTGAGTTCCAACCGAATTGCCCCCTAGAATTTGGTTTCACGGGAATATCAGCCTACACCCAGGGATTTCCTCCTGCCCACAGTGCAGCCGCAGGCTGCACTGTCCATGCTGAGTTCCAACCGAATTGCCCCCTAGAATTTGGTTTCACGGGAATATCAGCCTACACCCAGGGATTTCCTCCTGCCCACAGTGCAGCCGCAGGCTGCACTGTCCATGCTGAGTTCCAACCGAATTGCCCCCTAGAATTTGGTTTCACGGGAATATCAGCCTACACCCAGGGATTTCCTCCTGCCCACAGTGCAGCCGCAGGCTGCACTGTCCATGCTGAGTTCCAACCGAATTGCCCCCTAGAATTTGGTTTCACGGGAATATCAGCCTACACCCAGGATTTCCTCCTGCCCACAGTGCAGCCGCAGGCTGCACTGTCCATGCTGAGTTCCAACCGAATTGCCCCCTAGAATTTGGTTTCACGGGAATATCAGCCTACACCCAGGGATTTCCTCCCTGCCCACAGTGCAGCCGCAGGCTGCACTGTCCATGCTGAGTTCCAACCGAATTGCCCCCTAGAATTTGGTTTCACGGGAATATCAGCCTACACCCAGGGATTTCCTCCTGCCCACAGTGCAGCCGCAGGCTGCACTGTCCATGCTGAGTTCCAACCGAATTGCCCCCTAGAATTTGGTTTCACGGGAATATCAGCCTACACCCAGGGATTTCCTCCTGCCCACAGTGCAGCCGCAGGCTGCACTGTCCATGCTGAGTTCCAACCGAATTGCCCCCTAGAATTTGGTTTCACGGGAATATCAGCGTACACCCAGGGATTTCTCTCCTGCCCACAGTGCAGCCACAGGCTGCACTGACCATGCTGAGTTCCAACCGAATTGCCCCCTAGAATTTGGCTTCACGGGAATATCAGCCTACACCCAGGGATTTCCTCCCGTCCACAGTGCAGCCGCAGGCTGCACTGTCCATGCTGAGTTCCAACCGAATTGCCCCCCTAGAATTTGGTTTCACGGGAATATCAGCCTACACCCAGGGATTTCCTCCCCTGCCCACAGTGCAGCCGCAGGCTGCACTGTCCATGCTGAGTTCCAACCGAATTGGCCCCTAGAATTTGGTTTCACGGGAATATTAGCCTACACCCAGGGATTCCCTCCCCTGCCCACAGTGCAGCCGCAGGCTGCACTGTCCATGCTGAGTTCCAACCGAATTGCCCCCTAGAATTTGGTTTCACGGGAATATCAGCCTACACCCAGGGATTCCCTCCCCTGCCCACAGTGCAGCCGCAGGCTGCACTGTCCATGCTGAGTTCCAACCGAATTGCCCCCCTAGAATTTGGTTTCACGGGAATATCAGCCTACACCCAGGGATTTCCTCCCCTGCCCACAGTGCAGCCGCAGGCTGCACTGTCCATGCTGAGTTCCAACCGAATTGCCCCCCTAGAATTTGGTTTCACGGGAATATCAGCCTACCCAGGGGTTTCCTTCCCTGCCCACAGTGCAGCCGCAGGCTTCACTGTCCATGCTGAGATCCAACCGAATTGGCCGCCTAGAATTTGGTTTCACGGGAATATCAGCCTACACCCAGGGATTTCCTCTTCTGCCCACAATGCAGCCTCAGGCTGCACTGTCCATGCTGAGTTCCAACCGAATTGCCCCCTTAGAATTTGGTTTCACGGGAATATCAGCCTACACCCAGGGTTTTCCTCCCCTGCCCACAGTGCAGCCGCAGGCTGCACTGTCCATGCTGAGTTCCAACCGAATTGCCCCCCTAGAATTTGGTTTCACGGGAATATCAGCCTACACCCAGGGATTTCCTCCTGCCCACAGTGCAGCCGCAGGCTGCACTGTCCATGCTGAGTTCCAACCGAATTGCCCCCTAGAATTTGGTTTCACGGGAATATCAGCCTACACCCAGGATTTCCTCCTGCCCACAGTGCAGCCGCAGGCTGCACTGTCCATGCTGAGTTCCAACCGAATTGCCCCCTAGAATTTGGTTTCACGGGAATATCAGCCTACACCCAGGGATTTCCTCCTGCCCACAGTGCAGCCGCAGGCTGCACTGTCCATGCTGAGTTCCAACCGAATTGCCCCCTAGAATTTGGTTTCACGGGAATATCAGCCTACACCCAGGGATTTCCTCCTGCCCACAGTGCAGCCGCAGGCTGCACTGTCCATGCTGAGTTCCAACCGAATTGCCCCCTAGAATTTGGTTTCACGGGAATATCAGCCTACACCCAGGGATTTCCTCCTGCCCACAGTGCAGCCGCAGGCTGCACTGTCCATGCTGAGTTCCAACCGAATTGCCCCCTAGAATTTGGTTTCACGGGAATATCAGCCTACACCCAGGGATTTCCTCCTGCCCACAGTGCAGCCGCAGGCTGCACTGTCCATGCTGAGTTCCAACCGAATTGCCCCCTAGAATTTGGTTTCACGGGAATATCAGCCTACACCCAGGGATTTCCTCCTGCCCACAGTGCAGCCGCAGGCTGCACTGTCCATGCTGAGTTCCAACCGAATTGCCCCCTAGAATTTGGTTTCACGGGAATATCAGCCTACACCCAGGGATTTCCTCCTGCCCACAGTGCAGCCGCAGGCTGCACTGTCCATGCTGAGTTCCAACCGAATTGCCCCCTAGAATTTGGTTTCACGGGAATATCAGCCTACACCCAGGGATTTCCTCCTGCCCACAGTGCAGCCGCAGGCTGCACTGTCCATGCTGTGTTCCAAACGAATTGCCCCCTAGAATTTGGTTTCGCGGGAATATCAGCCTACACCCAGGGTTTTCCTCCCCTGCCCACAGTGCAGCCGCAGGCTGCACTGTCCATGCTGAGTTCCAACCGAATTCCCCCCTAGAATTTGGTTTCACGGGAATATCAGCCTACACCCAGGGATTTCCTCCTGCCCACAGTGCAGCCGCAGGCTGCACTGTCCATGCTGAGTTCCAACCGAATTGCCCCCTAGAATTTGGTTTCACGGGAATATCAGCCTACACCCAGGGATTTCCTCCTGCCCACAGTGCAGCCGCAGGCTGCACTGTCCATGCTGAGTTCCAACCGAATTGCCCCCTAGAATTTGGTTTCACGGGAATATCAGCCTACACCCAGGGATTTCCTCCTGCCCACAGTGCAGCCGCAGGCTGCACTGTCCATGCTGAGTTCCAACCGAATTGCCCCCTAGAATTTGGTTTCACGGGAATATCAGCCTACACCCAGGGATTTCCTCCTGCCCACAGTGCAGCCGCAGGCTGCACTGTCCATGCTGAGTTCCAACCGAATTGCCCCCTAGAATTTGGTTTCACGGGAATATCAGCCTACACCCAGGGATTTCCTCCTGCCCACAGTGCAGCCGCAGGCTGCACTGTCCATGCTGAGTTCCAACCGAATTGCCCCCTAGAATTTGGTTTCACGGGAATATCAGCCTACACCCAGGATTTCCTCCTGCCCACAGTGCAGCCGCAGGCTGCACTGTCCATGCTGAGTTCCAACCGAATTGCCCCCTAGAATTTGGTTTCACGGGAATATCAGCCTACACCCAGGGATTTCCTCCTGCCCACAGTGCAGCCGCAGGCTGCACTGTCCATGCTGAGTTCCAACCGAATTGCCCCCTAGAATTTGGTTTCACGGGAATATCAGCCTACACCCAGGATTTCCTCCCTGCCCACAGTGCAGCCGCAGGCTGCACTGTCCATGCTGAGTTCCAACCGAATTGCCCCCTAGAATTTGGTTTCACGGGAATATCAGCCTACACCCAGGGATTTCCTCCTGCCCACAGTGCAGCCGCAGGCTGCACTGTCCATGCTGAGTTCCAACCGAATTGCCCCCTAGAATTTGGTTTCACGGGAATATCAGCCTACACCCAGGGATTTCCTCCTGCCCACAGTGCAGCCGCAGGCTGCACTGTCCATGCTGAGTTCCAACCGAATTGCCCCCTAGAATTTGGTTTCACGGGAATATCAGCCTACACCCAGGGATTTCCTCCTGCCCACAGTGCAGCCGCAGGCTGCACTGTCCATGCTGAGTTCCAACCGAATTGCCCCCTAGAATTTGGTTTCACGGGAATATCAGCCTACACCCAGGGATTTCCTCCTGCCCACAGTGCAGCCGCAGGCTGCACTGTCCATGCTGAGTTCCAACCGAATTGCCCCCTAGAATTTGGTTTCACGGGAATATCAGCCTACACCCAGGGATTTCCTCCTGCCCACAGTGCAGCCGCAGGCTGCACTGTCCATGCTGAGTTCCAACCGAATTGCCCCCTAGAATTTGGTTTCACGGGAATATCAGCCTACACCCAGGGATTTCCTCCTGCCCACAGTGCAGCCGCAGGCTGCACTGTCCATGCTGAGTTCCAACCGAATTGCCCCCTAGAATTTGGTTTCACGGGAATATCAGCCTACACCCAGGGATTTCCTCCTGCCCACAGTGCAGCCGCAGGCTGCACTGTCCATGCTGAGTTCCAACCGAATTGCCCCCTAGAATTTGGTTTCACGGGAATATCAGCCTACACCCAGGATTTCCTCCTGCCCACAGTGCAGCCGCAGGCTGCACTGTCCATGCTGAGTTCCAACCGAATTGCCCCCTAGAATTTGGTTTCACGGGAATATCAGCCTACACCCAGGGATTTCCTCCTGCCCACAGTGCAGCCGCAGGCTGCACTGTCCATGCTGAGTTCCAACCGAATTGCCCCCTAGAATTTGGTTTCACGGGAATATCAGCCTACACCCAGGATTTCCTCCTGCCCACAGTGCAGCCGCAGGCTGCACTGTCCATGCTGAGTTCCAACCGAATTGCCCCCTAGAATTTGGTTTCACGGGAATATCAGCCTACACCCAGGGATTTCCTCCTGCCCACAGTGCAGCCGCAGGCTGCACTGTCCATGCTGAGTTCCAACCGAATTGCCCCCTAGAATTTGGTTTCACGGGAATATCAGCCTACACCCAGGGATTTCCTCCTGCCCACAGTGCAGCCGCAGGCTGCACTGTCCATGCTGAGTTCCAACCGAATTGCCCCCTAGAATTTGGTTTCACGGGAATATCAGCCTACACCCAGGGATTTCCTCCTGCCCACAGTGCAGCCGCAGGCTGCACTGTCCATGCTGAGTTCCAACCGAATTGCCCCCTAGAATTTGGTTTCACGGGAATATCAGCCTACACCCAGGGATTTCCTCCTGCCCACAGTGCAGCCGCAGGCTGCACTGTCCATGCTGAGTTCCAACCGAATTGCCCCCTAGAATTTGGTTTCACGGGAATATCAGCCTACACCCAGGGATTTCCTCCTGCCCACAGTGCAGCCGCAGGCTGCACTGTCCATGCTGAGTTCCAACCGAATTGCCCCCTAGAATTTGGTTTCACGGGAATATCAGCCTACACCCAGGATTTCCTCCTGCCCACAGTGCAGCCGCAGGCTGCACTGTCCATGCTGAGTTCCAACCGAATTGCCCCCTAGAATTTGGTTTCACGGGAATATCAGCCTACACCCAGGGATTTCCTCCTGCCCACAGTGCAGCCGCAGGCTGCACTGTCCATGCTGAGTTCCAACCGAATTGCCCCCTAGAATTTGGTTTCACGGGAATATCAGCCTACACCCAGGATTTCCTCCTGCCCACAGTGCAGCCGCAGGCTGCACTGTCCATGCTGAGTTCCAACCGAATTGCCCCCTAGAATTTGGTTTCACGGGAATATCAGCCTACACCCAGGGATTTCCTCCTGCCCACAGTGCAGCCGCAGGCTGCACTGTCCATGCTGAGTTCCAACCGAATTGCCCCCTAGAATTTGGTTTCACGGGAATATCAGCCTACACCCAGGGATTTCCTCCTGCCCACAGTGCAGCCGCAGGCTGCACTGTCCATGCTGAGTTCCAACCGAATTGCCCCCTAGAATTTGGTTTCACGGGAATATCAGCCTACACCCAGGGATTTCCTCCTGCCCACAGTGCAGCCGCAGGCTGCACTGTCCATGCTGAGTTCCAACCGAATTGCCCCCTAGAATTTGGTTTCACGGGAATATCAGCCTACACCCAGGATTTCCTCCTGCCCACAGTGCAGCCGCAGGCTGCACTGTCCATGCTGAGTTCCAACCGAATTGCCCCCTAGAATTTGGTTTCACGGGAATATCAGCCTACACCCAGGGATTTCCTCCTGCCCACAGTGCAGCCGCAGGCTGCACTGTCCATGCTGAGTTCCAACCGAATTGCCCCCTAGAATTTGGTTTCACGGGAATATCAGCCTACACCCAGGGATTTCCTCCTGCCCACAGTGCAGCCGCAGGCTGCACTGTCCATGCTGAGTTCCAACCGAATTGCCCCCTAGAATTTGGTTTCACGGGAATATCAGCCTACACCCAGGATTTCCTCCTGCCCACAGTGCAGCCGCAGGCTGCACTGTCCATGCTGAGTTCCAACCGAATTGCCCCCTAGAATTTGGTTTCACGGGAATATCAGCCTACACCCAGGGATTTCCTCCCTGCCCACAGTGCAGCCGCAGGCTGCACTGTCCATGCTGAGTTCCAACCGAATTGCCCCCTAGAATTTGGTTTCACGGGAATATCAGCCTACACCCAGGGATTTCCTCCTGCCCACAGTGCAGCCGCAGGCTGCACTGTCCATGCTGAGTTCCAACCGAATTGCCCCCTAGAATTTGGTTTCACGGGAATATCAGCCTACACCCAGGGATTTCCTCCTGCCCACAGTGCAGCCGCAGGCTGCACTGTCCATGCTGAGTTCCAACCGAATTGCCCCCTAGAATTTGGTTTCACGGGAATATCAGCCTACACCCAGGGATTTCCTCCCTGCCCACAGTGCAGCCGCAGGCTGCACTGTCCATGCTGAGTTCCAACCGAATTGCCCCTAGAATTTGGTTTCACGGGAATATCAGCCTACACCCAGGGATTTCCTCCTGCCCACAGTGCAGCCGCAGGCTGCACTGTCCATGCTGAGTTCCAACCGAATTGCCCCCTAGAATTTGGTTTCACGGGAATATCAGCCTACACCCAGGATTTCCTCCTGCCCACAGTGCAGCCGCAGGCTGCACTGTCCATGCTGAGTTCCAACCGAATTGCCCCCTAGAATTTGGTTTCACGGGAATATCAGCCTACACCCAGGGATTTCCTCCTGCCCACAGTGCAGCCGCAGGCTGCACTGTCCATGCTGAGTTCCAACCGAATTGCCCCCTAGAATTTGGTTTCACGGGAATATCAGCCTACACCCAGGGATTTCCTCCTGCCCACAGTGCAGCCGCAGGCTGCACTGTCCATGCTGAGTTCCAACCGAATTGCCCCCTAGAATTTGGTTTCACGGGAATATCAGCCTACACCCAGGGATTTCCTCCTGCCCACAGTGCAGCCGCAGGCTGCACTGTCCATGCTGAGTTCCAACCGAATTGCCCCCTAGAATTTGGTTTCACGGGAATATCAGCCTACACCCAGGGATTTCCTCCTGCCCACAGTGCAGCCGCAGGCTGCACTGTCCATGCTGAGTTCCAACCGAATTGCCCCCTAGAATTTGGTTTCACGGGAATATCAGCCTACACCCAGGGATTTCCTCCTGCCCACAGTGCAGCCGCAGGCTGCACTGTCCATGCTGAGTTCCAACCGAATTGCCCCCTAGAATTTGGTTTCACGGGAATATCAGCCTACACCCAGGATTTCCTCCTGCCCACAGTGCAGCCGCAGGCTGCACTGTCCATGCTGAGTTCCAACCGAATTGCCCCCTAGAATTTGGTTTCACGGGAATATCAGCCTACACCCAGGGATTTCCTCCTGCCCACAGTGCAGCCGCAGGCTGCACTGTCCATGCTGAGTTCCAACCGAATTGCCCCCTAGAATTTGGTTTCACGGGAATATCAGCCTACACCCAGGGATTTCCTCCTGCCCACAGTGCAGCCGCAGGCTGCACTGTCCATGCTGAGTTCCAACCGAATTGCCCCCTAGAATTTGGTTTCACGGGAATATCAGCCTACACCCAGGGATTTCCTCCTGCCCACAGTGCAGCCGCAGGCTGCACTGTCCATGCTGAGTTCCAACCGAAATGCCCCCTAGAATTTGGTTTCACGGGAATATCAGCCTACACCCAGGGATTTCCTCCCTGCCCACAGTGCAGCCGCAGGCTGCACTGTCCATGCTGAGTTCCAACCGAATTGCCCCCCTAGAATTTGGTTTCACGGGAATATCAGCCTACACCCAGGGATTTCCTCCCCTGCCCACAGTGCAGCCGCAGGCTGCACTGTCCATGCTGAGTTCCAACCGAATTGCCCTCCTAGAATTTGGTTTCACGGGAATATCAGCGTACACCCAGGGATTTCCTCCCCTGCCCACAGTGCAGCCACAGGCTGCACTGTCCATGCTGAGTTCCAACCGAATTGGCCCCTAGAATTTGGTTTTTCACGGGAATATTAGCCTCCACCCAGGGATTCCCTCCCCTGCCCACAGTGGAGCCGCAGGCTGCACTGTCCATGCTGAGTTCCAACCGAATTGCCCCCCTAGAATTTGGCTTCACGGGAATATCAGCCTACCCAGGGGTTTCCTTCCCTGCCCACAGTGCAGCCGCAGGCTGCACTGTCCATGCTGAGTTCCAACCGAATTGGCCCCTAGAATTTGGTTTTTCACGGGAATATCAGCCTACACCCAGGCATTTCCTGCCCTGCCCACAGTGCAGCCGCAGGCTGCACTGTCCATGCTGAGTTCCAACCGAATGGCCCCCCTAGAATTTGGTTTCACGGGAATATCAGCCTACACCCAGGGATTTCCTCTCCTGCCCACAGTGCAGCCACAGGCTGCACTGTCCATGCTGAGTTCCAACCGAATTGCCCTCCTAGAATTTGGCTTCACGGGAATATCAGCCTACCCAGGGGTTTCCTTCCCTGCCCACAGTGCAGCCGCAGGCTTCACTGTCCTTGCTGAGTTCCAACCGAATTGCCCCCCTAGAATTTGGTTTCACGGGAATATCAGCCTACACCCAGGGGTTTCCTTCCCTGCCCACAGTGCAGCCGCAGGCTTCACTGTCCTTGCTGAGTTCCAACCGAATTGCCCCCCTAGAATTTGGTTTCACGGGAATATCAGCCTACACCCAGGGATTCCCTCCCCTGCCCACAGTGCAGCCGCAGGCTGCACTGTCCATGCTGAGTTCCAACCGAATTGCCCCCCTAGAATTTGGTTTCACGGGAATATCAGCCTACACCCAGGGATTTCCTCCCCTGCCCACAGTGCAGCCGCAGGCTGCACTGTCCATGCTGAGTTCCAACCGAATTGCCCCCCCCTAGAATTTGGTTTCACGGGAATATCAGCCTACACCCAGGAATTCCTCCTGCCCACAGTGCAGGCTCAGGCTGCACTGTCCATGCTGAGTTCCAACCGAATTGCCCCCTAGAATTTGGTTTCACGGGAATATCAGCCTACACCCAGGCATTTCCTGCCCTGCCCACAGTGCAGCCGCAGGCTGCACTGTCCATGCTGAGTTCCAACCAAATTGGCCCCTAGAATTTGGTTTCACGGGAATATCAGCCTACACCCAGGATTTCCTCCTGCCCACAGTGCAGCCGCAGGCTGCACTGTCCATGCTGAGTTCCAACCGAATTGCCCCCTAGAATTTGGTTTCACGGGAATATCAGCCTACACCCAGGGATTTCCTCCTGCCCACAGTGCAGCCGCAGGCTGCACTGTCCATGCTGAGTTCCAACCGAATTGCCCCCTAGAATTTGGTTTCACGGGAATATCAGCCTACACCCAGGATTTCCTCCTGCCCACAGTGCAGCCGCAGGCTGCACTGTCCATGCTGAGTTCCAACCGAATTGCCCCCTAGAATTTGGTTTCACGGGAATATCAGCCTACACCCAGGGATTTCCTCCTGCCCACAGTGCAGCCGCAGGCTGCACTGTCCATGCTGAGTTCCAACCGAATTGCCCCCTAGAATTTGGTTTCACGGGAATATCAGCCTACACCCAGGGATTTCCTCCCTGCCCACAGTGCAGCCGCAGGCTGCACTGTCCATGCTGAGTTCCAACCGAATTGCCCCCTAGAATTTGGTTTCACGGGAATATCAGCCTACACCCAGGGATTTCCTCCTGCCCACAGTGCAGCCGCAGGCTGCACTGTCCATGCTGAGTTCCAACCGAATTGCCCCCTAGAATTTGGTTTCACGGGAATATCAGCCTACACCCAGGATTTCCTCCTGCCCACAGTGCAGCCGCAGGCTGCACTGTCCATGCTGAGTTCCAACCGAATTGCCCCCTAGAATTTGGTTTCACGGGAATATCAGCCTACACCCAGGGATTTCCTCCTGCCCACAGTGCAGCCGCAGGCTGCACTGTCCATGCTGAGTTCCAACCGAATTGCCCCCTAGAATTTGGTTTCACGGGAATATCAGCCTACACCCAGGGATTTCCTCCTGCCCACAGTGCAGCCGCAGGCTGCACTGTCCATGCTGAGTTCCAACCGAATTGCCCCCTAGAATTTGGTTTCACGGGAATATCAGCCTACACCCAGGGATTTCCTCCTGCCCACAGTGCAGCCGCAGGCTGCACTGTCCATGCTGAGTTCCAACCGAATTGCCCCCTAGAATTTGGTTTCACGGGAATATCAGCCTACACCCAGGGATTTCCTCCCTGCCCACAGTGCAGCCGCAGGCTGCACTGTCCATGCTGAGTTCCAACCGAATTGCCCCCTAGAATTTGGTTTCACGGGAATATCAGCCTACACCCAGGATTTCCTCCTGCCCACAGTGCAGCCGCAGGCTGCACTGTCCATGCTGAGTTCCAACCGAATTGCCCCCTAGAATTTGGTTTCACGGGAATATCAGCCTACACCCAGGGATTTCCTCCTGCCCACAGTGCAGCCGCAGGCTGCACTGTCCATGCTGAGTTCCAACCGAATTGCCCCCTAGAATTTGGTTTCACGGGAATATCAGCCTACACCCAGGGATTTCCTCCTGCCCACAGTGCAGCCGCAGGCTGCACTGTCCATGCTGAGTTCCAACCGAATTGCCCCCTAGAATTTGGTTTCACGGGAATATCAGCCTATACCCAGGGATTTCCTCCCCTGCCCACAGTGCAGCCGCAGGCTGCACTGTCCATGCTGAGTTCCAACCGAATTGCCCCCCTAGAATTTGGTTTCACGGGAATATCAGCCTACACCCAGGGATTCCCTCCCCTGCCCACAGTGCAGCCGCAGGCTGCACTGTCCATGCTGAGTTCCAACCGAATTGCCCCCCTAGAATTTGGTTTCACGGGAATATCAGCCTACACCCAGGGATTCCCTCCCCTGCCCACAGTGCAGCCGCAGGCTGCACTGTCCATGCTGAGTTCCAACCGAATGGCCCCCCTAGAATTTGGTTTCACGGGAATATCAGCGTACACGCAGCCGCAGGCTGCACTGTCCATGCTGAGTTCCAACCGAATTGCCCCCCTAGAATTTGGTTTCACGGGAATATCAGCCTACACCCAGGGATTTCCTCCCCTGCCCACAGTGCAGCCGCAGGCTGCACTGTCCATGCTGAGTTCCAACCGAATTGCCCCCCTAGAATTTGGTTTCACGGGAATATCAGCCTACACCCAGGGATTTCCTCCCCTGCCTTCAGTGCAGCCACAGGCTGCACTGTCCATGCTGAGTTCCAACCGAATTGCCCTCCTAGAATTTGGTTTCACGGGAATATCAGCGTACACCCAGGGATTTTCCCCCCTGCCCACAGTGCAGCCACAAGCTGCACTGTCCATGCTGAGTTCCAACCGAATCGCCCCCCTAGAATTTGGTTTTACGGGAATATCAGCCTACACCCAGGGATTCCCTCCCCTGCCCACAGTGCAGCCGCAGGCTGCACTGTCCATGCTGAGTTCCAACCGAATTGGCCCCTAGAATTTGGTTTCACGGGAATATTAGCCTACACCCAGGGATTTCCTCCTGCCCACAGTGCAGCCGCAGGCTGCACTGTCCATGCTGAGTTCCAACCGAATTGCCCCCTAGAATTTGGTTTCACGGGAATATCAGCCTACACCCAGGGATTTCCTCCCTGCCCACAGTGCAGCCGCAGGCTGCACTGTCCATGCTGAGTTCCAACCGAATTGCCCCCTAGAATTTGGTTTCACGGGAATATCAGCCTACACCCAGGATTTCCTCCCTGCCCACAGTGCAGCCGCAGGCTGCACTGTCCATGCTGAGTTCCAACCGAATTGCCCCCTAGAATTTGGTTTCACGGGAATATCAGCCTACACCCAGGGATTTCCTCCTGCCCACAGTGCAGCCGCAGGCTGCACTGTCCATGCTGAGTTCCAACCGAATTGCCCCCTAGAATTTGGTTTCACGGGAATATCAGCCTACACCCAGGGATTTCCTCCTGCCCACAGTGCAGCCGCAGGCTGCACTGTCCATGCTGAGTTCCAACCGAATTGCCCCCTAGAATTTGGTTTCACGGGAATATCAGCCTACACCCAGGGATTTCCTCCTGCCCACAGTGCAGCCGCAGGCTGCACTGTCCATGCTGAGTTCCAACCGAATTGCCCCCTAGAATTTGGTTTCACGGGAATATCAGCCTACACCCAGGATTTCCTCCTGCCCACAGTGCAGCCGCAGGCTGCACTGTCCATGCTGAGTTCCAACCGAATTGCCCCCTAGAATTTGGTTTCACGGGAATATCAGCCTACACCCAGGGATTTCCTCCTGCCCACAGTGCAGCCGCAGGCTGCACTGTCCATGCTGAGTTCCAACCGAATTGCCCCCTAGAATTTGGTTTCACGGGAATATCAGCCTACACCCAGGGATTTCCTCCTGCCCACAGTGCAGCCGCAGGCTGCACTGTCCATGCTGAGTTCCAACCGAATTGCCCCCTAGAATTTGGTTTCACGGGAATATCAGCCTACACCCAGGGATTTCCTCCCTGCCCACAGTGCAGCCGCAGGCTGCACTGTCCATGCTGAGTTCCAACCGAATTGCCCCCTAGAATTTGGTTTCACGGGAATATCAGCCTACACCCAGGGATTTCCTCCTGCCCACAGTGCAGCCGCAGGCTGCACTGTCCATGCTGAGTTCCAACCGAATTGCCCCCTAGAATTTGGTTTCACGGGAATATCAGCCTACACCCAGGGATTTCCTCCTGCCCACAGTGCAGCCGCAGGCTGCACTGTCCATGCTGAGTTCCAACCGAATTGCCCCCTAGAATTTGGTTTCACGGGAATATCAGCCTACACCCAGGATTCCCTCCCCTGCCCACAGTGCAGCCGCAGGCTGCCCTGTCCATGCTGAGTTCCAACCGAATTGCCCCCCTAGAATTTGGTTTCACGGGAATATCAGCCTACACCCAGGGATTTCCCCCCTGCCCACAGTGCAGCCGCAGGCTGCACTGTCCATGCTGAGTTCCAACCGAATGGCCCCTAGAATTTGGTTTCACGGGAATATCAGCCTACACCCAGGGATTTCCTCCCCTGCCCACAGTGCAGCCGCAGGCTGCACTGTCCATGCTGAGTTCCAACCGAATTGCCCCCTAGAATTTGGTTTCACGGGAATATCAGCCTACACCCAGGGATTTCCTCCCCTGCCCACAGTGCAGCCGCAGGCTGCACTGTCCATGCTGAGTTCCAACCGAATTGGCCCCTAGAATTTGGTTTCACGGGAATATTAGCCTACACCCAGTGATTTCCTCCTGCCCACAGTGCAGCCGCAGGCTGCATTGTCCATTCTGAGTTCCAACCGATTTGCCCCTTAGAATTTGGTATTCACGGGAATATCAGCCTACACCCAGGGATTTCCTCCCCTGCCCACAGTGCAGCCGTAGGCTGCACCGTCCATTCTGAGTTCCAACCGATTTGCCCCCCTAGAATTCGGCTTCACGGGAATATCGGCCTACACCCAGGGATTTCCTTCCTTGCCGGATACCCTTTTGGGTTTCAAGGGGCTTGAACCACACCAAATTTCAGCCAACAGAAAGATCAGCCCACACCCGGGGTTCTCCTCCCTTGCCGGACGTCTATTTTGGATTTCGAGTAAATTGAACCACACCGAATTTTCTCGAACAGTAAGATGAGCCCACACCCGGGGGTTTCTTCCTTTGCGGGGCGGTGCAGCCGAAGCAGGGTTGAGCAGAGTCGCAACGGGTGTTGTAGAATTTTTATAAAAGTTGAAAAAGTGAAATGGAGGGGGTCGTAAACAATTTGGAGGAAAAACATTGCCTTGAACTATGACAATTCTGAGTGTTTCCTAACTCTGTCACTCTCAAAAAGCGAAAGGAATTTCTCATTCCGTGGGGGATCATATAAACTTTGGAATTTTTTTTAAAATTCTGGTGAATAGGGGGTTCGTAACTCCGCCGTAATTTGGCGCAACCACTCCAATTTCCAGCCGACAGTAAGATCACCCTCTACGCGGTGTTCTTTAAATTTGCTTTTTTTCAAGAGCCTGCTGAGGATTGTGTGATAGAGAATTCCACGCGGCATCTGTGTGGGGCTAGCGGCATAGAAATCAATTGGTTTGGTCGATGGATTATTTACTGCCGCGGTATTACCCAAAGGCAGCTCAAATTAAGTTAGTACCATGTCTACTTCTGCTGTAGATTATTTTGGATAATTCAGGTGCATAAGCTTATTTCTCACTCTAACATGGAATGCATCATGCGGAAGAAAATATGGTGAACCCAGGGAGCTACCGCAGAGGAAACAGGAGTTCACATAATTATGTAGCCGTTGAACTATTTGAAGTCAAGGTAAGCCTTCCTTCGAAAATATTGTGTGTTTGGTATATGCAGCCCGGAAAGGCGCATTGTTGGGAGAAATGGTCGTAACAGTTTTGACGTGGGCAACCGCGCGGCTCTTCATGCCGCATTTCTTATTTACTTCCACTTTTTTTGGTCAGGTAACGGTTCGCCCTGACTTATCCTTTCTGGAGTTATCTGGAGGTATGATGGGAACGAGAAGAAGGGAGAGGTTAAGGTGTCTGTGGGAGGATGGCAACGGGAAGTTCGCTCAGAATGTGACCTTGCCGAGTTTTGGTGATACATAGGAAAAAAATTTTTGACAGAGGTTTCTTGTCATAATCCTAATGTGGATTATGACGACTGCAACGCGTATAGGAGAGGAGGATGGAGACGCCCGAATGGGTGTGATGTAGTAGAAGCTGAAGCGCGCATTATCAATATCCACAGGACGTTGTAGGTGTTAGAGTTCACACAATGAAAAAGAGATTCTTATGACTAGCAAGAGTCGGAGAGTACGGTTTCGGAACAGATGTGGGAATGGGATTAGTTGGTGGTACTACCGTTTCGAGCGGAAATCCGGTCCGCTTTTGCGGACGACCCCTGCTGCATCACGCAACACGATGACTATCGTGCTGGGAAAAAGGTTAATCGTACCGGGGCCATCATGACTACCATAGTGTTGTGTGATGCAAAAGCCATTGTCCGCGAATGCGGACCGGAATTTCGCTCCGATAACGACAGTTTGTTACTTCGACAAACTCAATCTATTCCTCTTCTTGAATGACAAAGTTGCTTCTATTGGAAATATTGAAGCTTTGAGAGAACACAAACTTTTTTCGCATACATTTCTTATTCCAGGTGAATCAGAAACTGCTAATGTGACTACAACGGAGATGATAGTTCACGTGTAATCCAGTGATATATTTTCATTTTCTCATTGTGTTATTGTGCATTTGGATAAATAATCAGAATTCGATTGGAAGACGTGTGCAATTAAATGACTTCTAGGCATTTCTCCTTCGTGCTGAAGGTGTTCAGTTGGGTCCAGTCTGTTTCAATTCACATATTCTCTGTAAAAAAATCGTAATTCTCACGACTCATGGCGCGGGCGATGCTGCTCCCTCCATCGGTCGTGCTCTCTCGATGTCACTAACCTCCGCTCCGTTAGGGACAGCGAGAGAGAGCATGACGGACGGAGTGAGTAGCATCGCGGGCGCCATGAGTCGTGAGAATTACGCGTAGAAACCATGGAATTTCGCGGTTTTACAGCTTATACAATTGTTATTCGTAGTCCCACGATTACGCGACATTGGTTCGTTTCAGTCGGCACAGATCGCTTTGGTTCCTCTTGGTTCACCTTGCTGCCGCGAAATCTCGGTGCGCATATCCTTTGGTTCCGAGCCAAATTTACTCCATTCCCTCGCGCGCTTGTGCGGAGCGAGGGTAGAGACAGCGCGAAAGTGTGCGGAGAGGGAGACGCAGCGATGGCGCGCAGACGCACGCGATGAACGGAAATAAATTTCACTCGGAAACAGGATGCGTTCGAAGATATGTGTACACCAGGGGTGTGCGTTAATGAAATTTTTTTTCGTAACCGTTAATCTTTAATTATTGAAAAAAAAACCGCGTTAATCCGTTAATGCGTTAACACGTTAATTTTGCGTTTCGTTAACAATTTTGAAAACAGTACCTGACCACCACGAAAATCGATAAATAACCAGACGTCCCAAAAAAATCATGAAACACGTTCCATACCAAACACCGCAGTCCGTACACTCCAAACTTGGAAATCATCTTCATGGATTATTAATACTATCAGCCTGAACAATAAACGAATACTCTTCAAGAATAGGAATCCTGACCTGCAAAAAAGCATAGATGGATGGAACATTAACGAAATAAAAATTAACGTGAATTCGGGACTTTTTCGTTAACCGTTATTTTTGAAAAAAAAACCGCGTTAACCCGTTAATGCGTTAACACGTTAACGTTGTTAACGTACAGCCCTGGTGTACACGGTCTGAGCTGACTCAAACTATACTATCAAAACGGAAACAAACGGCCAGTGCGGTTCGCGCCGACTCTGCCTGGCCTATAGTCAAGCGAAGCCTAGCAAATTCGACACATACTGTGCTTCTCTGGGCCAAATTCCGGTCCGCAATTGCGTCTCGACACACTTTGCGGCCGCACGCGCTCGAGTCAATCGAGTTTCCAGCGCCAAAGCCGACTCTATGTGGCTTTTTTATACAGTTTTCTCCAATTTTGTTCAGTTTGCAGTTTCCAAAACCCACCTAGAGTCAGCAGATCGGCTGCTGCGGCTCTGGAAACTCTTCCGACTTGAAAGCGCGCGCGGTCGCAAAGCGTGTCGAGACGCAATTGCGGACCGGAACTTGGCTCAGAGAAGCACAGTAGTTGAAGGAGGGAGGCCGGTCTTTTGTTTGGCGAAGTCAAACGAAGTCTATACATAGTAAATGGTGGGAAGCCGGCCTATAGTTGAGCAAAGTCAAGCGAATCTACGCATTGTCAATGGAGTGAAGCCGGCCCGTAGTTTGCAGAAGCCGAGCGAATTCTAGTCCGTTAAAGGCAGCATACACGCTCGCAAACGTAATTGAGATAACTACGGACTTAGAATGGTATGGCACCGAACACAACGCTAACGCATTTTGAAGCTTCAAAAACGACCCACAATGACGCTACACGGGTGAGAAGTTGGCCCCGCCCCCTGTATTTGCGTCCTTCCCCAAAACAGGGCTGCTGGGCCATTCCCACCGTCGGCGACGTTTGTATGTGGTGGAATAGGTACAATAAGTAAACCACACACATCGATGACGTTGGAAATGGCCCAGCACCCCTGTTTTGGAGGAGACGGCAAATACAGGGGGCGGGGCCAACTTCCCACTCCTGTAGCGTCATTGTGGGTTGTTTTTGAAGCTTCAAAATGCGTGAGCGTTGTGTTCGGTGCCATACCATTCTAATTCCGTAGTTATCTCAATTACGTTTACGAGCGTGTATGCTGCCTTTAAAGAAGGAAGGCCGGCAAAGCCGGCCTATCTTTCTGCCAAGCCAACACGCAGATTCCGACGTCGTGGAAATTGTTCTTCTCAGCAGAGATGCTTTGAATAAAGACATCCTTGTCGTTTTCACTGGCAAAACCCTTCCTTAGTAACAGAATCTTCCCATTTTCTGTTACATCTGAACGGGCTATCTGAAACAAGAACCAAAGAACCGACGATGCTGGTCCGCCAGCTGCGCTGGACGGCGTGAGCAGCGTGGCGACGCTGGTTTAAACATACGTAGATAGATGTGCAAGTTTTGCTAGACTGCACTGCTCAGTTCATTGTTTTAACCTACTTTTAAGTTGGCCCACGAGCCACTAGTTCAAGGAGAAAGGAAAGGCATTGGAAATGGCAAGGCTTCACAAGATATAGCGGGACGTGGTCCGTGTTCAACAAATCGTGGGTTTCTCACTAAATCAAATTCATAGTGAAGAAGGCCAAGAGTCGCTGGTACAGACCAAACATTCATTTGAAAAACTTGTGGGCTGAAGGGAGCATGATTTACGAGCAAAATGCGAATTTTGAATGGGTTTCCTAGAAAAGAGCCACGTGTTTCAACTTTGACCCAAAGCCAAAAAGTGAGAGAGATTCTTAGTAGCAGTCTCAAAAACATTTCAGAAAATTAATTTGAAGACTGACTCAGAATTTCGTTGCGGTTTCCGGTGAGGGCACGCCGCAGAATAAAAAAAATGATAGGGGCATCGCCATTTTATGCATAATTTGGGCTTGACGCGATCAAGTTGGAAATGATTAGATAGTTACCGAACAAATCTTACGTTCAAAATTGTGAAACGTTTCTAAAATATGAATCAGGTGAACAATTAAGCCGGAAAATCTAATCCTGATCTAATCTAGAAGGAAATACAGAAAATAATACAGTAGAGCGCGATTCTGGTGCTGAAGTGAATAACAGTAGCTGGATAGTAGAAGAAAATAGCACAATAAGGCGAAGAATGACGCTTCCGAGCCGAGATGGCTCGAAATCAGCCGGTGAGGGCAGATGCAGACGGCAGAGCGCGCTAAACCCGCGTTTGAATTTCGCGCCGGTTAGAGACGCGCGCGAGACAACTCGTCCGACACCCCAGAACTCGTCCGGTAGTTTTTCCTTTGCAAGTGTAGCTGCGAATGTATTGGCTAGTTTCATTTATTAAAGAGCTTTGGGAGTTCAACTTAGTCTCCTCACTTGTTCCTTTCATAATTTGGACTCTCTTTCGATGAAAATGTCGAGCCATCAACTTAAAATACAATCCTTTTCTTCTGTGTACCTCTGCCAAACTTATTTGTGCTATTTGGCGTCAATTTTCGTGCATTACGACGTCATTTTGCGGTGGCTTACTTGCACGAAGAAATTGGCTCGCTGCAAGCGGTGTGCGAGTCGGTCCCGCCACGATTGTCGGGCTACGGTAGACGGTGACGCCTGAAAAAGTCCTAGTTTCAACGTCTTGTGTCACCTTCCAGGGCCGGCATCAGAATGCCGAATGAGGACTTGAGTGAGATGAGGCGCCTTTTATACCGGCTGTGCATGTGATAAACACATTAGGACGTGATCATTCGATTTACCATGTTTTTTCATGTCTGCCACTGCAGCCGTGCCTGCGGTCAAGTGAGATGTGAATGACTCAGATACTCGAGGGGGGCGAGCCCCACTTCCACCAGGACGCCAGCCTTCCTTCCATGACAAGGCTGGCGTGCCAATGGAACGAGGCTGGCGCCCCCATCATCTTTTCGCGGCGGGACCGTCCTACCGCGGTTCTCACCCGCAGTGGTTACGCGGGTCAGCCCGAAGCCAATATTTAGGCACCCTAGGATTTGCTTCGTTCTCATCGCTTCCTCGCCGTTCAGGACGATTTTCCACCCTAATTAGACTAGCAAAGCACTTGAAAACTACTAATATTTATTACAATTATCGGAATACTCTTCACTTTGATGGTAGTTTACACAAATATTTACATTCGTACAAAGTGAGGCGGCTTTCACAATCTTCTTCGTTTCCATTTCACTGAAAAATAACCATTAATAACACATTGAGTCTTTGTTTACGAAAATCGTTAAATTCGATGAATCAATAATCTGTGGAAACCAGCTCAAGTGAAAAAAAAAACTAAAATCGCAACTTCCACGGTTCAGATGTCAACACAAACGAATAATAGGAATGTAGCAGATCTACGAAAAAGAAAAAACAACATGTAGAGCTTAACGATGCGAGTGTATGCCAAAGTTACGCGGGTTCAACACTGCCTTCCGATCAGGGTCAAGCGGGGTTGTAAAATTCCGCAACGGGGGTGGAGGGGGGTCGCAAAATTTTTGGCCCGAAGTTAATGGTTAGGGGGGTCGCAAAAATTTTGGACCAAAAATGAAAATTTCTGGAAGTGAAAAAGTGAGAAATCTTTCCTTACTATCGAAAAATCTTTTTTTTTGCAATAAAAACTTACCAAAAATTACACCTCTGGAGGGGGGATCGCAAAAAATTTGGACTTTTTGGAGAAAAATTGATGGCAGAGAGGGGGCTCGCTCTGATTTCGGAAAATTACACAACGCCCCGCTTGACCCTGCTTCCGATTCCAGTAGTTTCTCGTGTCGTCCCGAAGTTACCTCCGCAGTCCTGCAATGACTATCTTCATCAGAAAGACTGTATAACAAACCTCACTGCAAGGGAAACTACCTTCTGAGCTGCCTACTCAGAACTTTCTGGGCAAGCTTACTGCGTCTAATTGGGCCAAAAGTAAGCTTACCCCGTCTAATTCACCGAAAATCGACGGTTTTAAGCTTCCCGCGAGCTTAAAACTCGTCCTAAGCATACATCGCCCATGTATGGTTACTGCGTGGTTTTCTAAGCTCGCACTAAGCATTACCTGGCGTTGATTAGGTGTCGGAAGCCTACTAGGATGCAGATTAGACGGGGAAAGCAAACAACAGACACTACAGAGTCTATAAAGACGCGGTGAGCTTGCGGTAGCGGCGTGAATAAGGAACATACGTATCGACATTTGACGACTCTGACGTGTCTCTGCGGCCACTCACAGGAGAGAGTACACGCATGGAGCTGAGCAGCAGAGAAGGAGACAAAGGAGGAGGCCCCTGATTGAAATTCGAAATTTGGAGTCTGATCATTTCATTTGCGTGCCCTCTTTGTATGTTAATTATTGTCATGTTTATATCATTATTCATTTTCTTCGTTCTCTGTTCTTCCTCGTCAGCCTGGACTTCGCCATGTAATACAGATGTACGCCGGTAAACCCGCAAGGAGTCCACCAAGTGCTCCGGTCGAACCCTTTATAGTCCCGCGGGACGCCAGCAGGCGATGATCGTCTATAGGTCACTGTCTTGTGGTACCACATGTTCTGAGAGAGGTCCGCCTCTCATGGCTAAATTACCATCATCCTCGTTTTGAATTTCCATTATCACGTGACATTACACGTGTACATGCTACGTGTTCTTTGTGGCTTTATTTTAATGGTGTACAAGTCAGGTGTTCTCTGTTCTTTTTGGAGTGTGAGAAGAGTTTTGTAGAAGAGTTTGAAATGAATTTGGTAATTTTCTTAAACCTCTAATGACCTTCCTTCACTCACAAATATGCGAGTAAACAAAGGTATGGCTTGCTGTGTAGTCTGAGTCCTTTCCATATTCTACCGACCGACGTCAAGCGACTTGAGATGATAAATTAAATTAGATGAGATGGATAGCAAAGGGTTTATGGATATTCCGCATTCGATAACAAATCGTCAGACGTCGGTCCTATTGGTATCGAACTCACAACAGCGAGTGTCTGAGTCAGAGTTGGTTGAGAAAATCACCGTGACCATTCGATTAAAAATCGATTAAAGTTCGATTAAAAAGAAAATCACCGTTCGATTAAAAAAAACACGGAGGTTGCAAATAACACCCGTTGTAGCCAGCTGTGGCTGACGCGATCAATATGAATGAATTATTCCTGAAAGTTTAGGTTCCTGGCAAAAGTAAAGATTTGGCATGGCCATAGAAATATACTCAGTTAAAAAGGGAAGATAAAGAAAAATGAAAAAAGGTTTTGAAATGTTCCTGAGAACGATTTGGCGTAGAATAATTTGTTTTTCGGGAAATGAAGTGAAATAGTTTAAGGTATGATTTGGCAGTCGAGTTTGAACCAACTATTGATAAGAGTTGTGCAGAACGAGATCGCCTTGTCTGTGCTTATCCGTAGAACATATCGAAGCGAAATCACGCGTGTTGATTTTACTTCACCTAATACGTGAAGACCGCCGCACTACAGCTCCCGAAAAGTTTCGATGCTTCCCATTTCACGCGTGATTTCGCTTTGATATGTTCTACGGATAAGCACAGACAAGGCGATCTCTCGTTCTGCACAACTCTTATCAATAGTTGGTTCAAACTCGACTGCCAAATCATACTTTAAACTATTTCACTTCATTTCCCGAAAAACAAATTATTCTACGCCAAATCGTTCTCAGGAACATTTCAAAACCTTTTTTCATTTTTCTTTATCTTCCCTTTTTAACTGAGTATATTTCTATGGCCATGCCAAATCTTTACTTTTGCCAGGAACCTAAACTTTCAGGAATTTCATTTATTTTTCCGAAAGGTTTCCTTTCTAACATGATTTATGCCTGGTGGTGTTAGGTGAAAGTAAACCCACTGATGTCCTGCCCCCCCCCTCTGTGACGTCCTGCGCACTCCAACTGATGGCATGCACACTTTCTTTGACGTCCTGCACACTCCCACTAATGTCCTGCACCCTTCCACTGATGTCATACACACTTTCTATGAGGTGCTGCACCTTCCCACTATAGTCCTGCACGCTCCCACTGATGTCCTGCACACTTTCTATGTCATCCTGCGCACTCCCACTAATGTCCTGCGCACATTCTGTTACATCTTGCACACTCCCACTTGGGTCCCGCACACTTTCTACGGCGTCTTGCGCACTTTCACTTTGTCACCGCACACTTTCTACGGCGTCCGGCGCACTCCCATTTGGGTCCCGCACACTTTCTACGGCGTTCTGCGCACGCCCATTTGGGTCCCGCACGCTCACGCCGATCATTTTTCCGCAGGGCTGCCGTAACCCTTCTCCAAAATTTTTCTGAGTGTCAGCTTGGATATAAGCACATCGTAATAGCCAACAAACGCGTTTGCACAATTTCGACCTCCTCAGCCACTTCCCGGCGGCTTCTCGAAGAGAACGGTGTGTGAATGAATGCATACCGCTCCTCTGCCCTTTTATACCCCGCATGTTATGAGCGTGTGTTATCATTCGTTATCATTTTTTGCTCAAGAATGGTTACGGTAGCCCTGCGGAAAAAATGATCCGCATGGGTGTGCTTCTATTTGGGTCCCGCACACTTCCTACGGCGTCATGCGCACTTTCACTTTGTCACCGCACACTTTCTACGGCGTCCGCCGCACTCTCATTTGGGTCCCGCACACTTTCTACGGCGTTCTGCGCACGCCCCTTGGGTCCCGCACGCT
The DNA here is from genome assembly GCA_029168955.1 of Aplectana chamaeleonis. Classification (NCBI taxonomy): domain Eukaryota; kingdom Metazoa; phylum Nematoda; class Chromadorea; order Rhabditida; family Cosmocercidae; genus Aplectana; species Aplectana chamaeleonis. The sequence goes on from JAPDOI010001329.1 coordinate 45,322, forward strand.
TTCTACGGCGTCCGGCGCACTCCCACTTGGGTCCCGCACGCTTTCTACGGCGTCCGGCGCACTCCCACGTGGGTCCCGCACACTTTCTACGGCGTCCGGCGCACTCCCACTTAGGCCCCGGTCATAGTTGGATGAGCCGACGCCTCCAGCCCGGTCGATACACACAGAATGCATTGGAAATGGGATGCAAAAATCACTCGGTGTATCCCCCCCGCACCCCCCAACACCCACCCGGTCGATACGTATGAACAACATGGTGAGGTGAAGCTGAGAAAATCACTCGGTGTATCCCCCCGCTCCCCCGCACCCCCCAACACCCCGCACCGGTCGATACGTATGTTTAAAATGATGGAGTGAGGTTGAGAAAATCACTCAATGTATCCGACGCGGTCGATATCCATGCAATACGTGGATGACGGCGGATGAGAAAATCACCGGGTGGGCGGACGGATGATAAAACATTGCGTCACTAGAAAGCTAGCCTTACTGTTACCTCTGTTTCTTCACTATGCTCTCCTTCACTATTTCTCTGAACAGGTGCAATCCTGTTGGCCACGTAATCATCGTCATATCTAGTTGGATGCATCGAGTGATTTTCTCAACCTCACTCCATCATTTTAAACATACGTATCGACCGGGGGGGTGCGGGGGGGATGCAGATGCAAATAGCACCAACTATGACCGGGGCCTTAAGTCCCGCACACTTTCTATGGCGTCCGACACACTCTCATTTGGGTCCCGCACACTTTCTACGGCGTCCGGCGCACTCTCATTTGGGTCCCACACACTTTCTAGGGCGTTCTGCGAACACCCATTGGGTCCAGCACACTTTCTACGGCGTCCGACGCTCTCTCATTTGGGTCCCGCTCACTTTCTACTGCGTCCGGCGCACTCTTATTTGGGTCCCACACACTTTCTACGGCGTTCTGCGCACGCCCATTTGGGTCCCGCACGCTCACGCCGATCATTTTTCCGCAGGGCTACCGTAACCCTCCTCCAAAAATTTTCTGAGTGTCAGCTTGGATATAAGCACATCGTAATAGCCAACAAACGCGTTTGCACAATTTCGACCTCCTCAGCCACTTCCCGGCGGCTTCTCGAAGAGAACGGTGTGTGAATGGCCAAAACCCGTCTGCTTCCGACGCGGGTGCGGTCGCGCAGCGCGTGGTACGCAGTCGACGGTGAGACATTGGCCGTTTTATGGCCTGTAGGCGTCATGGGCAGTTTCACTTTGTCACCGCACACTTTCTACGGCGTCCGCCGCACTCTCATTTGGGTCCCGCACACTTTCTACGGCGTCCGGCGCACTCCCACTTGGGTCCCGCACACTTTACGGCGTTCTGCGCACACCCTTTGGGTCCCGCACACTTTCTACGGCGTCCGACACACTCTCATTTGGGTCCCGCACACTTTCTACGGCGTCCGGCGCACTCTCATTTGGGTCCCACACACTTTCTAGGGCGTCCTGTGCACACCCATTTGAGTCCGGCACTTTCTACGGTGTCCAACGCACTCTCATTTGGGTTTCACACACTTTCTACGGCGTTCTGCGTACACCCATTTGGGTCCCACACTTTCTACGGCGTCTTTCGCACTCCTGCTGGGGTCCCGCACACTATCTACGGCGTTCTGTGGCGCACTTCTGAGTCACACCGTGCGGCGTTCCAAAAAGTACTTCCGAGATCCTGCCGTATTGATTGAAGCGTTGCCCCGTCAAATCCTGAGCAAAAGCCTATCAGTAACGGTGTTTATTTCACTAGTTCATTTTTACGAATAAGTAAGCGTCGGATGGTTTATAATAACATGTTTACGTGTTTTTGTCTTTCTTGACCCTCAATTTTGAGGTTCCGCAAAAATTGAGCAACCAACTTCAAATTTTGACAGGAGCTAGGTGCAAACAAAACCAGCTTCCTGGCCAAAAATGAGCTCTCTAGCTCAACGATAAGTGTTCCAACAAGATCGTGAACGCCAACTGAAAAAAGAAAAGGAGATGAACATTTTTTCGACCAAAATGACGTGGTCTTGACACTTTTTCTCGAATCTCAGGTTACCATTCCGGACCATTTTTTGAACAGTTATTCACCTTTCTAAAGTATATCAAATGCAAAAAGAACGGTCTTCCTACGTTTACTCTGGACCCTGATACTGAGATCAGGGGTTGTGCGATGGCGAATCAAAGCCAAATCTGGTGAGCGCTTCGCGCTCACCACAATGTGGAACGATATCCTGGATATCATTCATTTCTTAGCTAATATCATGTGAACATCGGTCTTGTCAGCCACATCGGATGATTTTACTGAGATAGTTTTATAACAGGTTGGGTCATTTATTTTTATAACCACAGAAAGAGGACTGATCTAGTGGGGAGATAAAGAGGTCTTTGTTCGGAATTCTCGCATAGGATATTAATGCGTAATATCAAGAAAAAGTGAACAATTCTGTAAAAAAGGGGTCTCCCAAGCGAAAGTGGTTTGGTTTTCGTTACAAATGTTTCAACAAAAAGGGAACAATAGGAAAGTGGAATGAGGAGAGTGCACAGAAAATGAACAATATCCTCTAAAACAATATCCTCATATCTACGTCAGATGACTCAAAATCCCTCCAGCTCGCTGTAGATGAGATACGGAAGTGGGCAGGGTCATGGCAGTTACCACTAGCTCCGCAGAAGACCATTTTCATGCGAGTAGGATTCATAATAAGGATTCCTTACGCATTCGTAATAAACCTATACTTATAAAAACTTTTCTTTGTTGAAACTTCTAAAAAGCGAAAACAAACCATTGTGGTACTTTAGGAGGAAGAATTGAATGGTTTCCTAAGAAAATTTGTCTTCATCTCCTCCTTTAGTGATAGCTATCAAGTACACATGCATATATGTATACATATTTTATCGGCACTCACTCACCCACTCGCGGAGGTCGGTGGCCGGTTGAGAGGAGTTTAACAGGTAGCGTGCTGCCGCTCGGAACGAAAAAAGGGGCGGGCAAGGCCCAAAAACTCCCCATTCATGCCAAAAACTCCGCGTGTCAACCTCCCACCGACCCTACAATGCCACGTCACAGTTGACCCTCTCACACCGAGAGCTCTGCCTAATCACCTCCCACCGACCACTCAAAGTGACGTCACACCCAGGTGTTTGCACCGAAAGTTTTGCCTGATCACCTCCCACCAACCACCACTCCTGCAGTCGCGGACGTCGGTGGCAAACTTCGGCTGTTATGAGTCATGCCGAAACCTCCGCCGATCAGCCAGATCCGATCAATTTGACTGGAAAAGGGGCGTTTTAACCGGCCACCGACCCCCGCGATTGCCTGAGCACATAATCAAAGTCCTTTATCGGGCCAAAAGCGCTTATTCTTAGAGAACCGCAACGGTTTGTTTCCGCTGTTTAGAAGTTTCGACAAAGAAAAGAGTTTTTAGAGGATATTGTTCATTTTTTGTACACTCTCCTCATTCCGCTTTCATATTGTTCCCTTTTTGCTGAAACATTTGTAACGCAAACCGAACCACTTGCTTGGGAGACCCCTTTTTACAGAATTGGTCTAGTCATTACTATCAACAGAAGACAGTTACTCCGGGTGCAATAGAATGAATACATTCTGCTGCTTCAAAATAGGCTTAGTGCACCTTCGAAGTAAGCTAAGTGAGGTGTAGAAGTATGGGGAGCGCCGTTTTAAAGTAGGCTTAAAGCACTCTCGAGGAAGGATGAGTGCAACCTTGAGGTGAGGTTAATGCAGATTCGAAGTAAGCTTAGTGCGGCTTTGAAATATCCTCTGCGCAGCCTTGAAGTGGGGTGAATGCAGCCTTGAAGTAAGCGTATTGCGCGTTCGAGGAAAGGTTGTTGCGCCTTTAATGAAACTAGGTGGAAGCAATCAACCTAGATACTTTAAAGCCGTGGAAAGCTTTTCCAGAAAGTTCTGAGTAATCACATCCACCATTAACGACGACGCACTTGTAATCGCGCACATCGTCCCTGAAAATCAAAGTTCAAAGTGAAGGTTAAGTGCTGTGAAGGAACGGAACAAAAATACCCATTGATGAGCTGATGGCTCCTCGAATCCGTCTTCCACGTAGTTACGTCGGATCGTTTCTGGAGGAGTGGCCTTCTTTCATCTCGGCAAGACGACGGAGATCCCACAAACAAAAACATATCGGAAGGTGGAATAGTCCCCTGAAGACAATGTAAATGAATGGTTAACCGAACCTACTGAGAGGAAAAAACGGAATTTCGATTCGGAGTTGTGAAAGCAGAAGAAGAATAATGAAGTGGTGAAACAAATGACGAAAACGATGGATAAGATTGTGAGCTCCACCGTTGAAAACCTGCTCGAATCCCAACGGTACCGTCGCGGTGCAGAGGGCTGGCTCAACGGTGGTCTGAGCGCCGTCCCTCTCAAGTCTCCGCCCACAATTACGGTACAAGGCTGGCCCCCTTGCGCGAAAATGAACGAGGCTTGCCCCCCTCGAGTGCCTGAGGAGTGAGATGAGGAGGTAAAAGTCGTCCAACTGCCGGTGCGCCCCGGAACCACCCCTACGGCCATTGGTATACCTGTCTGTCGCTGCAGCGACAGGTTTGGACAACTATCACTCATCGTGTCGGGACCAGCACCGGCGCTATGGCAGGGTTAGCCGCGGGATCAGTTTGCGTGCGACCGTCGCCGAAACAGGTCGCTGAGGGGTGTTATAGTTTTCACTGACGTAACCCTGGTACACTCCGTCGCCGCAGCGACAGCCCGTCGCTGTGCTGCGCACAGCGACGGGCTGTCGCTGGCTCCCCTGGACTCCACAGATTCATCTATTTCACGCTGTTTCATATGATTTTTGGCATATCATGGGCAATATAGTGACATCAAAAGACAATATAGTTTTGTACGTTTCGGTTTAGCTGTTTAATTGCATTTTATTCAATTGAGTGTTTATCTGTTGTCATTATATCATTCGATTAATTATAAATTGTCCTTTTTATTTATACATTTTTTCTGGGCTGTCGAATGCATGGATTATATCCCAAGACCACGTGTTTTGCCTCTTCTATGACAACTTCTAGATTTTCCGCTTGCCCAACTACCAACTTAAAGCAGGGATAAATAAAACGACTAGAATGATGATCATATTGAGACAGAAAGTGAAAACATTTGGAAATATCACGGAATCCCACATAGGCTGTGATGACATGACCATAATCGATTTTTTTTGTTTGCTGTGCAGATGCGCGTGTGCGGAAATGTCAGTACGCAAAAGCGCGTGGGATTCAATGCGGCGACGACGACTCCGTCGCCGTGTCCGTCGCCGGCGACCGATTGTCGCTGAAGTATACCAATGGCCTACGAGAACAACAGCGCCGCGGGCCGTTTGGCCAACCCACTATCCGTTGTGCCGCGGAGCAGCCGTCAAGCGCCGCGGATCGTCCGGAGAGCTCATCTGCCGCCGCGGACGGGCCGTGAGTTTCTCTGGGAGGCTTTCGCTCGGGATTGTGCCCTTCCTGAGACGGGGCAACGCTTCAGCCAATACGACGGGATCTCGAAAGTACTTTTCGGAACGCCACACGACGTGATTCACGAGTGCGCGTAGAAACTGTGTGGAACCCCAGTTGGTGGGCGCGAGACGCTGGAAGTGCGTGCGGAACCCCACTCGGAGTGCGCAAGACGCCGTGGAACGAACGGCCATCAATGGGAGTGTGCAGGACGTCATAAAAAATATGCAGGGCATCAGTGGGAGTGTGCAGGACGTCGTAGAAAGCGTGCAGGACGTCATAAAAAGTGTATAGGCCATCAGTGGGAGGGTGCAGGACATTAGTGGGAGTGTGCAGCACGTCATAGAGTGTGCAGGCCATCAGTGGGAGTGTGCAGGACATTGATGGGAGTGTGCATGACGTTGTATAAAATGTGCAGGACATCAGTAGGAGTGTGCAGGACATTGGTGGGAGTGTGCAGGACGTCGTATAAAGTGTGCAGGACATCAGTGAGAGTGCGCAGGACATTAGTGGGAGTGTGCAGGACGTCATAGAAAGTGCAGGAAACTAATGGGAGTGTGCAGTACATTCATTCAACGACTTTATTGTGGAAATAAAGAAACATACATATACACGTATGTGAATGAGATTCTTTGTTAAAGTAAAAAAAGATGCATAACAATGGCAGAAGTGAGAAGGGGACAAAATATGATTTTTTTTGCAGAAGAATTTTTTTTTACAATTCGAATGACATCTTGTCTCAAGATACTTGAGGCCACCGCTTCTGGGACAAAGAAAAGCACAACAAGCTGGAAAAACCCGTCGCATTAGATTATTAGTAATACCCTTTTGATCAGAGTGGACGCTGAGATCGTACTTGGATAGTCTACTTCGAAAGATCGAAAAGTTTCCGGATTCAGCGATTTCTGCAGGCAAATTGTTCCAAGTTCTTACAACCCTGAACGCAAAGGAATTCAATATGCTGCCTTTAGAGGTGAATTTCCGTTCAAGTTGGAATCCATGTTTGCGAGACGTCAGTGCCAGTGTGCAGGACCTTAGTGGGAGTGTGCAGGATGTCATAGTAAATGTGGAGGACATTGATGGGAGTGTGCAGGACGTCATAGAAAGTGTGCAGGCGATCAGTGGGAGTGAGCAGGACATCAGTGGGAGTGTGCAGTGTTCTGGTAATCTACCAGAACCGCCAGAAGTGGTCCGTAGTGTATAGTAATCCTGGTTGGCATCACTGTCATCTTGCCGCCTACGGTGCTTGTAAATATACTTTATGTTCCTCTCGAAGTTTCTTGTAATAACCTAACAGATATTGGGCGTGTCATCGCCAACAATAAGAGGCCATGCCCATGTTGTACAGCATTCTATGATCGGCATGGATTCTGAAGAGACTTTGCGTTCCCCATCGGAGGTTGGCGCAAACTCGGTGCTCCTATGTTATAGCATATGGCACCGAGTTTGCGCCAACCTTCAACGGTGAACGCGAAGTCTCTTCCGGATCCATGCCGATGTCACCTACTGTCGCACCACCGTGTGCCATTTGCGAATAAATCTTCCAGCGAGCCAAAATACTCGCAGAAGCAGCCGCACGGGAGCCATAATACTCCCCAGTTACGTGAGTTTAACAAAGTCGGCACATTATTGGTGCATCGGCCACACAAAGCCGATAAAGTCTCCCGCGTCAAGGCGTGACATCTTTGGGGCCAGGAGCTTAAAGTCGGTCCAGATTACAAGGACCGCAATCGAATTTCAATTCGACTAGAGCCCACCATCGCTCGACTTTTCGGTGCCGTGTCCAAGACACCTGCGCTAAGAGGTTAGCCTAGTCTGACCTTGGGTTCTATATCTCTAAAAAAGTCGGTTTTCGTTACATAAACCGCAATCGAATTATAATCCCATTATAATTCGATTAGAGCATACTATCGCTCGAAATTCGGTGCTTAGCCAAAATACTTGCACCAAGGGGTTGATCTGACCTAGGGTTAATTAGCCCGAAACTCATTACCGTGGCCCGAGAAAACGCACGGTGGGACAAAACAAGTCCAATTTATCACAAATAGATTCGCTAAATAAATTCAAAGCTGCCGAGATGTCGTACGTTCGTGCCGTGGCAGTGTGGAGGAAACAACATCACCTTCGTGCAAACCGACATCACTCCCTCCACCGAAAGGGTTTTCGTCATGGGAGAGTCGCTGGCTGGCCCCAGCTCTCCTGAAGATTCTACTACAAAGGGCTGGCGTCGAGAGGAATCCTGGACCTGTGCAGATCCTCAACGATGATCAGCCTACTCGTCTCCCTTCCTACGGCCGATCTTCTAGCACGGACATCTCCCTCGTTTCATCCAATCTTTCTAATTCTTGCACATGGTCCACTTCCACAACTCTTTCCAGCGACCACATTCCCGTCTTTCTCCATATTGATCTCTCAAACTCTCTTGCCCCTTATACTGGTATTCGTCAACGTTCTTATCTCAATTTAGGCCTCGCTGACTGGGTCCTGTTCATAGAGGTTGCGCTCCGCCAGGCAGCTGAATATCCATGGAAAGGCGATGTGCACCAGAAAGAGCGTCACATTTCTGACGCCATTCGGAAGGCTACAAAAGCGGCCATACCTGAAGGACGTGTGAAAAGTTTCTACCCTAATGTCACCAGGGAGATTCTACAGAAGATCAGGACAAGAGATGAAAAGAGAGCTGAGAATCATTTGGACCCTGAGGTGGCCAAGCTGGGTGAAGAGATAAAAAAGGATCTGGACAAGCACAAGAAAGACAGTTGGGAGAAGTTCACTGAAAGGTTGAATTTTTTTTAAAACCGACGGAAAGTATTGAGGAAGATATCTGGAAAGTGCGCCCCCTCCTCGAACTCTACCATAGAGTTCGATAACAGCGTCTTCAAATCAGGAAAGGCTGCCGCTTATGCTCTTGGCAAAAATTTCTTCATCACACGTACCATGCGTGGCTTACAAAACAGAGTCACGGTAAGAGAACTAAGCCGTCTGCAGCTGATGAACGCCACTGATGCCTTTACTCCTGCTCAAGTGGAGAAGGTTATCAAGGAAATGCGGAACTCGAAGGCTCTCGGACCTGATGGTATCTCAGCAGCCATCTTGAAGAAGCTTCCCACGGAACTTCTACCGATGATCGCAGATATCATAAACACTTCTTTCCGAACCTGCACTCTACCCCAAGCATGGAAGACCGCCAATGTGATACCCCTGCCTAAGCCAGGTTTAGACCCACTATCTTAAGGTCTGGTATCGTATCGAGCCGATGGTCGACCTGTGTGTGCCGCTACTACTATTCACGTGAGCGTTGCTGGAAGTTGCCGAGTGTCTTCGATTGGGCTTCACAGGCGAGGAACCGTGTGGCGGGTTCTGCAATTTCATCATCAACCTTAAAAAAGCCACCGTAACAGGTGAATTTCGGCCTATCTCCTCTCTGTGTTCCTGATACGATGCCCGCCGCTCCCGCTGTCCCTTTCCAGATGGTGACCAGGAGGAAGTCGGCCAAAGAAGGCAAAGATGGAGGATGTTCGCAATCGCCGGATGGAATCGAGACGGCGTTGGAACAACTGCAGGCGGACAAGAAGGCCCCGGAATATTTAAAGGCTTTGTTTGTCCATTTATTTCGCGTGCAGAGCGAGTTCTCAGCGGTTCTGGCGAAGAACCAAGAACTACAGGAGAAGGTCACAGCACTCAGCGCAGAAAACTCCGCACTCAAGAGTGCGCTAGCGGACGCTGAGGCTGAGCTTTCTCCATCACCCGCCCAGCGAAGCTTCCCTGTTGCTGACAGTCGTGTGGTTAATGGTAGGCATAGTGTTGACGCTGAGGAGAAAGAGCGGTTGCGCTCCATGGTAGTATCAGGAGTGCCTGAATCTTCTAAGAAGCTGTCTATTGAAAGAACAAAAGATGATTACTCCGTCGTAGAAGATGTGTTGAATCATTTGAGTGTAGAATGTATCCTTTGTATGGTTTATAGGCTAGGGAAGCCACAGGCTGATCGACCCCGTTTGTTGAAAGTTGTTCTGCCTTCTAGCTATTACCAGAGCCTGACGCTGCGTAGGGCTCCTCGACTGCGATCCTTCTCCCGTGACGGGGTCTTCATAAGGCCTTCGCTCACAAGGGAAGAACTGGCACGCCGGCGAGAAGCTGCTATTGCGCGTCGCTCAACTGCAAATGTTGCTCGCTCTAGCTCGCAGCCTTCTCAATTCAGTACACCTGTTACCCATCTTGGCACGCTTCCTCACGATCCCAATAGGCTTGTTGATGATTCGAGCACGCTTGTTGCCGATTCGAGTTCACTAGTTGTTGATACTGCTACATTTTCTGCTGTTCCAAATGCTACTGCTCCGGTGGCGGAAAACGCGTAGGCTATCCTCGGGACGGATCTCGTAGTATTTCATGCTTTACAACAAATATACGTTCTATTGCAAAAAACAATGATTCTTTAGTAATTCTTTTACAGGATAAAAACACTGATATCATCGCGCTCACAGAACGTGGCTCAAGGCTGGAATTGAATTGGCGCCTCTGCTGGGGGACTGGAGTTCTCACTACGACATTCTCAGGTGTGACCGTAGTCGCAAGAGAGGAGGTGGGGTTGCTTTGTTCGTTAGGAAGCCTTACTCACCAGTTCTTGTTTTCAGTGAGTCTGTTACGGACTCATATGAAATTTTATGTGCAGACGTGGAAGTAGGGCTCATTATTGTACGGTTCATTGTGGTTTATAGAGCTCCTAGTTGTGCCGCGGTGATGACTGAACAGTTGAACGCAAGTATTAGTGATATGGTGTCCGTTAATTACCCCTGCATAACCACCGGCGACTTCAATTTCCCTGACGTGCTATGGGAGTGCACCTATACCGCCAATAGTTCTGTTTCCGGGAGTTTTTTGAATGTGTGCTGCACTCATTCTCTGTCGCAGTATGTTAAATCGGAGACTTGTGGGGGTAATATCCTAGATTTGGTGCTCTGCTCTGAAACTGATTTCGTGTCGAATACAAGTGTCTTGCCTCCCTTGGGTTCGAGTGACCACTCCTTGGTTCAGTACAGGCTCAAGCTTCGTAAACAAAATACCATGAAAGAGATGAAAAGAAATTTCAAGGCAGCTTGTTTTGACCTGATAAAGGAGTACCTGATAAATGTTGATTGGTATAGTTCTTTTCAGTCAGAGGCTACGGTTAATGGAAAATACGAAATTTTAATGGCCATAATCCACCACTGCATTGAACTTTTTGTACCGATGCACATGGTTCCTAGCGGTCACCGCAGGCTTCCCCCACACCTCAAGGCGTTTCAAGGGTTGCGCACAGATGCGTGGTTTGCTGCAAAAGAATATAATACCACCGCTAGCTGGGCAAAGTTCAAGGACATAAATGGTAAGTTCGAACGCAAGCTTAAAAAGTACAACGATAGCATAGAGAAGAAAGTCATCGAGTCGGAAGATAGGAATGCGTTTTACAAGCTTTTGAACTCCAGAATGCATGATAAAAAAACCATTGGGGCGCTTAAGACGTCTGACGGAAATATCCTCAGGGCTGATAGGGACAAGGCAGAACTTTTGGCAAATACTTTCGAACTGTCATTTTCAAGAGCTTCTTCACTGGACCAAGCAGGGCTGGTATCTCCGAGCTTTGGGGTAATGCAAGATTCCTGTTGGTTCTATAAGGAAGAAATTATAACTGAACTCGTGAAATGGCCAAACTCGTCTTCGAGAACGCCGGATGATATCCCTCTGATGTTCGTGAAGAAAGGCGCCCATGAAATAGCAGGGCCTCTAGAGTTCCTTTTCAACTTGAGCTTTATGACAAGTGAAGTTCCGAATCGATGGAAATTATCTTATGTCACTCCTCTTCCTAAAAAGGCGCCATTCACAGAGCCTTCCAACTACAGACCAGTTAGTATAACGTCATTGTTCGCTAGGTTGTTCGAAAAAATTTTAAAGAAGAGAATAGGAGCACATCTCGAAAATTGTTCGGTTATTTCCCCCCATCAGCATGGCTTTCAAAAGGGTAAGTCAACTGTGACAGCTATGATTGAAGCCCTAAACAACTGGACGTCTCTTTTAGACCAAGGTAGTAATGTCGATGTTGTTTTTTTCGATTTCTCCAAGGCATTTGACAAAGTCCCACATCATAAGCTAATACAAAAACTAACAATGATAGGGGTACACCCGCGCATAGTTTCTTGGATTGCCTCATTTTTGGAACAAAGGACCTTTTCGGTTCGAGTGAACACTTCGTATTCGCAGAATCACCCAGTGTGTAGTGGAGTTCCGCAGGGTGGAGTTCTTTCACCGATTCTGTTCAATATATACACGCCCGCGCTGGGGATCTTATTTACGGGTTTTGGTGTAGATTTCTGTGCATTTGCAGACGATATAAAGATTTTTCGCCGGGCTGGCTCCAGGGAGGACGTTGATGCAATTCAAAATGCAATAGACGCAATGGCGGTCTGGTCTCATGAATGGGATTTACCGTTGTCGAAGGAAAAAACGAAAACTCTGCACCTGGGTTCTTCGAATAACTGTCATACTTACAATGTCGAAGGGACTGAGATCGAGAATGTCGAGCAGATCACTGACCTGGGATTTATCCTCACACGAAGCCTCAGTTTTGACAAACACTGCGAATGGGTATCTGCCAGAGCAACCGTGGCCGTAAATAATATATTCAGGGGACTGGGGACAAGAAACAGCGCGGTGCTACTTAGAGCCTACAAAACCTATGTTAGACCTATTCTTGAGTATGGGACACCGGTGTATTTTCCACACAAAAAGAAGAGCATAGTTAGACTTGAGAAGGTGCAAAACGGGTTCACAAGGAAGTTAATGATCAGGAAGCTTGGATTTTGCCATTATCAACAAATGCCATCTGCAGAAACCAGGAATAGTGAGCTCAACTTGCAATCTCTTTTGATAAGAAGAAAGTTTAATGACTTACTACTGCTGCACAAAATCCTGTATAAACCGGACTTTGGTCTGCGGCCTGAGTGTATTGTCGAGGTGAGAACATCAAGTACCAGGGGAGGAGCTTCAAAAATTCTACGCAAAAACTCGAACCTTAACTGCAGGCGCTTTTTCTTTATTAATAGGGCGACTCCTGCATTTGAGCGGCTCGGGAGGCTCAAATCCATCCCTGTGAGTCATAAGGCGTTCAGGAAACTTGCAACTGAATACTTCGAGAACGAACCTGGTGAGCGCTAATCCCTCACGGAGCAGTCACTTCTACTCTCGCCATTACGGGCTATGCGTATATCTGCTTTGCATCCATTGCTTTATCTGACCGAAATAATGGCAGTTTTTCCCTCGCTGTTACTAGACGTTTTTTTGTTGGTGATTTCGTATATGAGCTGTTAATTGCACATAAGTCTGGTCCGCAGGCTTATGTAAATAAATAAATATAATATATAAATCCCAAAGCACGGCGAAGGGCTATCGCCCTATTAGCCTGTTATCACCAATCGCGAAAGCAGCCGAAAAGCTAATCGTAAGGGACCTGGCAGAGCAGAATGAGGCACAGCAACATCAACATGGGTTTAGAAAGCTTTACTCCACCACCACTGCCCTTCTGGAGATTGTCAGCTATGCGGTCGATGGGTTCAATTTCAGAAAGCCTCTTAGAACAGTGGCCGTTGCCCTCGATCTAACCAAAGCATTTGATTCTGTTAACCTAGGACTTTTGTCCGAGAAACTATTGAAGTCCTCGCTGCAACCGTGGCAGAAGCGTTGGATAGCAGCGTTTACGAAAGGTCGGGCCAAAGTGCTATTCCAGAATCACGTCTCTGATAGTATACATGTAGCAGCCGGTGTGCCGCGGGGTGGAGTTTTGTCACCTGCCCTCTTCAGCCTGTATATTGAAGACCTACCTGAGCCTCCTGAAGATATAAAAATTGTTGCGTATGCCGAAGATATCACCATCATGTGCCGTAATCGTGACATACAGGTAGCCGCAAACAAGATCAGCGACTATCTCGTCGAGCTTAAAAACTTTCTCAATAGTATGATGCTCACAGTTTCCGCGGCGAAGTCTTCTGTCTCGGTATTCACATCTGACCCAAAGGAACACAGCGCCCAACCTGTTGTCAGGTGGGATGGTGACCTCTTGCCTACAGCGCAATTTCCTAAACTGCTGGGCCTCGTTTTAGACCCATCGCTGAAGTTTCACCAAAATGCTGAACAGAAGCAGGCAATTATCAAGGCAAAGCTTAATGTGTTGAGAGCTCTAGGAGGAACGTCCTGGGGTGGCAGCAGAGAGACAATCTTGACGACATATCGAGCTATTCTGCAGCCTGCATTGGAGTATGCTGCACCTGTCTGGCAGCACATCGTGTCGGACAGTTCCTGGACTAAGATGCAGCGAATTCAGAATTGTGCACTACGAATAGCCACTGGATGTGCAAAAAGTTGAGCGATTGAGCACCTTCACGCCGAGGCCCGTATCTTGCCAGTGAAAGAGCATTGTCAGCTCCAGGCTCAGCAGATGTTTATTAATGTCCTTAAGCAACCTAATCATCCGTCGAGAGGACTATTAAATCCCGTGAGAGAGAGAGATCAGAGTGCCGTTTGCCGATGCTCCGAACAAAGGCCCCGGTCAGAGTTGGTGCTATTTGCATCTGTATCCCCCCCCCCCGCACCCCCCAACACCCACCCGGTCGATACGTATGTTTAAAATGATGGAGTGAGGTTGAGAAAATCACTCGATGTATCCAACTAGATATGACGATGATTACGTGGCCAACAGGATTGCACCTGTACAGAGAAATAGTGAAGGAGAGTATGGTGAAGTAACGGAGGTAGCAGTAAGGTTAGCTTTCCAGTGATACGCAATGTTTTATCATCGACCCGCCCACCCGGTGATTTTCTCATCCACGTATTGCATGGATATCGACCGCGTCGGATACATCGAGTGATTTTCTCAACCTTACTCCATCATTTTAAACATACGTATCGACCGGGGGGGGGTGCAGGGGGGATACACCGAGGGATTTTCTCAGCTTCACCTCACCATGTTGTTCATACGTATCGACCGGGTGGGTGTTGGGGGGTGCGAGGGGGATACACCGAGTGATTTTTGCATCCCATTTCCAATGCATTCTGTGCGTATCGACCGGGCTGGAGACGTCGGCTCATCCAACTATGACCGGGGCCAAAGTGAATGTACAGAGATGGACCGACTCTAATCAAGAACGGCTTCGTCTCTTACGCGCGGAGCACACCCGGATCGTGAAGGATCATCTCGCCAAAGCGGCCGTCAACCCTATTCTCGGTGATGTGCCGCCCAGGGTACGTGATACCGAGTCCGAGCTCGGTAGGCGCGCCAGGTGTATCCTCGCTTCGTTGCGCTGCGGACATTCTCCATTGCTTATGCCTTACCTGCACAGGATCGACAATAGCCAGCCTGACGTGTGCCCGGACTGTGGAAACCAAGGCCACGACACTAAACACCTATTTGATTGTCCGAAGAAGCCAACAACGCTCACTACAATAGACTTGTGGACGAATCCAGTGCTGGTCGCCCAGTTTCTCAACTTGTGACGAAACCCCTCTCAGTGGCTGCAAAGAAGAAGAAGAAGAAGATAAATTCAAAAGGCGAACTGTGATAACATGTCGCTGTATTTTCACAAAAAAAATCTATCATTGCTAGCTCAGCTACCACCTCTGAGCTACTTGGAAAATATGAGACATATTCCCAAAAAATCGTCTATTCAGAAAACGACGAGGAAAGGCACGAAATATGCACAACAAATCTGGTCTTACTCAATTCGTGTTTAGGGCAAATAAAGTCCGCAATAGAGAGTTTCCAAGTGAAAATTGATAAAATGGAGGAATATTTTCCTGGCATAAAATCAAAAACCGAGCAGAAAGAAGTAATAGTTGAGATAGAGGAGCTGGAAAAAGAATCTCAATACTCGAAATGTTCTGATAACCTACCAGAACCGCCAGAAGTGGCCCGTAATCTATAGCAATCCTTGTTGGCATTACTGTTATCTTGCCGCCTATGGTACTTGTAAATATTCTTGTAATATAGTAACAGATGCTGGGCGTTTCCTCGCCGATGATAGGAAGAGGACACGCTCATGTTGTACAGCATTCTATAGTCAATCGCTGGATGAGGGATCGCCGCGACGCTGCTTGGCGGGAAAAATTGCGCGCGGGAAAACGTAGGGACTCAGACAGCGGGACGGGTGCAGCGCGGGGCAATGTCGGTGGGTGGTACCAGACACATTGCGTTTGTCTTGAATTTCCCCCGCCTTCGCACTGCACCACCTCCGCCATGCAACCGCACAACCCCCGCCATGCACCCGACAGTACTCCCGCGGTGCAACCGGGTATTCCATCTACTACAGCTTGACCTTTCGTTCGTTTTATTTATTGATCTGCTTATTTACAGCACTTATGGGTACTTCTACCATATATTCGGTCATACTTTATTACTCCTAATATGTTTTGCCGTTTCTGCATGCTTATTAATGGCATTATCCGCTTTCATTCGTTGAGATTCAGATAATAACTATAAATTTTGCCTAAAAACGCTAAATTTGAGTCACGACCACCCATAGACTTAAACGAAAATGCTACCTAATTGAGAAGTATTCAGTATTTCCATTCATAATTCATCGCATTTTTCAGACAAACCCACAAATTTATTAATAACAACTAAATTAACAAATAGGCAAATATAATTCTATATATATATATATATATATATATATATATATATATATATATATATATATATATATATATATATATATATATATATATATATATATATATATATATATATATATATATATACTCTCTATGAGGTCATTATACCAATTCTATAGGGAGATCACTATAATAATGCTATGAGGAGATCACTATAATTACGCTATGAAGAGATAACAACAATAATTCTATGAGGAGATCACTAATAATTCTATGTGGAGCTCACTATAAAATGTCTATGAGATAACTATAATATGTCTATGAGGACATCGATTAGGACTGTATTCTATTCATACATCCATATTGCACTGGAATGATATAACAAAATGTAAAGCTTCGTAGACTAGCTTCCCTTCCTGAGCAGAAACACCCCGAAAATTCAGTTACAAAAAACAATTTAATTACATGAGGCATTGATCAGAAAAAAATTCAAGGATTTACAGACAGCGAAAAATCAGAGGAACGGAATTAATCGAAAGATGGATGAAAGCTGTATCGACAGCAGAATGAAAAAAGCGAGGAAAAAGACATGGGCTACCATGGGCAAGATTGTAAAGTTTGCAGGTTTAAGTGAAATAGAGATTCGGCTTCCCTCAATCGACGACTTCGACTTCGTTCGACGTGTGGCTCGCTTTGTGGAGCGCTAAAGTATTGACAATTTTCAACGTTTATTTCGGTTTACGAAGGAAATTACGAGGTAGAGCTTACCTTATCTGGGATCCATTTATTTCTATCCTTGTCGTAGTCGTACCTCAGCTTCAAGCCTAAAAATAACCTAAAACTTTTTCCCTATTGTAAGTTCTCATTAACGCTCGTCCACTTAGGTATCTGCGTCTACGCATACCTGTCAGCTCCATTACGTCCATTTCTACCTCGTCTTCGTTGGCACCAGCCCTCAGCCTCGCTGCTTGTTGCATCTCCATGCGCTTCTTCTAAAGCTCCTTCTTGAGCGGAACTGAAAATATTGAGCCCAAGTACTTTGCAATGCCACCTACTGAAATCTTTCAAAGTGGTTAACATACAGGCGGATTTTGTTTTCCTTCTTTTCTTTGCGTCCCCCAAGTGGCGCGACTTTGCAGCGGCATTGGCTCTTGGAGGCTTTCGGTCCACGTTTTTCAGCTGAAAAGTTTACAAAATACACCGATGTGTAAATGCGAACTTGATCGAGAGCGTTGCGGCGCAAAAACCAACACACAATAAGACTACTTGTTCAGTATGCGGCTTACAAGGTAATATACGTGCACTAAACTCATGCGAAATTGTTTCATGAAAAATGAATTATTTTCGGGAGTCGAAAAATCGAATTCCCCTGTTACTACATCAAAAAATGGCGCATCAACATCGGAATAATGCTAACCAGACACCCACTTGGCGCGACGTGATTACGGACCCCGCGCACAATCTCACGCCTAGTGGTATTTTTGGCACTGGGCGAAGTGGTAATGCAGCTTTCGTCGTTGCGAAGGATTTTAGGGCTATTCTTCTCAATCGGGGAAGAAGATTTAAAAATATAAGAATTGGGAATTGGAAACACTCGAAGTGACAAAAAACATTCACGCTTATACACTTTTTTGCTATTTCCGCTATTGTAGTATTATCTTGTTTCCCCTCTTTTTCAGTAAGGTAAGGTCTATAAACGGTGCATATGATCTAAATACTGAACCTGGGTGTTTTTATTCTTTTTTTTCGAAATCTTTTTTTGTTGAGGCTCTCACAAATCAGGTGTTTAGGGTCGTAAACGCATCTGCCAAAACGACTATGATCGATCACTGCTCGAGAGATCGCCGCGTCGAACACATGTGGCACGCACGCAAGCGAGGAGGTAATGATCCTATCACTACCTCCTCGCTTGCGTGCATGCCCCATGTGTTCGACGCGGCGATCTCTCGAGCAGTGATCGACGATAGTATCGTTAGTATCTCTAGTGGCTCAATAGTAAAACTGCACAGTATCCCACCCCGAGCTGCAGGTTCCAAGAAGTTACAAGCCTTAAAAGTAGTTTTTTTTGTGCTTTTTGTACCTTCGAAAAGGGCATTATTTATTCGAAAATTTGGAAACGGACCTCATAAACGTGTTCAGCGCCCAAAACTACCGTCCTAAATTTGGGTAAAGCGCATTTTCCATACTTTGTCCAGACTGAAAGCGTTTTGGAATTGTATGGATTTTCGGTTGGGCGTATATTTATACCGATTAGAAGGCTCTGGAAGCGTTTTAGAAAAATGTTTCAGAGTTAACTTAAAACTCTCCCAGGGGTTTTTTAGGGCGCTGATCACGAATCTGTGATTTACTATTCGATTTTCCCAAGTTTTTAGCTAATTTCGTTCGAAGCTTCCCACCCGGGAAAATTTCGAGGGAAAAACGCCACTTTCGAGATTTTTGGAGTGCTACGGTAGATAGTGCTCAACTTGTTCCTCTGAGGGTTATCTGTAGTGCTGAACACGAATCTGGAGTCCGCTTGTCGATTTTTTGCAAATTACGGTAGATTACTGTGGGTACGCGGTAGCTTGGTCAAAATCTCAGATTTTACTCAAAATTTGTTTACGGGGGTTATTCGAGGCGGTGAATACGATTTTAACGTCCGTTTGTCGATCTTCAAAATACTATGGTGGGTTTTGCCCCATAAAAGACATGTTACCCACCGCAACCTAGAGCAAACCTCGAAACTTAGACATATGGTCTCCAGATTCGTGTTGTTACCCTAGATTACCCCTACATACATGTTTTGGGCTGAATCCGAGAAAATTTTTCGAAACTCGCAAAAAATGCCTGATACCCTTGCCTTTTCGCAAAGTTTGAAAAATGTTTATAAATTTTTTGAACCTGCAGCTCGGGGCGAGATACTGCACATTTTTACTATTGAGCCAGAAGAGATACTAACAATACTAGTCGTTTTAGCGGATGCGTTTACCACTCTAAGCACTTCCTTTGTCAGATCTTTCCTTTCTTACGTGGGAAACGTAATCCATTGTTCATTTGGCTTATTTTCATAAACTGTTTATGTAGTGTGCTACTATTCGCCCAGCTCTTTGAGAAATCATCAATAAATTCACAATAGTAGAAAAAGAAAAAGTGTATATAAACGTGAATGTTTTTGTCAATTCGAGTGTTTCCAATTCTTATATTCAAAAATCCTCTCCCCAGATTGAGAAGAATAACCCTAAAATCCTTCGCAACGACGAAAACTGCATTACTACCTCGCCCAGTGCCAAAAATACCACTAGGCGTGAGATTGTGTGCGCGGTCCGTAATCGACAAATTTTGTCCAAAATGGCCGGCAATCGGCAATCGACAAACGGCAAAAAAAAATCTCGTACAAAAACGATGCAAATGTTCTAAAAGTAGCAGTAAAAATACTTCTTTCTCATGCACAAATCGTACTGTGCTTATCTGGGCCCAATTCCGGTCCGCAATTGCGTCTCGACACGCTTTGCGGCCGCACGCTCACGAGTCAGAAGAGCTTCCAGCGCCGCAGCCGCCGATCTGCTGACTCTAGGTGGGTTTTGGAAACGGGAAACTAAGAAAAATTAAAGAAAATTGTTTAAAAAAGCCACATCGTATCAGCTTTGGCGCTGGAAACCCGACTGACTAGAGCGCGTGCGGCGGCAAGGCGTGTCGAGACGCAGTTGCGGACCGGAATTTGGTCCAGATAAGCACAGCATTTCGATAGCCAGATAAAAATGGTTTCTGAATATGTTGTGGTGAAAGGATAGTAATTTTTCGAGGTTTTCTCATATCAACCCTTTTCGGAATATGTATTAGTCATGCAATTGCTTCGTGTTTCAAATTTATCGCACGAAATTCAGAGTATCGCGCAATCGAATTTGAGGGGATGAGCTTTCGAAAGTAGTTTTAAAAAAAGGAAGAGGTCAGTGTGTCCCTACTTGACTTGATTATTTGTTAACACGCGTGGCAGCCCTTCTCTTGCGGAAATCGCCGCTGCGACGCCGCGATAAAGCCATACCGGCTCCGCGAAAGGTACCAGAGCGGCTCCGCGAAAGGTACCAGAGCGGCTCCGCGAAAGTGCCGCTGCGGCACCGCGATGGGTGGCTGCACCTTTACAAAAATTGGACCAACTGAGAGTAACTCATATAAAATTAATCGTAGGCCATACTACAACTGGGCGGGGCCTATGAACAGAAATGTGCACCTACGGTTGTTAGGTCCTTTATCTGATTAGGAAACTTTCTCAGAGTTCGCGGCGTACTCGTTTCGTGCCTCACGGTGTGTTTACTGTTTAACCGGAATTTAGATCAAAGATAATCACGTGAAAAAATACAACTAAAACGCACGTTTCCGAGCGACCTTTTAAATGTTGCTGAAAAACGGCTAAATATTTTGCTCAAACCACCTCCTTCCCAAACTGTACGCCATCCCTTATTCCGATCACCGTCGACTCCGTCAATCAAAATAAACCTCAGCAAGCAGAGTGTGGTGAATTCGGTACTCTTCGAGACAAGAGGACCCACACGAGCATGACACTACAATACTAGCAATTGCTTTGATATGACCGCACGGTAGATAACATGAACTGGCTTGAAGTTTTGAAGTACGCATAGCCTGTCTCCTTACTTTCGAGCCGGTCGCTGCAAGGCTTATGGGATTTACCATGCGCGTCCTAATCGCGGCGTTTTTTATCTATTGCGCACTTTTTTTGCCGAATTTTGCCGAAAATAAAGAGGAAAAACGGCAAACGAAAATCGACAAAAAACGTCCAAAAACGCCCGGCAAACGGCAATTGCCGCACATCCCTGGTCCGTAATCACGTCGCGCCAAGTGGGTGTCTGGTTAGCATCATTCTCAACATCGTCGAAAAAAGGCAAGAGATTGGTTGAAGCTGACTCAGTTTGACGTTTTTTCATTGTGTAAACTTGGAGGGTAGAATCCAAAAATGAGGATGCAGGCAAAGTGAGTGCGATGAAAGTCGAAGGAAAAAGGCTTCAAAGCCAAATTTGTGCGAAAATGATGAATTCATGCGTTAACGTGAAATTTCAACACCTAAGACGTGAAATTATATGTGTATTCTGCAGTGAACAGCCCCGCGATTCAACGCGAGTGGTGCGGGCATTCAATTATCCCCCGCCTTTGCACCGAGAAATTGACTCCGCCTTGAAATCACTACCGCGTTTGCACCGGTACCCCCTTTTTCCCCCGCCCTTCACCCGTCCCGCTGTCTGAGGAGAGTGGCTATTGATCAAACAAATTCCCTCGCAACTGCTGGGCGCGGCTATCTCCCTGTGAGACACCAACGGTACCTACTGTCGCACCACCTCGTGCTCATCACTAATAAATCGTTTTGCGAGCCAAAATACTCGCAGAAGCAGCTGTACGGGAGCCAGAATACTCCCATTTAAACGTGAGTTTAACAAAGTCACCACATGCAGGACGCCATAGGAAGTGTGCAGGACGTCATAGGAAGTGTGCAGGACATCAGTGGGAGTGCGCAGGACGTCATAGAAGGGGGCAGAGCATCAGTGGGTTCACTTTGAATTAACACCACCAGGCCTAAATCATGTTAGAAAGGGAACCCTTAGGAAAAATGAATGAATTCCCTGAAAGTTTAGGTTCCTGGCAAGAGTAAAGATTTGGCATGGCCATATTTTCGAAAAGCTAGAAATATACTCAGTGAAAAGGGGAAATCAAGGAAGAATAAAAAAAGTTTTGAAATATTTCAGAGAATGATTTGGCGTAGAATAATTTGTATTTTTTCCGTGTAATAGTTGAAAGCATTATTTGGCAGTTCAATCTGAACCAACTATTGATAAGAGTTGTGCAAAACGACAGGTCGCATTGTATGAACTTATCCGTAGTGTGAAATATCATTCCATCGCTCCCCATGTTGTTACCTATTGTGAGATAAGCCACTATATCATGGTGGCTTATCATTGATTGTTTGTTGCCTATATAAGAGGCTAGTCTTTGAAGTAAGGTGCACTTTTGTCCCTGTATTCGGCAGCAGAGAGCTGGTGAGCGATCACCACTCTCTGAAAATAAACGGTTGGCAAGGAAGAGCTCGGCCGCACCCCTAGACATCCCGCTGGGTGACAGCACTGTTATACCCTGTCCCAAACGAGATGGCAAGCCTAGAGTCCAAAGAAGCGCCGCCCTCTGCGTCTCTGACATTTTCGTATTTTCGGACGTCGCGTATGCAATTACGTAGCATGCCCTATCGTAATCCATAAACTGGTTTCAACGAGTTTTTTACTTTCTCACTTCATTTTGTTACATACTCCAATGTTCTTTTGCGTTCTTTTCTCTTGAAATGCTCGTGATATTCACTCTCGATACATATTTTCTTCTTTACGTGGCAGGGAAAGTTTTTCAGGATATGGATAACGGCTCGGAGGCCACGACGTCTCCTGTTTTTGGATTAAGGTAGGGCATGCTACGTAATTGCGTACGCGACGTCAGAAAATACGAAAATTTCAGAGACGCAGAGGGCGGCGCGCTGCTTCTTTGAACTCTACGCTTGCCATCTCGTTTGGGACAGGGTATACCCGTGATTGTGGGGCCGAACTTACTTTCGCGCCAGTACCCGATACTATACTTGTTCCGAATCGAATAATCGGATGAGTATCCGACTGTTTCAGTCGGATAAAAAAGTCGACTTTTTATTCGAAAAGTCGGATATTCGAAAAAGTGCTATATCCGACTATAGTCGAATATTCGAAAAAGTGCGATATCCGACTACAGTCGAAAAGTCGAATATTCGAAAAAGTGCGATATCCGACTACAGTCGAAAAGTCGAATATTCGAAAAAGTCCGATATCCGACTACAGTCGAAAAGTCGAATATTCGAAAAAGCGCGATATCCGACTACAGTCGAAAAGTCGAATATTCGAAAAAGTTCGATATCCGACTACAGTCGAAAAGTCGAATATTCGAAAGGGTTATATCCGACTACAGTCGAAACGTCGGATGTTCGAATAGTTCAAAATCCGAATATTGTCGCAAAGTCGGATCTTACAACCTCACTACAAAAAAACTGCTTGTCAATCACACTCCTCGAAAATAATTACGCTCATCCGGTAATCTGTATTTGATTTTAGTTATTATTTAAACACAATTTTTATTTATATTTGCTTTTGAGAGAAACTTTGTGGGTGTAGGTCAGATGGGAGCGTTTTTTTAAGAAACCTTTTTGATGTTGCTAACAGACTTCTGCTATTTGTTGGACGACTACGGTGCGTGTCCAAACTATAGAGACACCATACATGTTTTCGTGCGACCGATGGATCGTTGTGGGCACCCTTCTGTGCGTCTGTCAAGTTTTCCTTTCGTATTCAACAGCTCAAAACTCTGCCCGTGGGTAGCAAAGTGCCTTCAAGGGAGCGGCCTGTTACGCTCTCTAATTCCGTAGTGCAGGAATTTTCGGGTCCTCGCGACGCTCGCTAAAGCCCGCATATACTGCATCAAAGGTGTAAGGGTGCAATCTCTAAGCATACTCCACGCAAAAATAAAGGCAAAATTCTCTATTTTGATATCGCTGTCGCTAAGCCCGTGAATTCTCGCCTTAATTGTTGCGAGAATTTATGGGCCAGTGTAGGGCAGGCTTGCGAGAGGTCGCAACGGGGGAGGTCGTAAAAATTCCGGTAATTTTTGAACGAAAAAGAAAATTTGAGGGGGGAGTGGGCTGGTAAAATTTTCTGAAAAAATGGCGTTTAGCTTCCAACCACTTGGAAAGGTAGAATGAGGTAGGAGTATTAAGTCGTGTAGTTGGTAAGTGGTAAGTAAATTCTTTTTCCAATTTTATCCATGAAAAATAACCGTTGCGTCTGTAACCCCCGGGTTGTATCTATGGCTCAACGCCGGTCCCAACGAGGATTGGCTTAAAAAAGGAATAATTCTGCGAAGGTAGCGAGTTATGTGGACTTCAAGATGTCAAATTAAAGAGATTTAGTACTAATTATAGGGGCCACGATTTTGGTCGTGAATTTTTTTTCATCCCAAGAAGGGGGTTGTAAAATTTCGGTCCACAGAGGGTCGTAAAATTTTGGTCACCGGCCGCAACGGCCTGCTCAACCATGTTATGGGATTAGCGACAGCCTGTGTTGAACAGCGATCTCATCCCGCGTTGGCTACGCTGAACGCATGGACGCCGTTCGTAGTGCTGGTCCAGTCCTCTCGCAAATCGATTACTCGATACTCTGTGGCTGATCGTGGAGGGTGACCCCGAACCGCTCTCTGGAAGACCGTGCCAACGATACATTTGACCGCGGGGACGCTGCAGGCCGTGGGAAGAAACGGCAGTGCGGTCGATCGCAGCGGAGATCACCCTATAGTACTGATCAGGACAGGGTGGATCGATCAAGGCGAGAATCTTCCATCCTTTTTCCCGCATTCTCGGTAAGAATTTCCGTAGTTCTTGAAGGTGACGTTGCTAAAATTCCACCAACTGGGGCTAATATGTCCGTAGTTTATGTAAATTCTCGCGATAAAATTAGACGAGATACCTCCAAAGCCCCGGGAATCTAATGTACTCGTATGAGGCATTCCGCGACCCGTCGGCAGAGAGCAGATTCTCCCAGGAAGAATTATTTCTAGCAACTTTTTTGAAACTTCTATGTTTTTACGTTTTTCCCAAATTGTAGAAGCTCTTTTCTCCACGGTAGTAGAACACTGAATATGTGACATTTCATAGGAAATCAAAATGTGATAGGCTCTACCGCAATAATCAACTTCAAAAACAAGGTTAGGAATAGAATCAACCTATTTCTTTACAAGAAAACCGGACAGCTCTGACTGATCGGCGAACGTAAGGTGCGTCCGAATGAGACTGGCGGCCCATGCGGCCAGCGTGTTTGGCAGGCGGCCGTCGCGTTTGCCGCTCTTGGACGAGCATGCGAAAAGTCCCTACCGCCATCGACTACGAACGGGGCCGGCACCGGCTGGCAGCAATCACTGCGCCGATCAATCTGCTCTGCAGACGGTGGGAGAGGGGACGGCCGTCCTTGAAATCCAACACTCGTCCGAGGGCGGCACATGCGACGGCCGCCTGCCAAGCATGCCGGCCGCGTGGGCCGCCATTACCATTTGGGCACACTTTATTCGTTGCGAAGTGCCTTTTTTCACATCTAAATGGAAGAATATAGCACGCTAGCAGCATATAGCTACGGAAACTCCGCCAGATCTAAGCTCTTACCACGAAACCTGTGGCAAATACTATGAGGCACGCCTAAACATCCACCAAGCAGCCATACTCAGGCATGGGAGCGGTTATTCCGCGGGGGAATGTCGATTGCCCCTTCCTGGTCATCCAGCGTGTAACCGATACTGTTCCTCCGTACAACCGCACAGACTCATGGGCGGCTACTCGGCGGGGGAACGTCGGTTGATCGGCTGGGGCATCTGCTGGACAACCGATCTTTCACCGCCATTCAACCGATATTACACCGCGGTACAACCAAACCAGATTTCCGGTCACGCGCTTTCCAATACATCCTGGGTATTCCCGGGTCCGCAGAGGGACCCAGGAAATCCCTATTGGCGTCCCCACAAAGAGGTGATCCCACGGTGGGGTGCACCCTACTGCGGACCATGGGGAGATGACCCTACAGTTGGGTATCTATCACCCCCTCCGAGCCCTGGGAGCCCTCCCTCGGCGACAAAAATTATCCTCCGGTATCCGGTGGATCTTCCGGGAGGTGACTCGAGGTCACCTTTCCAGGTCCAACTCCGAAAAAGCTGACTGAGGCTCACGGTGAGATGAGGAGCCTTTTATACCCCTATCAATGTTAATACTTTTGTCTAAACATGTTGGTGCCGGCGCACCCATCTTTTTGGTCCGAGTTGCGGAACGTGTCACATATTTGACGGTAGAGCACGTCCCCGCCGTTGCACCGTCAACCCCTTTTCCACCGCCAAATAACCGTCTCAGTGAATTGAATTTCTCTCTATCTGCGGTACAACCGGCAATTCGACTCCTCCCCATTTTGGCTTCCGACTTCGCACCGACAAGCCTTTTACCCCGCTGAACAACCGTCAGCGTGTCTGAGTATTGGTCTGATTTTGGTTTGAAAAGTGATGCTTTAATCTGTCAGAAGGCCCGCGAGTGGATGAGTGAGGAGACGACGTGTTTTGATGGGAAAAAAACAGTTACTTGCACTTCAATTATTTTTCATAGTCGGATAAAAGTCGACTTTTTTATTCGAAAAGTCGAATATTCGAAAAAGTGCGATATCCGACTACAGTCGAAAAGTCGAATATTCGAAAAAGTGCGATATCCGACTATAGTCGAAAAGTCGAATATTCGAAAAAGTACGATATCCGACTATAGTCGAAAAGTCGAATATTCGAAAAAGTGCGATATCCGACAATAGTCGAAAAGTCGAATATTCGAAAAAGTACGATATCCGACTATAGTCGAAAAGTCGGATATTCGAAAAAGTGCGATATCCGACTATAGTCGAAAAGTCGAATATTCGAAAAAGTACGATAGCCGACTATAGCCGAAAAGTCGGATATTCGAAATGAATTTCATTTGGAACAAGTATACCCGATACCCGCCTCTAGGCCGTTCAAAGCGGTTAAGGCACGACTCTTGTCTTTGACTCGGCAGTGTATTCTGACACAGGTTCGGCGTGCGGGTGCGTGCAGCCGCTACTTTTTCGGTGGCGTTGCGTGTGCGCACGGCGTGCAGTAGCGTGTGGTGTAGAAGCCGCATAGGTGTCGAAGTACCTCGTTGGACAACGTCCAGGAGTCACACAAGCATCGGTCCGTGTGTCTGATAGCACTGTGTGATTACGCTGCTGAGGCAGATAACAGTACAAGAGACCACACGCGTATTTTGCAGAACGGAATATGTCGCTGAATTTAAGGCGAGTTGTGATATGGATCGCAGAGGCAAGCCCAAATTTCCTCATACCTTTGCAGGAGCAAAGCATCGTGAAAGGGAGGGAATGGCATGTGAGCGCCGTGTTTCGAGTCATATGGAACGCAAGGCATTAGAGGTGGTCCAGTTCTGCCGAAACGCAGTGAGGAGGTAGAGAAACCTCCAGGACTTGCCCAGAGAAAGAGTAGGCGGAGGCACCGTCGAAGGCGTTCGAGCACAACGCATCTAACGGTGCCTGAGGTCTGCCCTGGATGGAAGACCTGCAAGCAGCAGTACCAACAGTACGAGATCACTGACGCCAGGAGGAAACAGATACACCACTGTCTCGAGAAGATGCGAATGACGATGTGCGACCTGATCAAAGTCAAGGATTTCGATTGTGCGTCAGACGAGCTGAAGGAACAACGCAGACAAGACCAAATGGCGAAAGCGAAAAGAAGACGGGACGAACATAAGTCGAATTTTTATGTCAAGAAGGATCCGGAACACTGCCGCCAGGCGATTAACATCACCTTTCGCAAGCCGACCAACGAACGTCACGACATCCAACCGCGTCCGCCCAAACGAAACTTCCCAGACCGTTGTGCATAAGACACTCGTTCCTGCTCACCATCGCATCGACGTCATCCGAAGACTACTGGCCGTAATAGGTCTGTCATGAGTCGAGGCGACTCATCCGTAAGAGGGGCATGTGAAATATCATTCCATCGCTCCCCATGTTGTTACCTGTTGTGAGATAAGCCACTATCTCATGGTGGCTTATCATTGATTGTTTGTTGCCTATATAAGAGGCTGGTTCTGAAGTGAGGTACACTTTTGTCTCTGTATTCGGCAGTAGAGAACTGGTGAGCGATCACCACTGTCTGAATAAACAGTTGGCAAGGAAGAGCTCGGCCACACCCCTAGACGTCCCGCCGGGTGACAGCACTGTTACCCGTGATTGTAGAATATATCAAAGCGAAATCACGCGTGATAAGGCAAGCAGTAAAAGCACCCTCGGGAGCTGGAATGCCGCGGTCTTCACGTATTAAAGGCAAGGTCCGGGCAGAATTGTGGTGAGCGCGAAGCGCTCACCAGGATTTGGCTTTGATCTCTTCCCGCGCGGATGCCCTACAATGAGATCACCTATTCATACCGTCAACAGAGGTATGAGCTGTACACTATTCGACGCGCTGCAAGAAATTACATATGTGTGCAACTTTTCATCCCAACTGGTCCCCGCTTTCTAAAGTTATGACCTCTCAAAGTACGCAAAAACGTTCTCCACCACCGCCTCCGCCTCCACCTCCGTCCGTCGAAAACCATTTTTTTGGAAGGCGTGGACCAAATCGCTCGAAAATTTGTGACTAGAGGTAATCGGCCACGGGAATGACGAAAATAATTGTCAGAACTCACCATAATGACTTCTGGGCCACTAACGGGCGTTTGAAACTCGGAAACCGGCCTCTCAAGAATAGTTTATGAAAATGGTGGGTTTTTCGTTATCAGTCATTGTTTTTTTAGACTCCATATAAACACCTTGCTCTCCAGGGTGGTGTACTTTGAACGTCCGGCTCGGAAGAGGACGCTGTGCGGGTTGATGTACTTGACCGCGGCGCGTATTCGTTCAAAGCGCACCATCGATAAGAAGGCGTCGCAGGATGTGCTGAAGTGTCGGTTGACTATGTGAGACCTCAGTAGGGGTGTGCAGGACGTCGTAGAATGTGTGCAGGACCGTAGTAGGAGTGGACAGGACATCATGGGACGTGTGCAGGACCCCAGTAGGGGTGTGCAGGACGTCGTAGAATGTGTGCAGGGCCTCAGTAGGAGTGTGCAGGACATCATGGAACGTGTGCAAGACCTTAGTGGGAGCGTGGAGGGCATCATGGGACCTGTGCAGGACCTCAGTGGGA
Source organism: Aplectana chamaeleonis (assembly GCA_029168955.1). Lineage (NCBI taxonomy): Eukaryota > Metazoa > Nematoda > Chromadorea > Rhabditida > Cosmocercidae > Aplectana > Aplectana chamaeleonis. The sequence continues at coordinate 74,210 of JAPDOI010001329.1, forward strand.
GTGTGCAGGACATCATGGAACGTGTGCAGGACCGTAGTAGGAGTGGACAGGACATCATGGGACGTGTGCAGGACCCCAGTAGGGGTGTGCAGGACGTCGTAGAGTGTGTGCAGGACCTCAGTAGGAGTGTGCAGGACATCATGGAACGTGTGCAAGACCTTAGTAGGAGTGTGCAGGACATCATGGGACCTGTGCAGGACCTCAGTAGGAGTGTGCAGGACATCATGGAACGTGTGCAGGACCGTAGTAGGAGTGGACAGGACATCATGGGACGTGTGCAGGACCCCAGTAGGGGTGTGCAGGACGTCGTAGAATGTGTGCAGGACCTCAGTAGGAGTGTGCAGGACATCATGGAACGTGTGCAAGACCTTAGTAAGTGTGCAGGGACATCATGGGACCTGTGCAGGACCTCAGTAAGTGTGCAGGACATCATGGAACGTGTGCAAGACCTTAGTAGGAGTGTGCAGGACATCATGGGACCTGTGCAGGACCTCAGTAGGAGTGTGCAGGACATCATGGGACCTGTGCAGGACCTCAGTAGGAGTGTGCAGGACATCATGGATCGTGTGCAAGACCTTAGCAGGAGTGTGCAGGACATCATGGGACCTGTGCAGGACCTCAGTAGGAGTGTGCAGGACATCATGGAACGTGTGCAGGACCGTATTAGGAGTGGACAGGACATCATGGGACGTGTGCAGGACCCCAGTAGGGACGTACAGGACGTCGTAGAATGTGTGCGGGACCTCAGTAGGAGTGTGCAGGACATCATGGAACGTGTGCAAGACCTTAGTAGGAGTGTGCAGGACATCATGGGACCTGTGCAGGACCTCAGTAGGAGTGTGCAGGACATCATGGAACGTGTGCAGGACCGTATTAGGAGTGGACAGGACATCATGGGACGTGTGCAGGACCCCAGTAGGGGTGTGCAGGACGTCGTAGAATGTGCGCAGGACCTCAGTAGGAGTGTGCAGGACATCATGGAACGTGTGCAAGACCTTAGTAGGAGTGTGCAGGACATCATGGGACCTGTGCAGGACCTCAGTAGGAGTGTGCAGGACATCATGGAACGTGTGCAAGACCTTAGTAGGAGTGTGCAGGACATCATGGGACCTGTGCAGGACATCATGGGACCTGTGCAGGACCTCAGTAGGAGTGTGCAGGACATCATGGATCGTGTGCAAGACCTTAGTAGGAGTGTGCAGGACACCATGGGACCTGTGCAGGACCTCAGTAGGAGTGTGCAGGACATCATTGTACGTGTGCAGGACCGTAGTATAAGTGGGCAGGACATCATGGGACGTGTGCAGGACCCCAGAAGGGGTGTGCAGGACATCATGGGACCTGTGCAGGACCTCAGTAGGGGTGTGCAGGACATCATGGATCGTGTGCAAGACCTTAGTAGGAGTGTACAGGACACCATGGGACCTGTGCAGGACCTCAGTAGGGGTGTGCAGGACATCATTGTACGTGTGCAGGACCGTAGTAGAAGTGGGCAGGACATCATGGGACGTGTGCAGGGCCCCAGAAGGGTGTGCAGGACATCATGGGACCTGTGCAGGACCTCACTAGGGGTGTGCAGGACATCATGGATCGTGTGCAAGACCTTAGTAGGAGTGTGCAGGACACCATGGGACCTGTGCAGGACCTCAGTAGGAGTGTGCAGGACATCATTGTATGTGTGCAGGACCGTAGTAGACGTGGGCAGGACATCATGGGACGTGTGCAGGACCCCAGAAGGGGTGTGCAGGACGTCGAAGAATGTGTGCAGGATCTCAGTAGGAGAGTGCAGGACATCATGGAACGTGTGCAGGACCTTAGTAGGAGTGTGCAGAACATCAAAGGACGTGCGCAGGACCTCCGTTCAATGTCCAGGACACCGTATGCAAGTCATGCCTCCGAATCAACAAGAGCGATAGGCAATTGCGCCAGAACAAGGCTATTGTAATCTCACTCGAGTTGGCTCTAAAATTTTCTAAGTTCTGACTCCGAATTCGCTACATCTTCACTACCGCTGGTGTTGTTTTTCTGCTTGTAGTCCAGGCAGATCCTCAACTGCTGACCTCTGGAGAAGGACGGTGTGTGAATGAAGACACACCGCTCTTCACTTCTTTTATCTTTATCATTGATCAATTGGGTATCATCAAATTTGTTTAAGAGAGCCGAATAACATCATTCCTAAGGTTACGGTAGTCCTCTTCTAGCGCACTTAACTACCGTTCGTGCTGGAAATCAATTTCCATTTTCAGGCTCAATTTTATGATTGAGCCCGGTAGACCACACTGGTAAACTTTGGCGCGTCAAAAATGTTGGACGATGAGGTTGGAAGGCGTCAAAAATTAATATCCGCCACCAATTCTCACCAGTCATCTAGCACTTTTTCCTAGAATGTTGGTGCGACCGTAAGACAACAGGAAAAATAGTTACGGCACGAACTCCACATGCAAAAAAACTCTGAAAATGATTTTGGCGCGAAATTCAAATTCGTATTTACAATGTGTTCCGATTGACTTTTCTTTAATGAAGAAGGGAGTTGAAAGAAGAATGAAGGTTTTCATGGGCCCCTTCAACATTTTCGTTCACTAGAGGGGCCAAGCTACGCAAAAACATGAAAAAATAATATACGGTTTTCTGCGCGTACGATGTATTTAACTATCGTTCTTGTTCCGAATCAGACATATGGGCCGGCGCAGACGAGCCACGTCAGCAAGAACCGGTGAAGTTTGGCTAGAGCGACTGAGCCTGGGTCTATCCTAGACGGAGTGAGGCCACCCAAGACTCATAGAAATGATGGAAAATTCTGATAAAAGATGTCTGATACTGCTATCAATCATTGTTTTTATAGAAACTTCATGAAAATACTCCGACTGGTAGCCTTACCAATGGGTGGTTCATTTCACTTCTGTCTTGAATGGTGGGTGCCCCCCTCTCCCCCGTCTAGGATTGTGCCCCAACCCTGTACAATTGGGTCATTTTAAAACTCATTTCTTCATTTTCTCGACTTTTAAATTCAAAGAGTATATGCCTTGTATCTTGTCTGTAGGAAGCCGCGTTGCAACTATTATCTTGCAATCCTAGCAGCTGTTTCTTCATTTCTACCACTATGTTTCATAGAAAAACAACTTGCCTTTTAGAGCTTGACGATATTGTAGAAGGGAAACCCTTGTAAAAAGTTGTGAAATTTCTGAAAGTTGGGCTCCGCAGAAAAGGTCAAGGATTTGGCATTGCTCCTAAATGTCGTGAAATTGTCTTTGTTGACTGAGGATTATTATTTTTTTCTTTTTGTCTTCATTCGCTCGCCAGAGGACCTTCTGACGCATGATTTGACTGTGATAATTGATACAGCTCCTGCCAAATCCGTTTGCAACAATTTCACTACATTTAATGATTATGTTATCTGCATATAGTATCATCACAGCCAAATCAATTCGACAATTTCACTACATTTGAAAAATCAAGTTGAGAGCCAAATCCAATAAGACAATTTCACGACATTTAGGAGCAATGCCAAATCCTTGACCTTTTCTGCGGAGCCCAACTTTCAGAAATTTCGATTTTGAAATTTCCCGCTGAATCGGTGCGCATGCTACAGGTATTCCTAAGGGACATGCGAAAACTGCGTAAAAACCGGTCTTCTTCAAGTTATTCCAGCCGCTTTCGTCAACCGCTGTGTCAGAAAAGTCAGAAAAGTGTGGCCATTGTCCATATTTTAGCGGTCGTCCACGCATTCTTCAATGTATCATTCCAGCTATGATTACATGCTATGAATACCGTAATCCATGACTTTAAGGCTGTTTTCTCCAGAAGTACGGACGCAGAGTTTGTGAAAATTCCAGACGGTGTCCATCTAGGCCACCACAACCTATCTAACCCGAATTTCGGCGGTGTCAAAATTTGACCGGACCTTGCCTTTAAGTGAAGTAAAATCAACTGTTTGTTCCATATCGCGCGTGATTTTGCTTTGATATGTTCTACGGATAAGCTCATACAATGCGATCTCTCATTTTGCACAACTCTTATCAATAGTTGGTTCAAGCTCGACTGCCAAATCATACTTTCAACTATTTCACTACATTTCCCGAATTACAAATTATTCTACACCAAATCATTCTCTGGAGTATTTCAAAACTTTTTTCTTCACCTTCCCCTTTTCACTGGAAAATTTCTAGTTTTTCGAAGGTATGGCCATGCCAAATCTTTACTTTTGTCCGGAATCTAAACTTTCAGGAATTAGAATTTGATTTTGATTCGACGTTATCAATGGGCTCAATGGAGAAAAACGCCGGGCTCTCGGCCGCTGGTTGAGGAAACCGAGCCCTGAGCTGTCGCGGGACGAGCACGGATTGCGGGACGATAGGGAGACGAACACGGTACCATCGCGGTACTACCGCGGAAGATTCTTTCAGAGTGGCTCTGCGAAAATCGAAATTACGAGCTGTTTTGGGAGCCTCATTTTCTTATGCAATCTTAGAAGCTATGCTTAAGTGGTCCAAAGTTGAGCATTCATACGTTCGCGTCAACTCCATGGCGAATCGCTAGCAGCAGGGTGCCTGCACCGATCTGGTTCGAAGCTGGTAGTGAAATAACAGAGCTACCTCTGAGAAAGCTCGCCGCGAACCTACCGCGAATCTACCGGAAACCTACCGCGAACATCGAACCTGCCGCGAATACCTCGGCACCGCGATGTTTTTTAGTATTAGGCGACGTCTAGAGTTCATTCGCGGCGCGACGTTATGATTAGCCTACGTATCGATCAAGCGACGTCGCGTCGCGTCGTCGCTAGATGTTCACAGTGAAGAGGCGCGATACATCGAATTAGACGCGCAAATTATAATCGCTCCACGACCATCGCGTTGCAATGCAACGCGACGCGATGGTCGCGGAGCGATCGTCATCATTTTTTCTTCCATCATCGGGGACCCAAGTGGCGTTTTTAATTTTCTCAAGCCTTTTCAAAGACTAGGTTGATTGAAATTGTTATAGGGCCTTCCAGAGTGGCGTCGCAGCGAAATTCGCGGCATCGCTCCTCAGAGCGAGTGAAAAAAGGCGTGGCCTATCGATTGCCCCCGCGTCATATTTCTTTCTCCGCGTCTCTTATTTCTTCGCTCCCCTTTATGTTTGATCAGAGCGCATAAACATATTGGCGTGCCATCTCTCGCGTGTTCTGCAATCTCAGACATTCTGGAATCGATCAACAAAAACGAGTTATAGGTTTCGAACAATATACCGGGAGACATTACCACCAGTAGAATCACCTTCAACTGAAAAGATTTGCATAACAACAATGGTGTCCACACTCGCAGCTAACCGTCACGGCGGCTGCGGGGTGCAACTCGTCCAAGTGCGCAGGGTGTTTCTGGATTTTGAGGGGAGGCGACTGAAAATTTCGAAGGAGCTGAGCTCATGTGCGTGTGTGAGCCTTCACTATTTCAAAAGAAGAGCGATTCACGATTTTGGTTGCTCCTCGAGGCTTGAAATCGTAGGCGGAGGACGAGTTGTTTGTCACGCCTTTAGAACGCAACTCCACCGAATTTTTTAGGAAAGGACCCAACTGGATCGTCTGCTTTTAGAATGATTAGTCTGAAATCAATACACATTCACACATTTAGACGGATTTCGGCGTACATAAATGAGGAAAATATGAATTACGCCACCCCGCAGCAGCCGTGACGGTTAGCTTCGAGTGGTGTCCACAACAAAAAATTATTAAACGCCATGACGAAATAAATTCTGGATGACAAATCAAGTCACATGAGGAGATAAATCCTGGATAAACAATTAAATATGATCGATCACTGCTCGAGAGATCGCCGCGTCGAACACTTGTGGCACGCACGCAAGCGAGGAGGTAATGATCCTATCACTACCTCCTCGCTTGCGTGCGTGCCCCATGTGTTCGACGCGGCGATCTCTCGAGTAGTGATCGACGATACCATGACGAAATTTAACCTGGATGGCAAAGATCTATTGAAATAGGCAAAAAATGATTCTACAGAGAGTTAATGGGCAGATAGTAACAAAGGAACACTAACTAATACGAGATCATAACGAAGAAACGCTGACTAATATGAAGAAACTACAGCGACAAATAGCGACAGCAACAAAAATGGCCGCGACCATTTCCCTGAAAACGTCGCAGAACGTCGCTCCCATCCCGCGCCGTCGCTCCCACTCTGAAAGCGCGACGTTCGCTACCGTCGTGCGGCACGGTTTGCGCTGCGTAGCACCCCCCATCTCTCACCACATCGCCGCGACAGCGAATTTTCCTGCGACGCCACTCTGAAAGGCCCTTATGGGTTATTGTGTTGTTCTCAGATGATACTGCAAACAATTTTGTCTGCATATTTAAGGACAGTGATGAGGGTGATGGTTTCAAAGAGTTGACGAGCTATGAAGTTTTTTTACGGTTTACAAACGACACAAGCATAATTCGGTCTCATTTCACCGAAACCTCCCTATTCTGTACTATCAACTCCAAAAAAAATCTAAGAATCATCTGCTCCCGATGTCTTTTTGATTGTTTCGTCATTAAAGAAGCAAGTTGTCGCAACGAAAACAAAAATGTGCCATAATAATACAGATAAAAGATAAAAAAAGGTAAATTACACTTAAATAGACATAATAAGATCAAATATTGATTAGTTTTGCTTGGGTCCGGAAAATTGCGGAAATTACGCAATTGCGCGTAGTCGCCTAGCGTTCGCGCGCCGTTCACACCTTGAATTCCGCGCGACGCGATTTTCGCGTCGCGCTGACATGTGCCATCGCATCGCTCCGCGAAAACTCTGAACGCCGCCTTAACCCTGGCGCTGTTGCGAGCCTGCCGCGTATCTGCCGCCAACCTACCTGTTTCTCTCTGCCGCGGACTCGCCGCAAACCTGACACGACCTCATCTGAGCTGTGGGCTTCATGTTTATCACACAAAATGACACAGAAAGCGCGCAGGTATTCGGAATCGACGCGTTCAATAAGTGGGAGCCTCTCGAGTACTTTGTGAAGGTGGGCTAGGCTTTTGTTCATCATGCAAAACGATGCGGGAAGCGCGCGGGACTTCGGAATCGGCGCATTCAACCTTGCTGTTATATAAAAAAAGGAGCTAATTTGAAATGAACCAGAGCCTATCTTCAATTCGGTCGGTTTAATTGATGGTGATCACGAATTATCAAGTCGTCAAGTGTTTATCGCGTGCACGGCCGGTATAAAAATCGCCTCTTCTCACTCGAGTCCTCTTTCGGCCTTCTGATGCCGGCCCTGGAAGGTGGAGTCTTTCTCCGGAGGCCAGCATATTTTTGACCGCTGGGGGATAGGGAACATCCCCACGGTCCTTCTTCTTTGCAGCCACGGATAGGGGTCCCGTCACAGGTTCAGAAACTCGGCCACTAGCGTTGGATTCATCCACAAATCAATTGTTGTCAATGTAGTCGGTCTCAACGGGCAGTTGAACAGGTGAGCAGTAGTATGCCCTTGACCACCGCAATCTGGGCACTAGTCAGTTTTGTTGTTATCGATCCTATGCAGATATGACATCAGCATGGGGGAGTGTCCACAGCGTAACGAGGCAAGGGTGCACCTGGTACGCCTGCCAAGTTCCATCTCGGTCTCGCTAACCTTCGGAGGTACGACTCCCAGGGTGGAGTTTATGGCAGCTCTGCTCAAGTGTTCCTTCACGAATCGGGTATGCTCCGCGCGCAGGAGACGGAGGCATTCTTGTTGTGCTTCAGTCTATCTCTGCGCATCTACTTTCGAGGGAGCATCGGCGAACGGCTTTCTGATACATCTCTCTCTTACTGGGTTCAATACTCTTCGCGACGGATGATTTGGCTGCTTAACGAGGTTAATGAACATTTGTTGCGGGTGGAGTTGGCAGTGGTCTCTAACTGGCAACATGCGAGCTTGGGCGTGTAAGTGCTCAATTGGAGAGCTTTTAGAACAGCCCGTCGCGATTCGCAGTGCACAATTTTGGACGCGCTGCAGCTCGGACCAAGACGTGTCCGACACGATGTGCTGCCAGACTGGCGCAGCATACTCCAAGGCGGCTGCACAATAGCCTTATACGTGGTCAGGATTGTTTCTTTACTGCACCCCCAGGACGTTCCACCTAGAGCACGTAGGACGTTGAGTCTTGTTTTCACTGTGGTTTGCTTCTGCTCAGTGTTCTTATGAAACTTCAACGAAGGATCCAACACGAGTCCAAGTAGCTTGGGGAACAGGGATGTGCGGCAATTGCCGTTTGCCGTTTGCCGGCCGTTTTGGACGTTTTTTGTCGATTTTCGTTTGCCGTTTTCCTCTTTATTTTCGGCAAAATTCGGCAAAAAAGTGCGCAATAGATAAAAAACGCCGCGATTAGGACGCGCATGGTAAATCCCATAAGCCTTGCAGCGACCGGCTCGAAAGTAGGGAGACAGGCTATACGTACTTCAAAACTTCAAGCCAGTTCATGTTATCTACCGTGCGGTCATATCAAAGCAATTGCTAGTATTGTAGTGTCATGCTCGTGTGGGTCCTCTTGTCTCGAAGAGTACCGAATTCACCACACCCTCCTTGCTGAGGTTTATCAATAAAGGTAGTGTTCATCGGGACAAGAAATAACACCCTATACGTTTTCAGGAGAGGGCACAAAGGGTTCAGAGCTTTCAGACATTTTTCAAAGCGTCGTGTGGAGGACGTTGGACTTCACTGGCAGTTTGTGGGGTTATGCACTTCGCCATCTCCTATTATGCTCACAATTACGCTGAGAAACATGCTACCAAGTTGAAGGTTGGAGTTCTGAGTTAAAAGGGTGGGGGAGGATGTACACGTCGTGGGGAACGTTTCGTTTCGGTTAAATTCGCTGCCTGTCTATAAACTGGATTGACGGAGTCGACGGTGATCGGAATAAGGGATGGCGTACAGTTTGGGAAGGAGGTGGTTTGAGCAAAAATATTTAGCCGTTTTTCAGCAACATTTAAAAGGTCGTTCGGAAACGTGCGTTTTGGTTGTTCCGGTTAAACAGTAAACACACCGTGAGGCACGAACCGAGTACGCCGCGAACTCTGAGAAAGTTTCCTAATCAGATAAAGGACCTAACAACCGTAGGTGCACATTTCTGTTCATAGGCCCCGCCCAGTTGTAGTATGGCCTACGATTAATTTTATATGAGTTACTCTCAGTTGGTCCAATTTTTGTAATGGTGCAGCCACCCATCGCGGTGCCGCAGCGGCACTTTCGCGGAGCCGCTCTGGTACCTTTCGCGGAGCCGGTATGGCTTTATCGCGGCGTCGCAGCGGCGATTTCCGCAAGAGAAGGGCTGCCACGCGCGTTAACAAATAATCAAGTCAAGTAGGGACACACTGACCTCTTCCTTTTTTTAAAACTACTTTCGAAAGCTCATCCCCTCAAATTGGATTGCGCGATACTCTGAATTTCGTGCGATAAATTTGAAACACGAAGCAATTGCATGAATAATACATATTCTGAAAAGGGTTGATATGAGAAAACCTCGAAAAATTGCTATCCTTTCACCACAACATATTCAGAAACCATTTTTTATCTGGCTATCGAAATGCTGTGCTTATCTGGACCAAATTCCGGTCCGCAACTGCGTCTCGACACGCCTTGCCGCCGCACGCGCTCTAGTCAGTCGGGTTTCCAGCGCCAAAGCTGATACGATAAGGCTTTTTTAAACAATTTTCCCCAATTTTTCTTGGTTTCCCGTTTCCAAAACCCACCTAGAGTCAGCAGATCGGCGGCTGCGGCGCTGGAAGCTCTTCTGACTCGTGAGCGTGCGGCCGCAAAGCGTGTCGAGACGCAATTGCGGACCGGAATGGGGCCCAGATAAGCACAGTACGATTTGCGCATGAGAAAGAAGTATTTTTACTGCCACTTTTAGAACATTTGCATCGTTTTTGTACGAGATTTTTTATTTTGCCGTTTGTCGATTGCCGTTTGCCGGCCATTTTGGACAAAATTTGTCGATTTCCGTTTGCCGAATTTTCAAAATCGTTTGCCGCACATCCCTGTTGGGGAATCGGGATGTCGTACGCTCGTGCCGTGGCAGTGTGGAGGAAAGAAGACCACCTTCGTGCAAACCGACGTCAATCCCTCCGCGGAGAGGGTTTTTTGTCATGGGAGAGGTGTTGGCTGTCTGCAGCTCTCCTGAGGATTTTTCCCCACGGTCCGGTAGGGGAGTGACTCGCTGCAGTCGGCTCCTCGAACCTGCCGAGGCGGCGCCTGATAGGCTACGGCTCGGCAGGTTTGCGGGAGGTTCGCGGCTAGTTTTCTCAGAGACGGTGTCCTCTAATTTCAAGGAAAAGTTCCCAGTTATCCGATTTTGAGCTTCAACAATTTAAAACCCCATTCAAATTATGGCGCTGACAAACTACCTCAAAAGTTTCTTCCGATTAGAACTATCTCACACAGTCGCCGCATTCAATGCGTGTTTAATGTGCATTTAACTCGAAGACAATGCGGTTTCGAGCACGGTAAGGGGACGTGCTGCTAGGAGAGCACGTGCTCCCATTGTGTGTCAAATTACAACACGTGCCCCATCAAATCAGACGTTAAATGCGTGCATGATACACATCCAAATCGATGACAGCGATTTTCCAAATATAAAGGAAAGCATACGACGCACTCTTGAGGCGGTACTGAGATGCCGATAGCTCCGCCGGTTTAATTAACCAAGTTTGGGGTACTTGGCACACCCAGCCGCTGGAAACCTCGTCCAACCGCTGGCAACCCCAGATAGTTGTCAGCGAGTTGACCGTGTCGCATGTTGGTGTTACGGCCGCGTCGCGTGATGGTGTGCTTGTACGATAACGCTGGGCTACCCTGCAGCACGTGTTCCTGCTATAAACTTTCGCAGCTCGTGCGCCTGCGAAAAATCCTTTCGGCGGGTGTGGTCACTCGAGTAGAATGCATATTCGACACGCATTGAATGCGGTGGTTTTCTGAGATTACCATCTCCAAGCAACCGTTGCACGTTGGTCACTGGCATACAATGTGGGTAATGGCAGGGAAAAGGGAGAGAAACAAGAATACGGAATCGCTATAGTTCTGAGGTATAGTCTAGTCTACCAGAACGTATTATACATCTACAGACGAAGCGGAGGCGGTCGGTTGGAAATCAATCTGATCAACCTCATTGCACTTCGACCGCTTCCGCTCAACCAGTGGCGGACGTGGGGCATTGAGTTTAATGCATATTGATCCTTTATCGACCGCTTTGCTTCGTCTGTAGATGCGTACGTTTTGGTTAACCAGACTATAAGCCTTGTTTCTGAAGCATTGTCGGCTCAAATTTTCACACATATTAAGGGGACCAAATTTTTTGCACCCTTATTAAAGCTGTGCCCATCCTGGGGTTCTATAACTTGGGGAAGTCTGGGGAACATTTTGTACCAACATTAGAGTTCATGAAATTCTCACTTGTTTGCGAAATTTCGACGTGGCTGCAAATTTTCTTCTTGAATCCGATTGTGTGCACTTGTTACTGGGAAGTATTTTGTAGTGTTTCCTCAAAAACAGATTCAGAAACCACAGAGTAGAACCACCACCAGCTATTGTCGAAATTCCTGCACTATGGGATGTATGTAAGCTTTTTTTCATGGAAAGAAAACACTTGACATGTCATCCGAACTATATTAAGCTTGGTATTAGACCGAATCATTGGTTTTGTGCCTTCTCAACCCCGTGCATTGAAGGTGCTGTTGGCGTTATGTGCTGTATCCCTCATTTTGAATGCATGTCCCTGTGAACCTATACGTCCATTGATTTTTTTGCCTGTTCATCTGTATTGTTCAGAAGTAATGCATTGGAATGTTTAGGTAATGCTGTCCGTGTCTCTTCGATCGCTTAGCCGTGGATCCGCAGTAGCTTCGTAAGTCGTTTTTCTTCCGGCTCAGTGAACTATAACGTATGTGTTGTTCAGATCGAGGGCGAAGCACAGTCTTCCTGACCTTACATACGATTACAATGCCTTGGAGCCAGTCATCTGCAATGAAATCATGCAGATCCATCACCAAAAACATCATGCTACCTATGTAAACAATCTGAATATCGTCGAGGAGAAAATCCATGATGCCTTGTCTAAAGGTACCAGTTCATCTTGTTTGTCCTATAGTCAGCGGTCATTGTATCAGACTGTAGGGAACAGTCCATGAAAAATTAAATGCTCGTTCATTCCCCAGGATAAGAGAAAAGGGTAGATATTTTTTCATTAATGTTGTCGGAAATTCCTCAATTTTTCCTTTAATCTACGTGAAGTCGTAGCGGCACAATGCGCTTCCCTTGCAATCTTGACATCAATAGTTATATATTACGAGCAGTACTCAGAACTTTGAAATCAAGTTTTCATTGCCCCTCGAGTATGTGATGTGAAATCTTGAACCAACGTACTTCTATGCAGCAAGTAGCCTATATTATGGTGTGATTCCCGCGAGGTGGAAGCAAGCAATCGTCCCACCTATCCCGAGGCCAAGAAAGCCTGAGGACAAGGCAACTTCTCATCGACCCATTTCCCTTTTGTCCCCCATCGCTAAGTTAGCGGAGAAGATCCTCTGTCCGCATCTCCAAACTGCACTTTTCATTCATTCAACGACTTTATTGTGGAAATAAAGAAACATACATATACACGTATGTGAATGAGATTCTTTGTTAAAGTAAAAAAAGATGCATAACAATGGCAGAAGTGAGAAGGGGACAAAATATGATTTTTTTTTGCAGAAGAAATTTTTTTACAATTCGAATGACCTCTTGTCTCAAGAGACTTGAGGCCACCGCTTCTGGGACAAAGAAAAGCACAACAAGCTGGAAAAACCCGTCACATTAGATTATTAGTAATACCCTTTTAATCAGAGTGGACGCTCACTCATTCCTTGTAATGACCTGAGATCGTACTTGGATAGTCTACTTCGAAAGATAGAAAAGTTTCCGGATTCAGCGATTTCTGCAGGCAAATTGTTCCAAGTTCTGACAACCCTGAACGCAAAGGAATTCAATATCTCAGGCATTCCTCGGTTCTCATGCCGTTTCTGATTCCGTTCCCGAATAAAAGCATCTACTACACCGAGATAACCGTGCTCGGGAGCGGGATTACCCCTCGCTTGCGAGTCTCAAATGACATCACCAGGCCCCGACATCACCCCATAATTGTGAACGGCATCACCCCATCAGCGCGATGCGTTGATGACGTCATTAGACCCCCAATTCACCCCCTAATGGTGAACGACATGGTGCACCCATTCTGACGTCATTTGGTCCCGAAATCACCCCCATTTTGTCCCATTTAACACTATTCTACACCACAGAAGTCTTGAAAAGTTAGGTGGTCGCTTGTGCCGCAGTTTAAGGTGTGGTGGATTGCAACGAAACAGCAAAGCTGCCACAGCAGCGTTACCATTATCCAAGCGAGTGGCCTAACTTTCCAGGCCTTAACATCGCAACAAACCGACAAATCTTCTTCACTACACTTTATTGACCTTTTTAAGGAAATGGAAATCGTAACAGCACCAAATAGAAATCGTAAAAACATGGATGGAAAACTATTGCACGTTGTCTTACCGTGAGGAATCAAAATAACTCATGATTTACACTTTGGAGAAATTACAAATTTATGTATGACACTAGCATGATATATACAATAGTATGAGATATGACGTAGGACAGTATGGCGTGAAATGACAATGGCATAAATCTTTGGGTCTGACCAGTATGAAAATTCACCCAAGCAAAATCCACAAAATCACCTCGAGTACGTTGGCTGGTATCGGACACCCTCAGAACGATGCGAGAGAAGGCATAAACAGGAAAACAAACAAAAATGAAGAGGCTATAGAATTTAAGTAAAGCATAAACAAGAAAAAACTACATCTAATGAGAAATTTTCAATGAGTACCACGATGCAGAAGAAACCTCTAAATTTATTCGGTCAACGCTAGCAGTGCGATGGTATTTCAGTTTATTAAAGAAAATGAGTGGTCAGCCCCGACAGAGTTTTTGAGAATCCTCAATCAACAGAATTTGCCGCCATCGAATTGTATCGATTTTTAGAATTATCAACTTCAAAAGGCTCCAGAAATAGATCAAATTGTAAGAGGACCCTGATTAATCATTGAACGTTCAGTTTGACCACTGCTTTCTCAACGTGGATGGAAATGACCATCGCACTGCTAACGTTTCACTCATTCTCAGTCTTCCACGGGTTCGTCACGTCTCTGGCGCTTCGCACGATGCTGGAATGAGGAGTACTTGGGTATTCTTTTCTCAACCTATTTCCACGATTTGTTCTTGAGGGGTCCTGACAGAGCCACACCGTTACCCCCTTTCCCAACCCAACTAGGTAATTTTTGAGGCCAGTCACAATACTCGTTACCGAACACATTTCAGGTACTATGCTTCTCTAAGCCGAATTGTGGTCCGCAATTGCGTCTCGACACGCTTTGCGACCGCACGCGCTCGAGTCAGTCGAGCTTCCATCCCCAAAGCCGACTCGGCTTTTTAGACAGTTCTCTCCAATCGTTTTTTATTTCCAGTTTCCAAAACCCACCTAAAATCAACAGATGTTGCGCTCAAAACTTTTCCGACTCGGAAGCGCGCGGCCGCGATTCGTGACAGGACGCATTTGTGGGCCGGAATTTGGCTAAGAAATACACAGTACTTTTTGTCAATTTTCTCGAACTATGCCAACCAAAAAAAAGAAGTAAAGATAGATGTAGAGGAAAAAGCCCTATTTTGCAATCAATATAAGCACATGTTCGCTCCTTCATTCAGTCATTGGAAAGAAGATTCTAAATTTAAATGCTAAATAAGCCCAAAAATGAAAACATACGTCCACAGGAATCCACGTCTCGCTTGCCTCGTTAAAATCGAATGAGCGAATGCCTTGTCTGAATATCAAATTGACAGTTAGGAGGTCAAATACTCAAAAAATCAAAGTTGTGAATAATATTCGGACAATTGGGAGAATTACAAACTCACAAAACTTTTTGAAGAGCCGTAAACATGCTCGCCCGAAGTCGTGTCCTCTCTCCACACAGGTTGCGGAACATCAGGTCTCTGGCTTCATCAGTGGGGCCGAGCGAGATAAAAAATCTGAAAGCAAATGGCGGTTTTTGCGTTTGTCATCCCAGGCGATTTCGAAAATCTCAACAATGAAAATGAAGAAATCGTTCTCAAAACCGCAGTACTTCAATGATAGTGATAAAGGAAAGTGCGAGTAGCGGGAAATGGAGGCTACAGATTGTGTGAAGATTCAAAAAAGTACACATTTATCGGAAAAAACTAAACAGAATGGAAATATTTCACAATTCAGGAAGGAGGATTGTAATTAAAGCGTCGAAATTCAAAAATCAATTTGACTACCGCGCGACGGCAGCGCGTCATGTGGTTTTCGCGTTTGTCACCCCCCCCCGGCGATTTCGCAATCAGTACTCCCTGACGCCATCGCGAACGAAGGGTTTTCTTCATGCGAAAATGGTGCCTTCTCATCCCCAGGCGAATTACCCACTCATCCCTCGGAAATTTGTACGGCATCAGTACATTTTTTTTGCCTGAGATGCTGCTTTTAGAGGTGAATTTCCGTTCAAGTTGGAATCCATGTTTGCGAGAACGGACATGGTGGCGAGTAAACACGAAAAGGCTGTCGAAGGGAATGTCGCGAAAACCATGCACGATCCTATAGCACAGATGCAAATCAAATTCAGCTCTGCGATATCGTAGGGTATTTAACCCTAGCATATCCAAACGAGCTGCATAATCTGGAACTTCTCTGTTTGGGAATACTTTGGTGAACACACGTCTAGAGTATCGCTTTTGCACATTTTCAATGATCTCATCATCTTCCACTGTGGAAGGTGACCAAACCTGAGTACAGTACTCCAGTAGGGGTCGGCAATAAACGGTGAATGCTTTCTTATAGTGAACAAGACAGGGATGTTTCAGGGATCTCAAAATACAGTTAGCCACCGAGGTAGCTCTTTTGGAGATTTCTCTGCAATGGGAGTTCCAGCTAAGATTCGAACTAATGCGAACACCTAGGTCCCTGATAACCTCGTGCACAGGAAGCTTCACACCGTTTAAACGTAAGGGGCATTCATGATGAAAGTTAATATGCAGCAAGCTGCATTTTTCTTCTGATAATTGTAGCTGCCACACTTTCGACCACTCGGCTAGTCGATCGAGGTCACATTGAAGCTCATAAAAGTCAACTGCAGGCTCATTAAGAGGCCGATAGAACTTGAGGTCGTCCGCATAGAGCTTACAAGAACTTGATAGACTATCCGGAGCGTCGTTTATGTAGATAAGAAACAATAATGGACCCAAAATACTACCCTGAGGAACACCACTGGTGATCGGGTATGGACGAGAACAGAAATTGCCAGTTTTTACACAAAATGTCCGAAATATTAAAAAAGACTTCAGCCAGTTCCAAATATCAGCGCAAATACCGTAACTTTCGAGTTTAATTAACAATTTGTGATGACATACAGTGTCAAAAGCTTTTGCATAATCTATATAGACTACATCAGTCTGGCAGTTTTCGTTAAGTGCCGAACACCAGTCATGAAACGAGGATAACAACTGGGACAATGTTGACTTGCCAGGCAGGAAACCATACTGGGCAGGATTGAGGAGCTTATTTGATGTTAGGTGGGAAAGGATACAGTCTTTGACAATAATCTCGAGGACTTTACACACCGAGGAGGTTAGACTAATAGGCCGATAGTTAGAGACCTGATTAGCTGGTGCCTTTTTAAGCAAAGGTGAGACAATTGCAGTTTTCCACGCAGTCGGTAGGGTTCCCACTGCTATACTGTGTTTGAAGATGCGCAAAAGGGGGTAACATAATCCAACGGAGGCTCTCTTCATAAAATAAGAAGGTAAAGAATCTGGAGTAAGAGAGATTTTGTCGCTCAATTTCTTAATTGCTGACGCAATCAATTCGCATTCAATGGTGATGGATCGCAATTTATGCGGGCATCGTTTGGGAAATGGAGGAGCGGTACCGTTATCCTGAACAAAAACCTTTGAAAAATAAATTGCGAAGGCCTCGCACTTTTGTTGATCATCAGCGATGATTTCACCTGACTCGCTTTTCAATGCGGTAATACCCTTACGAGTCTTCACCCTAGTATTCATATACTTGAAAAATTTTTTACGGTTACCAGAACAAATAAGCCGTTTTTCACGGTTTTTCGCAAAGCGTTTGCATTCCCTTTCAAAGTCCTTTGCGCACTTATTGAAGGCCACCCGTCCACCCGGTTTAAAGCGATCTCGCCATAGGAAATGCTTCCTAGCAGCCAATTTTTGCAAATGCGGTGGGAAGTTTTTGGACTTATGGCCGCCTTTTTGAAGGGGGACGCATTTTTCTATTTCGAAGTGAACGTATGATATAAAGGCTTCATACATTTCATTTATGCTCAGGCAGTCCGAAAAGAATGTGTCCCAGTCCATATCCAATAGATAAAGATTGACATGGTCCCAATTTGCCCTGCGGAAATCCAATTTTTTTGTTGTTTGGTTAACGTCGGATTCAAACTCAATTTTGAAGGTTATGCTGCAGTGATCACTCGTGGAAAAGTTCGGTTGAAGTTCCCATTCAGAGATCAAAGTGAGGTCATTACACAGGAGCAAGTCGAGCACGTACTTCCCGTGCGTGGGATCGGAATTCAAACAAGACAAACCAGAATTGATGAGGAAATGTTCAAGGGAAGCAGTAAAACACATACCAGTCTTCAGGAGAAAATGGATAATTGAAATCACCAACAGCTACTGAAGGGCCATGCACAGTACACCAGTCTGCTATAGTCTCGAGCATCTCCATGGAATCTTGGCTACTCGTTGCAGGCCTTCGGTAGGCTGCAATTAAACGAAAGCAGGAACACTCCAACACTCCAACATAGTGTGTATCAACATGGCTTTAAGAAGGCTCACTCCACCATAACTGCTCTCACGTCGATCACGGGGCACATTATTGCCGGTTCCAATAAGAAAACTCCTGCTGGTAGAAGTCTGGTCGTGGAATTGATCTGACTGCCGCCTTCGACAATGTCAGCATGTCATTGCTGTCTAAATCGATACTGGACTGTGATATGCCGAAATGGTGTAAACGATGGACCGGCAACTTTGTCAAAAATCGCTCTATACGTGTGAAGTTCGATGGACACTTGTCGAAGTCTGTTCCCTTGAAGGCAGGCGTTTCCCAAGGCGGAGTATTGTCACCGAGTCTGTTCTCTGTATCTATTTGATATTCCGAAGCCACCGCCCAACATCCATTTAATTTATGTCTGTATGCGGATGACATCACTATTGTGTGTACTGACCCTGTTATTGATCAGCGCCACTGTGGATATATATATATATATATATATATATATATATATATATATATATATATATATATATATATATATATATATATATATATATATATATATATATATATATATATATATATATATATATATATATATATATATATATATATATATATATATATATATATATATATATATATATATAGTATATATAAGTTTATTACGAATGCATAAGGCAAACGTGAGAGAGAAAAAAACAAACAAGCACTAATTACGCAAACCACTATACAACCATTTTCAGAAAACAAATAAAGCTAAGCTCTAGAAATAAAAACGCAGTTAGGTCAATCACACGGTATGATCGCTGGATTCGGTTTTTGTATCAAGTTTACCACATGACGTTTGAATCGACTCAGAGATAGTGGTGGAGTGATACTCTTAGTCATTTTAAGGTACGCACTACCCGCTCTGAACGCGAAGAAGCTTCGCCGCAAAGCAGTGCGAGGGCGCTCCAGGATGAGCTTGGTTCCTCCTCCTCTTGTATGGGAATGACGTAATTTGAAAAAGTTATGATTTCCAAAGATACCCGAGTAGTGCAACATTTTATAGACCATGCACAAGTCCGATACTTGACGTCGCGCCTCAAGTGACGGAAGACCTAGGTATTTATTCCTGATTCCAGCTCTAGGTATTTTGGAATACAAGAAACCGCCAACTCTAACTAGTAGTTTTCGCGTAAAGTTTTTCTGAACCTTCTCAATCTCTTCTATATATATATATTTATATATTATATATATATTTATATATATATATATATATATATATATATATATATATATATATATATATATATATATATATATTTATTTATTTATTTATTTTCACAAGTTTACACTCGTGTGGAAAAAAAGAGAAAACAGGAAAACAAACAACCAACCTCAAAAGGAATATTCAAAGCAAAGATACTGTGAATCAATGAAAACGAGAACAAATGATAGATCAGTCCGAAGAATAGCACAGGGAAACGAGCAACCCAGCACTACGGAGGGTCATTCTGCCGCTGTCCGGAAGCCAGTTTCACGTGCACTAAGTTCTTATAAGCGCCGAAGTTTATAGGAATAGTATCGTTCCTACTGAGATCTTCGAATACCGGAACAATTCTATTAGTGAAAAAGCATCGCCGACACTCAAGATTCGACACGGTACGGTGGAATTTAATCGGACCCCCCCGGGTTACCGAATCTCTCGTTCTCACGAAATCCCCAGGCCTAAGACCAAACTTGCCATTGAAAAGGATATGATGGAACAGAAACAAATCGTTCTTTTTCCTTCTGAGAGCCAAAGGCTCTAGGCCAAAGAGTGCATTTCTGTCAGCAGCGGAGGGCAATTGCCCATAAATGAAGCCATGCTGTCTAATAAGAACTCTTCTAGTAAAATTGTTCTGTATCTTTTCCAATCTATTAATGTTCTTGAGTTTGGCGGGGTTGAATACCGGGGTACCGTACTCGAGTAGAGGCCTTACATACGTGGTGTAAGCTCTGATAAGCACAGAGGGATTGCAAGTTGACAAACCCCTGAAAATATTATTAATAGCAAAAGTTGCTTTATTCGAGATAGATTCACAGTGCTTATCAAAACTCAGACTTGTAGTAATAGTGAACCCTAAATCAGTTATTTGGTCAACTTCTTGGATCTGACAGCCACTGACAGTATATTTACTGTTAGCATTGCAATTACCCAAGTGGAGAACCTTCGTTTTTTCTTTTGCCAACGGGAGATTCCAATCGCAATACCAAGTACTAACAATGTCAATAGACTGTTGTAGCAAGATACAGTTCTCCGGTTGGGAAACGTCCCGATAGATCTTGATATCATCCGCAAATGCATTGAAACCGGTGCCACAGGAAGTGACAAGACCGGCGATTTCATGAGTGTATATGTTGAAAAGGATGGGCGACAATACTCCGCCTTGCGGTACACCACTCAGGACTGGCCTTGGAGTTGAGTGAGAAGAGTCAACACGAACCGAGAACGTCCTGTCAGATAGGAACGAACGTATCCATGAAACTATTCGCGGATGGATACCAACCATTGCGAGTTTTTGTAACAATTTATCATGAGGAACTTTATCAAAAGCCTTAGCAAAATCAAAATACACAACATCAACACTCTTCCCATCATCTAGGAAAGCCGTCCACTTGTTAAGCGCTTCTATGGTTGCCGTCACAGTGGACTTTCCTCCCTGGAAACCATGTTGGAAGGGAGAGATAACCTGATTTGATTCTAAGTGACAAACGATTCTCTTCTTCAGAATTTTTTCAAACAGCCGTGAGAAAATAGATGTTATACTGATTGGTCTGAAATTAGCAGGGTATGTGAAAGGGGGCTTTTTTGGAATGGGGATAACAAATGATTGCCTCCATTTGATGGGGACTTCACTAGACATCAAGCTCAGATTGAAAATATACTCCAGGGGACCTGCAGTATCAAGAGCGATCTGCTTGACAAAGCTGAGTGGTATGGCGTCGGGAGTGATAGGGTTGGATGAGGGCCAGGTAAGAAGTTCCTTGATAATTTCATCCTTGTAGAACCAACATGAATCAGCCATAACAGCGAAAGAATTGGACACAGGTAGACTGTCCATAGAAGAGACGTCAGAAAACGACTTTTGAAATACATCCGCCAACAACTCAGCTCTATCACTAGCATTCCTCACCAATCGGTTTTTGAGAACTCCAACACCTGCTTTTTGCCGGAGTTTAGAGTTGATAAATCTGAAAAAGGAATGTTTATCACTTGACTCGACCGCTTTTACCTCAGTATGGTTATTATACTTCTTCAATTTATTAGCAAAACGTTCACTAACTTTCTTGAACCGTTCCCAGAACTCAGCACAGTCCTGAGTTTTAGCCAAACGCCACGCCTCAGATCTCAATCGCTCAAGGTTGGTTAAATGCGGTGGGAGTCTTCGTTCATTACGGTAACACGGTTCAAGGGGAACGAAAGTATCAATGCAATGATGGATGATAGAAAGGAAAAGCTCGTACTTTTCGTCCACACTGACAACAGTGCCCAAGGAACCGAACCAGTCTACATGAAGTAAATGGTTGCGAATAGCATCGAGATTTGCTTTCCTAAAATTCCTTCTATACACAACGGGAGCATTACACCTCGGAAGGTTAAGTGCAAAATGAACAGTAGAGTGATCACTGGACCCCAACGGCGGAGAAATGTTTACTGAATTGACCATACAGTTATCATTACACAGAACTAGGTCAAGAACATGACTACCACGGGTCGACGCCCTATCAAATTGCTCAAGGCTATGACTCGAGCACACAGTTAAAAAACCTCTTGAGATGGAACTCACATTGGCAAAAGCAGATGGTTCATTCCAATTGATATCTGGGAGGTTAAAATCGCCTGTGATGATAGAAGGCTAGCTACAAGAAATAAGGTCGCCGATGGTACTGAACAGTTGTTCAGACAAATTCGAAGTACAAGATGGTGTCCTGTACACAACCAGAAACCGTATGGGTTTCAAGTCGATTTCCAAATCCGTGCAAAGGATTTCATATGCATCAGGGACTGAATCCTGGAACACAAGAACTGGACAAAAAAGTTTCCTAGCCAGAAAAAGAACTCCTCCACCCTTTTTGCGAAGACAGTCCGACCTCAAAACTTCGTAATGCGAGCACCAGTCACCCAGTAGGGAAACCGACCCAACCCCACCTTTCAACCATGTTTCAGTTAAAGAGATAATGTCCGTGTCGAATTTTTGAAGCGAGAATTTCACCGCGTCAACGTTCTTTACTAGTGAGCGAATGTTAGTGGCAATACATGTAAGGCGGCACAAATTTATCCGGGGAGAGTTTAGCAGTTTCCCGAGCTCGTAGGGGCTGGGTCACCCAGGGAAGATGCAGGAGGATCAGTTACAATGTTCGAGGTGCTGGCATGATTTACATTCACAGGAGCAACGATATTCACGGAACTAGAGTTCGTAAGCTGCCGTTGGGCCCTGATCCTGTCCCTCTCCTCCTTTGAGAGAGAGGGCCTTATAAAGACCCCCCTGGAGGAGAAAGATTTGAGCCAGTGGGCTCGACGACAGACTAGATTAGCGTGAAATGTAGTAGGTAAGACCAACCTAATCAAGCGTGACCTACCAGAACTCGGCTTACCCATCCGATAAATGGATGTGGGCCTGCACTCAACCTCTAAATGATCCAATATCTTAGCAATACAATTCTCATCATGTAATACCCTAACCGATGAAGTGACATCGGAAGATTAATCAATACCAGAGATCACTACCGATCGCTTCCTCTCACGTTCCTCAAACGTGCAATCACAGTTATTAATAGGCCTAACAGGAGAAGATGAGCGCACAGTTAAGTTGTGAGAAGGTTCAGACTTGAGAGCAACAATTTCAGCTTGTAATACGGCATTATCCTGAAGTAGCTGGGCATTCTTAGCGGCTAACGACCTATTCTCATCTACAAGTTCCAGATTCTCCGACATGATTAAATCAAACTTCTCCCTCATAGACGAAAATTCGCTTATCACAAGCTTCAAATGCGTTGGAAGTCTTGCATCCTTCATCAATTCCACAACAGCACTAGCAAAATCCAACGGTGCTTGTGATCCAACTTCTCCGCCGCGACTAGTTGATGCTCGCGTCTGAACAGGAGAGCGGCGAACACGGTTAGGCATACTTTCGAAACAGGTAAGTTGAAGCTAATAGACCTTTGATGGTGGCTTGTTGAAAAGTCGAGTATATGATTTCGCACCCCACCACAGAGGTACTCGCAGTTAGTAGACGTTGACAATAGACCAAGAGCAGTATATATATATAAACGTCGGCTGCTTGACGAGATACGTGCGATTCAATAGTGCATTTGATATCCAAACATCAAGTATACGAGTGGTAGGCCGGAGAACAGCAAGGTACCTCAAACTTGGGTAATTAAACCCAAGTTTGAGGTACCTTGCTGTCCTCCGGCCTACCACTCGTACAACAAATACTTTAGCAGTCTGGCCAAATTCCTGGAGTCAAAACAGTTAAAGGTCTCTCCTACGAAGTCCAGCGTTACTCTGTGCACCACTGCAACGGCTGAGCATAAACTGCATCCCCAGGTTCTCTGGGAAGGAAATTTGCTGCCCTTATCTAAGCACCCTCGTCTACTCGGTGTGTTCCTGGACCCTTCATTGCGTTTCCATGAAAACTCACGTATTCGAGCTGCTACGGCCAGTGTGCGTAATAATATACTCCGTGCTCTGGCTGGCACTACATGGGGTAGCTCAAAGGAAGTCTTACGCGTCACGTACAAGGCGATGATACAGCCCGTACTGGAATATGGAGCACCAGTCTGGTCAAGGCACTTGACGGAAACGTCCTGGAACAAACTTCAGCGAACACAAAACGCTGCTCTACGTGTGTAGGTGGGATACAGGAGTGGAGTTATGGCACACTGGATGCCATAACTCCACTCCTGTATCCCACCTACATCAAGAATGCGCGCTACTTCCTGTAAAGCAGCATTGCCAGTTGCAGACGCAACAGTTCCATATCGGCATAGTCAGGAATGCCACACACCCCAATTGACTTACTTGACTTAATCGGTTGGCTTTCGCCTGACGCGGTCATTCCGCATCTTCACCGAGGTGTGCCGTCCTAGTAGTCAGCCGTGTCCATTTTTCACGGTCTTCAGCCACAATTTGAACGCATTCCATCCAGCTCTCACTATTACATTTTCTGCGAAACGAAACATCGCTCCTGAACTGTCTTTCGATGCCGAGTGACTTCAAATCCTCTTTAACCACATCCGTCCAGAATTTTCGCCTACGCCCAGGAGGCCGTTTCCAGTCAGGATTTGGAAGAATTCTTAAAGTGTGTTGTACGAGACGATCCGGCGTTCTTCTTTGTATATGCCCGAGCAGTCGAAGTCGACTTTCCATTGCTGCTTGAGATGGCGTTAGGAGATGCTGGCACCTCCCTCGTGTCAAGCGTTGATGTACTGCGTCGATTTCTTTGTAAAGGTCTTCGTTATGGCTTACACGCGGCCAGAAATATCCAAGCAAACGCCTAAAAAGCTTCCTGTCCGTGCAATCCAATCTTTCCATCTGCGTCTTCGGTGCTGCCCACGTCTCCGATCCGTACATCATGATAGGGCGAATAGCGGATAGGTAGACGCGCAACTTGACTTCCTTCGCGACGGTGGTAGACCACAAACACTTGGTAAGAGAATTGAATGCGGACGTAGCTTTCGCACATCGTTGTCGAATATCCGCTGCGTAACTACCATCGTTCTTCAGCAAACAGCCCAAATAGCAGAAATCATCCACCAGTTCGATACGTTGTCCGTCCACACGAACTCCCGTTGAATGCCTCTGAAAGACCCACACCTGCTTGCATTTGTCGGGACGAAGACGAAGTCCATAGGCTGCGGCATACTTCGAAACGAGGTTCACAATCCTTTGCAGTTTTGCGTTGTTTTCGGCGAATAACACAATGTCGTCGGCGTACTCCAGGTCGACAACGGAGCGTCCTGATGGTGTTAGGATCACATCCGCAGGAAACTGTTCTGCAACTCTACGCATGTTGTCATCAACGGCGAAGTTGAAAAGAAAAGGTCCTGCCTTTACTCCTGTTTTCACCTCGAAAGGTGACGTAAATCCGACAGGTGTACGAACTGCCGCTGTTGTTCCTCTGTTCGTGTCCTCGATTAATCGAACATACTTTTCCGGGACTCCATCTGCTCGCAGAGCATTGAGCAATGGGTGGTGGCCATCGTGTATCAACACTCCTCAGGAGGCGGGAGAAACGGGGGAGGAGCGAGGTTCCTGATTGGACGCAACACGGACTAGCCCCGGCCCCCGGCTGATACGTCCAATCAGGAACCTCGCTCCTCCCCCGTTTCTCCCGCCTCCTCAGGGGTGTTGATACACGATGGCCACCACCCTTGAGCAATTGATCACGATGAGGAGAGTCGAACGCGGCTTCAAAGTCTAAAAAAGCAAGCTGTAATGACTTCGAATACCGCTGCCACTATTCAATTCCTCTTCTCGACGAACACATGGTCGATGGTCGATCTTCCAGGTCGAAAACCGGCTTGCTCATCTCTGGTCGTTCCTTCACGATGTTTGATAAGTCGCTCGAGAATGATACGTTCTAAAACCTTGTACATGACACGAAGTAGAGAGATTCCTCTGTAGTTCTTAGGATCCGTGACGGATAGCTTCTTGTGGAGAGGTACGGTGATCGCATGTCTCCACGAATCGGGTATCCTTTCGCTCATCCATATGGCACGGATGGTTTTAGTCATTTCACGAATCCCAGACGGAGGAATAGCTTTCAGCATTTCAGCAGTGATGTTGTCATCTCCACCTGCCTTTCCATTCTTCATTTTCCGGACACAATTCAAAACTTCAGACTCAGTCGGCGGTTCCTCACTGACATCGTAATGTGCTCTCTGAACATGCGGGAGCTCAGGTACTGATGGCGCTGGGCGATTCAGTAGTGAACTGAAGTAATCCTTCCATATTGGCAGCGTCGCATCACCAACTGCAACTCCATTGGTAGTGTTCAAGACAGGAGAACATCTTTTCATCTTCCCGCTATACTGTCGCAGCAACGTGTAGGCTCTCCTCGGATTCTTCTCCTCTCAAGCCTTCTCGAACTCCTTAGCTCTATATGTCCACTCTCGTTCGCGGTCACTTTGAAGCTGCCGACGCAACTTCCTCCTCAGATTTTCCTGCACGAAGTTTCCTGCAGTTCGGAGAGCACATACCCTGTTGTAAGTTGACGTCGTTTACTCTCTGAGACGTAGACGAACTTCTTCCTAGGCTGTACAACCGGGAGTGCCTCTTTCGAAGCGTCCTGGATGCACTTGACAAAAGAATCCGCGTCGCAAAGTTTCTTCTTAGTCCGTACTCCGATGTGAATAGAAACGCGTTGTCGAAAATTCCTTCTGCGCTCTTCATCTCTGAGACTTGTCATGTCAATCCTCTGGAGAGGCTGAGCACCTCACTTCTTCTTATGAATCCTTGCAGTGAAGTTCAACAGAACAGGACGGTGATCCGAATCGAATGCGACATCCCACACAGCTCTAGATCTTCGAATGTCCGATACTGGAATATTCCTCGTCAGAACATAGTCGAGCTGTAGCTTCAAAGTTGTCATCTTCCGCTTCCGCTGCTCTTCTGGAAATAGCTGGGTTGGTCCCTGCCACGTAAGCTGATGGCGGCGATGATTCCTCTTGAATGTCGATGCAATAATCAGACCACTGCGTTCACAAAATTCGACAAGGCGGTAGCCATTGTCCGATGTTTGCTCCACTGGGTAGAACCATTTACCGAGTACTTCGGATTGCTGATCAAGTCCCATCTCCGCATTTGCCTCAATCCCCACGACAATAGCATGTTGACAAGGTATCCTGGCCAGCAACGTATTGAGTTCCTCATAAAACGCATCCTTCGAATTGTCCTCGGCGGTCTCAGTGGGCGCATGAGCACTCACTATCCACAGATTGAATCCTCTGTGATCCCGCAGTCGTACGAATGCATTCCGGCACGACCTTGAGCCAAACTCCTTGACCATACCATTGAAATCCTTCCTTACAACTATTGCACAGCCTCCCGCATTCCTATCGTCAGCGTTACCGCAGTAGATGCTGTACTCCCCGACGTTGATGACGGGTCTATCCGTGAGGCGGGTTTCCTGCAAAGCAGCAAACGGTGCATGGAAATAGCTCAGAAGTCTGGATAGCGCAGTTTTTTGGATATCACTCGACAGCGATCAACAGTTCAGGGTGGCGAAGTTGTGGCTTGTGGCCAAAGACCCCATGAACTCCTTAGGTACGGATCCTAAGGTGTTATGGACCAGAGGCCTTAGAGTGCCGGACGGCGACACCTTTATGCAATGTATGGGATACTTTCGCAATATAGTTGTGAACGCTATATCGCTCGAACGTTCCCTGTGTACACACAAACGTCTGCTGGGTTCAGTAGAAGCAGGGGCACCAACGAGCAGGTACCAACAGACTTGTATACACACCTCCACACACCCCAATTATCCCCTGCTATCATCCGACCCCCCTCATTCCCGTAACATCCGTGCACCGATGTATGCCGCTGTCTCTTTTAAT
Organism: Aplectana chamaeleonis; assembly: GCA_029168955.1. NCBI lineage: Eukaryota > Metazoa > Nematoda > Chromadorea > Rhabditida > Cosmocercidae > Aplectana > Aplectana chamaeleonis. Next base: position 101,643 of record JAPDOI010001329.1, read on the forward strand.
GACCGTCAACGTTGGGCAACCTCAGAGCTCAAGCGGAAGAGGCTCCTGCAGATGGAGCACACCAGATTCGTCAATGAATACCTCTCCTGTGCCCCTCCCAATTCTATACTCGACGGTGTACCGCCCAAGGTCGATGATAGTGAGAAGGACCTACCAAGACGCTCTCGTGTAATTTTGGCAGGTCTGCGCTGTGGACATTCCTCATTCCTCAAGGCCTATGTCCATAGGATCGATCCATCGGTCCCTGACGAATGTCCTGATCGCCACGGCACAGGGCATGATTCATTACATTTATTTTCATGCCCAGTTCGACCAACTTCTCTGACAGCTCTGGATATGTTGAAAAAGCCGTGTGATGTGGCCGCCTTCCTGCGCCTATGAGAAGAAGCTCGCTGTGGGCGATAAGAAGAAGAAGATATTATGCCAGAAATAACATACGCATACGATACGAATAGCTATCATTTGCTCGTCAAGAAACTTACTCTTACGATGCATGTACCTTTCTTATATGCCATAGTATGCTTAATGATTCATAGTACAAGCCAGCTTTGAGCTCACTGCTTCAATTCTGAACCAGCGAGGTCAATGCCCGCCACAAAAATAGTGTGCTCCAACACTGTCATGCTCCCCACCAGAGGACAGCTCATGTAGGTGCAGGCTATAAAACGGCGAAATTCACTTGGTTCCTACGCATGCTGGTGCGGAGCGGAGGTTAGAGACAAGGAGAGAGCGCAGGGCCGACGGAGGTCGAGACCTCGCGCGCGCCGCTCGCGCCTCGAATGATGTGAATCTCGACGTTTTATAGAGGGTAAATGACTCTACTCAGGTGAGTGACCACCTAATAATTTTTGGCTGCACTTCCGGCCCTCTTATCGCAGTGCTGCGTCTGACCCAAGCCGTGACCAGCAGTGATTTCTATCTCAGGGATTACAGCTGATTTGTCCTGAAATTAAGAAAAAAAGCAGGTTCTTTGCGGACTTTGCCGACACCTGGTGCAATGAGGATTGTATTTCCATTTTTTCATTAATTGTGCTATCTAATCTCCCCAAATGTAGCTGCTTGCATTTCTTCGTTTGTTTCTGATGGTCAGATTAATTTCAGGAAACATAAAGGAGGCCATCGCTCTGCAGCCCGCATTGAAGTTCAATGGCGGTGGTCACATAAATCACTCAATCTTCTGGACGAATCTGGCGAAGGATGGAGGAGAACCAAGCTCCGAACTTATGACAGTCATCAAGGTGAATTTGATGGCCTCTATATGAAGCTGAGCGTATTTGTAATTCTCAATTCCAGAGAGACTTTGGCTCGCTGGAAAAGATGCAGGACTCTCTATCTACAGCCACAATTGCTGTGCAGGGTTCAGGATGGGGATGGCTCGGGTTCTGTCCAGTTGGAAAGAGGCTAAAGGTGACAACTGTCTGAGATATGTATCCTTCATTATTATATTTGTGTTCCAATTGAATATCTTGAAGGCTTGTTTGACAGATCGCAACGTGTGCAAACCAAGATCCTCTTGAACCGACGACTGGGTTGATTCCACTTTTCGGAATAGATGTATGGGAACATGCGTATTATCTGCAGTATAAGAATGTTCGTCCCGACTACGTAAAAGCAATTTGGAAGATTGCTAATTGGAAGAATATCAGCGAGAGATTTGCGAAGGCCCAGAATTAGGTGCTATAGCGACTTCAAGTCAAGACGGTTTTTTTAATGTTACTATCCTTATACATAGTTTTGTATACTCGTTAGTTTTGTACAGTAGTTGAGTCTAATGAACCTTCTTCAATGAACTACTCGTGTAAATCACTCTTCTTCTTTTTCTTTGCAGCCACGAAGAGGGTATTATCATAGGCCCAGAGTGGCCGGAGCTACCACAATCCGGGCAAGCGTTGGGTATGCTTTTGACGATTGTGTTCACGTGGGACTTGAGGAATTTTGAGTGTATGCAGCGAGGCGAATGTGCATCTGACTCGGCTACCGAGTTGTCTTCTTACTTCTTCTTCTTCTAAAAGAGTAACTCTTCTGATTCACGGACCCGAGGCCACACCGCTCCCAAAATGGGATCTATATCAGCCCTTTTTAGGTACCCTCGAACGGAATGGGTGTGCTCCTCGCGGAACAGATGGAGGAGTTTTTGTTGTGAATCGTGCTATCCTTGCACGTTGACTATTTGTAGCATCGACAACTGGTTTTCTGATGGCTCTCTCTCTTTCTCTCTCTCTCTCTCTCTCTCTCCTCTCCCCCCCCCCGTCAGAGGCTCGAGTACTCTCCAAGATGGGTGGTTGGTCTGTTTGACGATGTTTATATGCACTGCTGGGCCTTGGTGTGACAGTGGTCTTTTACTGGTATTACCAGGGTCTCGGCGTGAAAAAAGGCGATGGGCGAACTCCAAGCACACGGCTCTCCACCACACGGTAGAGATCCGAAGAGCAGCGTTTTGCACACGTTGTCGCGACGTGCGGGTCCGCCAAGCTCCTTGCATCGGCGGTGTGGGTGACAGACCCGCCCGTCACGGTCTGGGGGACACCTGCGACAGGACTCTGCACGCTATGCTCGCTCTATACCTACACTGCCACTGCGGGTACAGTACGTACACACAAAGGCCCAAGCCCTGTTTGAGCTGACACATATATACCACATAATACTCATCAGTGTTTACGTCACAAATACATCTTGTCGACCTCGGTGCCCTGGTTCGCGACTCCAAAGCGAACATAACACAAAATACACACGGGCTGTCGACTGCACTGAATAAGGCCGTAGCCTGCGGATATTACCGCCACGTTGTCTGTATCTTGCAACACAACAGAACACCAGATAGTAGGATGCGTTTAACCTCTCTTATTTTACAACTTGCCTACGGGTCAAGCGCGGATTCTCCTCCCAGTTACTAGGGGTCGGCCTAAGTGGTGCCTCCGGACCGCTGCGTTTCCTCCGCGTCACTTCGGTGGGACGAGTGTCACGGCACCGGGACTGCGGGGCAGAGGCAACGGCCCCCTGCGCCATTGCCCTCCCTTCGGGCGTCTGCTTCCTAGGCAGTACGGAATTAGCCCACCTGATGACTTCGGGCTCCGGCCGGATGTTGACTGCGGCCATACTGCTTGGCCAGCGAGCTACGGCTCGCTGGGCTGATGACGATCCATCGGGAGCAGGAGAGCTCGGACTCGACTGCTTTGGTGTTGACGGAGCAGCCGGCGGACGCGCACCACGACGAGACGAATGATGGTAATCGATGGGCGGGGCTCTGGTCGCCTGCGCCCTCTGCGTCTCTGCCTGCTCTAGAATGTTCCTGACCGTACTGGCACGCCGCCAGGCCCCGGTGTCTATGCACTCTGCCGCCCCTGCGTTGAGGATGACGTCAGCAAGGAACAAGTCGGACGAAAGTCACGACACTGGGGGCCCAGAAAAGGACTGAACCTGCGCGCGCCTCAAGGTATACGGAGACACCACGGGGAAGCAATAATACAAACACCACCTAGGGGGTACCGACGATCGCATGGGCCTATCAGCGCTCGATGTTGATGACGACTGAGACGGCTTGTCCAGTGCGCTGTGAAACCAATGGAAGGAGAGGAGATCCGGGGGGTCGATGTTGTAGACGTTGACCTATACATGACCAGGGCCCTACGACCTACGAGTCACCTATGAGAGAAAACGCTCTCCGATTTTCAACAAATATATATATATATACAGATTATTTACACGATATCACTGTGCTCTTATCGGTCGAGCAAACAAAGTACATGACGGGTGCCGAAGATGGAAAAGGCACAGTTCTTCTTTTGACGATGACCACGAAACACCACAACGCCACCACCTCACGACCAACAAAAGTTGTGGGCTTAAACTACTGGGCAGTGCGTAAGTGCACGAGGTCATAGACTAGTACTTTGCGCGAGGGGGAGGAAGAACCTCACCAGTGACACGAGACCCAAAAGAGGGACAAGGCACTAGCCCGAAAGCTGTAACTGAACCCTGGGTTAAGCTAAAAGGAAAATAAAAGGAAAGCGGCCTCCCTCCGCTTGGCCCGAAAGACCTGTCAATGCGCGTAAAACAGTTGGCAGCACGTTTCTCTAAAAACACGGCGCTGCGACTGTAAGACCAGACAATGCGTAGTACACGTACTGCTTCCACCGTATGCTTAATTACCGGAAGTGCGAAGATCATGAAAAACCCGTGAGTGCGATATAAGGTAGCATACGTGGATATATAGGAGGTGGGCATGAGGCCCTACCCTGACTATAACAACTGTTTTTTTTTAAAAGTCCTCTGCGAGTCGATCTTGGTGTCTTTTTACAATAAAAAGGCCGAAAGATGCGAAAGTTACTAACACGAAAATCGTTTCATGCGAGGGTGAGAAATGAAAAGTGCGAATGTGTTAGAACTTAGTAACTATTTAACAAATAAACTTACTTTTGAGACCTAAGTCCCGCCATAGCGAGCTTGTGTCTCACTTCTCCCGCAATCCTACGTCCTTCATCCAGCAAGTCGCCATGTGACCAATTCTCCAGTTCGGTGATCGCGTTGGGATGGTTGTTGAAGGCACAGAAGGCGGTGTGGTGGCGGTCCGAGCGGCAAGCTTTGCACTTGCGTACGGACTCACATGCGCTTTCGCCGTGCTTACCACCACAGATGAAACAACCACCTCTGCGTGCGTGGACCATAACGCGTTCGACCAGACGCGGATAGTTTTGACAGCCTGTCGAGAAGTGTCTGTCGTGACAGAAGAAGCAGCGTGTGTGCGATCCCTCCGGGTTTTCCTTGACCGGGGCCGGTTGCCAGCCGGCGGGACGATCAGGAAAAATGGGCTGAGGCCCAGGCTGGGGGGGCGCGACAGGAGCTGCCTGCGGTACAGGCTGAAACGGCTGCGCTGGGGAATTGGAACGTGCGAATAGTTTGGGTGCCGGAGTCAAGAAGACCGGGCCCGACGTAGACGGACGGCGGTCCTGAGACTCGACAGAACGTGCTGGAGAAGCACTGCGCTTGCCTGAAAAAAATGCGGTTGGTTTGCTCTTAGTTTTGAACGTTGGAGCCGATGCAGCGTTGATAGAATGCTGCTGCTGAGCGACGACAGTGCGAAAATGTTCACGAACCGCTTCCTGTAGCACCGGGATGTTGTTTGATGCGGCGGCGATCAGGTCTGTGGTTGTGATCAGTGCGTTTTGAATGTCGCCGATGGTAAGCTCGTGCGCTTCCAACGCTCGTTCGACTCTCGGCTGTTGATCTGTAATAAGAGTCATTGCGATGTTGAGCAAAACCGTGTTGCGCTTTTCGTAGAGATTGTCAAGGTGACTGCGTATGGTTGTAAGCAACTCAAAGGCTTGAGTGCCCTGCGGAGTGCTTTCCATATTTTGCAGGTCCTTGAGATAAGCTTGCACGTTTCTGCATAGGGTGTTGGTGTCCCTCAGAGACGGCAATAACTCTGCGAAGGTAACAGGCGGTGGATTGTGAGCGATGTTGGCCTGAAAAGCAGGTCCCACCGATGCGGTGCTAGCGGAAGAGATGGCATGTGCGCTAGCGATGGTTGGCTGGAGAACTGCGTTGGCCGCTGAAAGCTCAGCTGTGAGCTGCTGAAGCAGCGGTGTCTGTACTTGCTGAGCATTTTGCAGAAGCTGGTGCAACTGCTGCGCAATCGTAAATTGATGCGACGTCTCCGGTGTAGCCGATGGCGGTGGCTGCGAGTTGGACATATATTGATCGTTGTTCATCGTGAACGCTGTGTGCTGGTTCAGGGCACGGTACACAAGTTTTCTGAAAAAAAACGAGTGCGGTAACGTGGTAAACCAACAGAAGAATAAGCGTGAATGACGATGAATGCGCGAAACGTGCACGCAAATATGTTGATAATGATGGGAGAGGTGAGTGCACCAGTGAGGTGCGGATGTTTTTTAAGCTGCTATGATGAGAAGATACTACTGTTGTTTGTGTTGAATAAAGATTATGAAAAGTTGTTTGTTGAATGTGTTTGAGAGAAAAAAAATGTATAAGTTTTTAGGTGTTTAGAAAAATTTGCGCAGGGGTTCCCCCGTAATTGAGGGTTTGCCTGCGCTGAAAACAAAAAAATAATTAACGAAATTTGCGAAATGATGCATGAGGGAAGAGGAAAAATTTGAAAATTTTACAAGTTTTGGGATTTTTGAAAAAATTTGGGCAGAGGTTCCCCTGCATCAAAGGGATTCTCTGCGCTGAAAAACGAAAAAGTTTAAACAAAAAGTGTGAATTATACTACAATAGAAAATTTGGGGTAAAAGGGTGATTGTTAAGGAAAGTCAGGTTTGCGTGCGGTAGGGGGGTTGTGTGTGTGCGGTAGATCACAGTGGGCGCATAAGGGTCAAAAAGGGTATTAACTAGAAACTAGATGTATAGAATAGGAGCGTAACTCCAGCGGAATGCGAGGAGTACACCTGAGAGATGAAAAAATGCGGGCAATAAAGATGATGGGGTCATCCACTGTGAGAGATGCGGGGTGAGGAGCCAAATCACATAAGAAGCGAAAATCAGAAAATGTGATTTTGGCAAGAAACGAGAAGTGCGAGTCAAATCCAAAAATAAAGCGCGAGTAAACGCAAAATCAAATTATGCGCTGCACACACAGCAAAATAGATGAAAATTGAAAGCGGGGTACCTGACTACCAGTAGAATAGGGTATTGCGTCGAATCCGAGTAAACAGTCCTGCAAATAACCAACAGCTGACCAGCGAATCCAGAATCGACCACGAGGGGCGCCGAAGATTTCGAAATGAGGCGGCTACCGCTCGATCGGCGTGGCCGCGCGCGGATGAGATACGACCGCGACGCGTTTGCCACGTTGTGTTGGAGCACGTTAACTCACGTGTCGACCTGGAATGATATAAAAACACTGGAAACTGCGGTTTTTTGGCTAGAACGAGCCAGAAGAGGTTAAAGCAGTGCGTTTTAAGGCATATCTAAGTACACCTGATGAATCTGTGCGATGTTTTTGCACGTCTCCGTGGTTGAACGCGAGGAGGCTGTAGTTCTATCGTAGCCTGACGTTGAACCTCGAGAGGTTCAGTAGACGAGCGTATTTCCAACGGATACAGGTGTGCTGTAGATCGCTTTAGCGACTTGTTGTTCGATGTTCGAGCTGTAGCAGTTCGAATTTGTCCATCATGGCTCTCTCGGATGGAGCTGCGTTATAAAGACCGTTGTCATGAATGGTGAGTTCAAAGGCAGTCCAGAACCGGCGAAATTTATTGATATTTAGGAAGGGCTCCAACGTCAGTTTCCCCAGCTGAATGGCTGGTTCAACTGGCGCGTTAGCAGGCATGGGCCTGCTCGGAATCCCGTCCCCTGGGGTGATATTATGTCCAAAAGGTGCCGGTGGTGGATTTTGCGATTGGACTGACGGTCTGACGACCGGAATCAATGCGCTTGCGTGGTTTGCATCTGCGGTCTGCTCTGTAGTCGAGCTACTGGCATCGTCATGAGTAGGAGAAGACACGGTAAGAGTCGAGATGCGTTGGAGGTGCATCTCCGTGTCCGACTTGCTGCTGTCAAGCGTAACTAGCAGGTTTTCTGCGTCGTTTAAGATCGCTTCGACGTTATTTTCCTCCATGTAGGCGACGAATTGATCTTGAGCATCACCTGAAGTAGGATTATCGCCTAGAAAACTGCGGAAAGCTTGCTGACGCTCCAAGATGGAATGCAGACAAGTTCCTATCTCTGACATATGCGACCGAAGGGCTCCGAGACGTGCGTCAAGGAGCTGGCGCGTGTCAATAGTACACTGAGAAGCAACCAAAGGCTGTAGGAGATCTTGACCTACCTTACCTCTAGCGACTTGGAGCGCTGTAAGCGCTTTAGTGAGGTTGGCTTTGCACGCACTGACTGTTGACATTGTAGGCAACTGTGCAGTTGGTCAAACTGCGGATTCCCAAATCTGAAAAATACTGTTATGTACAAATCTATGCCGAGGGTAGCCCTTGGCCGAGAGCTCCCGACGGCGACCTATGCGGCAATAAACGAGGATGGCCTATTCAGCAAATAGACAGACAAATGCGAAATTTATGAGATATTACGAGGGACATGAGTGTAAATGTGTGATAGAGGGGGTTGATGGTGTGATGTTGTGGCGCATATTGTGATGGAAGATATGTGAACAGAGAGATTAATATAGACCGAGTGTTAACAAGACTGGAGTTATTACAGGATCATGAAGCACTTGCGGACCGAGTGATGCGGCCGATTTCCATGCGAAGCTGCGAGTAGGGCCTATGGATCCCCCGGCACCCCGACACGGCCGCGCCGGTGGGAGGACACCTACTGACAATCAACACACAGTCCTCGAGGGGTTTCTACTCCCGTTCCCTATGCCATGGCAGTGACCGCCGCCGCAATGTCGCAACCATGTCCCCCTGCCGGGCTGCTGCCACCACAGGCAACAGGGGTTAGCGACGACGGCACTAGGGTGGTAAGTGCTCTACTCCCAGTCGAACCTCCTTCGTAGACCACTCCATGACGGCTGGTTCACAGATCAGCCTGAAACAAACGGTCAAACAGGTAAACACACAAAATAATGGGACCTTCTCGCATTTGCGCGAAGCGTGCATGGTTCGATCACTAAGGCCAGCCGTGGGTTTCCCCACGACCAACCCCAGCTAGATGCACCATGTCGCGACGTGCGGGTCCGCCAAGCTCCTTGCATCGGCGGTGTGGGTGACAGACCCGCCCGTCACGGTCTGGGGGACACCTGCGACAGGACTCTGCACGCTATGCTCGCTCTATACCTACACTGCCACTGCGGGTACAGTACGTACACACAAAGGCCCAAGCCCTGTTTGAGCTGACACATATATACCACATAGTACTCATCAGTGTTTACGTCACAAATACATCTTGTCGACCTCGGCGCCCTGGTTCGCGACTCCAAAGCGAACATAACACAAAATACACACGGGCTGTCGACTGCACTGAATAAGGCCGTAGCCTGCGGATATTACCGCCACGTTGTCTGTATCTTGCAACACAACAGAACACCAGATAGTAGGATGCGTTTAACCTCTCTTATTTACAACGTGCCTACGGGTCAAGTGCGGATTCTCCTCCCAGTTACTAGGGGTCGGCCTAAGTGGTGCCTCCGGACCGCTGCGTTTCCTCCGCGTCACTTCGGTGGGACGAGTGTCACGGCACCGGGACTGCGGGGCAGAGGCAACGGCCCCCTGCGCCATTGCCCTCCCTTCGGGCGTCTGCTTCCTAGGCAGTACGGAATTAGCCCACCTGATGACTTCGGGCTCCGGCCGGATGTTGACTGCGGCCATACTGCTTGGCCAGCGAGCTACGGCTCGCTGGGCTGATGACGATCCATCGGGAGCAGGAGAGCTCGGACTCGACTGCTTTGGTGTTGACGGAGCAGCCGGCGGACGCGCACCACGACGAGACGAATGATGGTAATCGATGGGCGGGGCTCTGGTCGCCTGCGCCCTCTGCGTCTCTGCCTGCTCTAGAATGTTCCTGACCGTACTGGCACGCCGCCAGGCCCCGGTGTCTATGCACTCTGCCGCCCCTGCGTTGAGGATGACGTCAGCAAGGAACAAGTCGGACGAAAGTCACGACACACGTTGCATTCTGGTCCAGGATGTGTCCGGCACCAATCGCTGCCAATCCGTACTGCAAGGCATACTGAAATGTAGCCTTATACGTGGTCAGAATGGTTTTCTTACTGCTGCCCCATGATGCCACTCCTAGCGCCCTTAGTGCATTGAGCTTGGCCTTATTCTTGTGAAACTTCGGCGATAGATCGAGTACTCTGAGAAAACTAGCCGCGAATCTCCCGCAAACCTGCCGAGTCGTAGCCTATTAGGCGCCGACTCGGCAGGTTCAAGGCGCCGTCTCGGCAAGTTCAAGGCGCCGACTGAATATTGCTTATACTTGAAGCATGAATTTCATGCTTCCCCGCTGGCAAGCTTGTCAGCTGCAAAAATTCGGGAAGGGGTATAAAGCCCCTCTATCGTTTCTCCCTCACCTCACATGGAGGCAATCCGGCTCCAAGGCACGTCAATCTACGACAGGGGCGTCTGTGTGAGCTTGATCTGACCAATCGTCTGTCCACCCAGCACAGAGGCGTCTCAGATATTCGCCGTTGTGTACAGGGCACGAATGAGATGTGACCTCACGCAATGCTCTCTGTAGACATCCAAAATCGCTGAGATCGCCCCTCGACGACTGGCCGTCGCCCCTCTACGTCGTGCCGTAGACACTCTACCCGCGGAAGCGCAGTTCCCGTAGACATTCCATCAGAGGAACGTCTCCGTCCCTGATTCCGCGAGCACATTCTACCAACATGCCACAAACCTGACTTTGCCGCCCCAACTAAGCACTAGTCCGCCTTATGACGTCATCACTCGAGCGGTTTCGATATTTCCGTCAGAAGCTTGATCGTGAGACTATTTTTCTATCTCGGCCCTAATTTACTCGCGATAGAAAATAGTAAGTCTCCTGACCAAGTTTCCTAGAAGAAACTATGACTTACTTGACTTAATCGGTTGGCTTTCGCCTGACGCGGTCATTCCGCATCTTCACCGAGGTGTGCCGTCCTAGTAGTCAGCCGTGTCCATTTTTCACGGTCTTCAGCCACAATTTGAACACATTCCATCCAGCTGTCACTATTCCATTTCCTGCGAAACGAAACATCGCGCCTGAACTGTCTTTCGATGCCGAGTGACTTTAAATCCTCTTTAACCACATCCGTCCAGAACTTTCGCCTACGCCCAGGTGGCCGTTTCCAGACAGGATTTGGAAGGATTTTTAAAGCGTGTTGTACGAGACGATCCGGCGTTCTTCTTAGTATATGCCCGAGCAGTCGAAGTCGACTTTCCATTGCTGCTTGAGATGGCGTTAGGAGATGCTGGCACCTCCCTCGTGTCAAGCGTTGATGTACTGCGTCGATTTCCTTGTAAAGGTCTTCGTTATGGCATACACGCGGCCAGAAATATCCAAGCAAACGCCTAAAAGCTTCCTCTCCGTGCAATCCAACCTTTCCATCTGCGTTTTCGGTGCTGCCCACGTCTCCGATCCGTACATCAAGATAGGGCGAATAGCGGATAGGTAGACGCGCAACTTGACTTCCTTCGCGATGGTGGTAGACCACAAACACTTGGTTAGAGAATTGAATGCAGACGTAGCTTTCGCACATCGATGTCGAATATCCGCTGCATAACTACCATCGTTCTTCAGCAAACAGCCCAAATAACAGAAATCGTCCACCAGTTCGATACGTTGTCCGTCCACACAAACTCCAGTTGAAGGCCTCTGAGAGACCCACATCTGCTTGCATTTGTCGGGACGAAGACGAAGTCCATAGGCTGCGGCATACTTCGAAACGAGGCTCACAATCCTTTGCAGTTTTGCGTTGTTTTCAGCGAATAACACAATGTCGTCGGCGTACTCCAGGTCGACAAGGGAGCGTCCTGATGGTGTTAGGATCACATCCGCAGGAAACTGTTCTGCAACTCTACGCATGATGTCATCAACGGCGAAGTTGAAAAGAAAAGGTCCTGCAACGGCTCCTTGCCTTACTCCTGTTTTCACCTCGAAAGCTGACGTAAATCCGACAGGTGTACGAACTGCTGCTGTTGTTCCTTTGTTCATGTCCTCGATTAACCGAACATACGTTTCCGGGACTCCATCTGCTCGCAGAGCATTGAGCAATCGATCACAATGAGGAGAGTCGAACGCGGCTTCAAAGTCCAAAAAAGCAAGCTGTAATGGCTTCGAAAACCGCTGCCACGATTCAATTACTCTTCTCACGACGAACACTTGGTCGATGGTCGATCTTCCAGGTCGAAAACCGGCTTGCTCATCTCTGGTCGTTCCTTCACGATGTTTGATAAGTCGCTCGAGAATGATACGTTCTAAAACCTTGTACATGACACGAAGTAGAGAGATTCCTCTGTAGTTCTTAGGATCCGTGACGGATAGCTTCTTGTGAAGAGGTACGATGATCGCATGTCTCCACGAATCGGGTATCCTTTCGCTCATCCATATGGCACGGATGGTGTTGGTCATTTCACGAATCCCAGACGGAGGAAGAGCTTTCAGCATTTCAGCAGTGATGTTGTCATCTCCACCTGCCTTTCCATTCTTCATTTTCCGGACACAATCCAAAACTTCAGACTCAGTCGGCGGTTCCTCACTGACATCGTAATGTGCTCTCTGAACATGCGGGAGCTCAGGTACTGATGGCGCTGGACGATTCAGTAGTGAACTAAAGTAATCCTTCCATATTGGCAGCGTCGCATCACCAACTGCAACTCCATTGGTAGTGTTCAAGACAGGAGAACATCTCTTCATCTTCCCGCTATACTGTCGCAGCAACGTGTAGGCTTTCCTCAGATTCTTCTCCTCCCAAGCCTTCTCGAACTCCTTAGCTCTACACGTCCACTCTCGTTCGCGGTCACTTTGAAGCTGCCGACGCAACTTCCTCCTCAGACGCTTCTCCTCCACGAAGTTTCCTGCAGTTCGGAGAGCACATACTCTGTTGTAGGTAGATGTTGTTTCTTCTGAGACGTAGGCGAACTTCTTCTTAGGCTGTACAACCGGGAGTGCCTCTTTCGAAGCGTCCTGGATGCATTTGACAAAAAGAATCCGCGTCGCAAAGTTTCTTCTTAGTCCGTACTCCGATGTGAATAGAAACGCGTTGTCGGAAATTCCTTCTGCACTCTTCATCTCTGAGACTTGTCATGTCAATCCTCTGGAGAGGCTGAGCCCCTCGCTTCCTCTTATGAATCCTCGCAGTGAAGTTCAACAGAACAGGACGGTGATCCGAATCGAATGCGACATCCCACACAGCTCTAGATCTTCGAATGTCCGATACTGGAATATTCCTCGTCAGGACATAGTCAAGCTGTAGTTTCAAAGTTGTCATCTTCCGCTTCCGCTGCTCTTCTGGAGATAGCCGGGTTGGTCCCTGCCACGTAAGCTGATGGCGGCGATGATTCCTCTTGAATGTCGATGCAATAATCAGACCACTGCGTTCACAAAAGTCGACAAGGCGGTAGCCATTGTCCGATGTTTGCTCCACTGGGTAGAACCATTTACCGAGTACTTCGGATTCCTGATCAAGTCCCATCTTCGCATTTGCGTCAATCCTCCGTCGACAACAGCATGTTGACAAGGTATCCTGGCCAGCAACGTATTGAGTTCCTCATAAAACGCATCCTTCGAATTGTCTTCGGCGGTTTCAGTGGGCGCATGAGCACTCACTATCCACAGATTGAATCCTCTGTGATCCCGCAGTCGTACGAATGCATTCCGATACGACGTTGAGCCGAACTCCTTGACCATACCATTGAAATCCTTCCTTACAACTATGGCACACCCTCCCGCATTCCTATCGTCAGCGTTACCGCAGTAGATGGTGTACTCTCCGACGCTGATGACGGGTCTATCCTTGAGGCGGGTTTCCTGCAAAGCAGCAAACGGTGCATGGAAATAGCTCAGAAGTCTGGATAGCGCAGTTTTTTGGATATCACTCGACAGCGATCGACAGTTCAGGGTGGCGAAATTGTGGCTTGTGGCCAAAGACTCCATGACTCCCTAGGTACGGATCCTAAGGTGTTATGGACCAGAGGCCTTAGTGTGCCGGACGGCGACACCTTTATGCAATGTGCGGGATACTTTCGCGATATAGTTGTGCACGCTATATCGCTCGAACGTTCCCTGTGTACACTCAAACGTCTGCTGGGTTCAGTAGAAGCAGGGGCACCAACGAGCAGGTACCAACAGACTTGTATACACACCCCCGAAGAAACTATAACATTTGAATAATGACGTCATTATGTGAGCAACACTTAACTGAGGCGTCAATGTTGTTTTCTACCCTTTACTCTATGGAAAACGATATTGACCAACTACGTTTATTAAAAAAACTTCTACAATTTCATAAAAAAGATTAACATGGTGACATACAATATCCGTAACTATCTGCGTAAAGTACACATGAACACCGCATTGGAGCAAAATACCGGATATGGAGAGAAAAATAGAATTACACGCATTACATCATAAGTGAGACGATAGGCAGAGGTGATTTCATTTGAGACAAAAGAAGTATCTGGTTAATGAGAGATCTTCCTGATATCTTATGGCAGACAACAGATCTAGCTTCATCAAAAATGAGGATAACTTTAGCATGACTAACCAAAAAGGGAACAACACTGGGAATCAAAAAATGATAAGAAGAAACACAAATAGCATGAATTATTGCCCAATTTAATTTCGAACACAGCAAAATATGGAAAATGAAGTCTTTCAAATTGATCCCGCAATTTTTTCTCAATTTCGCTTAGTGTAGCTATCTTTCAGAATTGTTTTGTCTCATCTCAATCCGAAAGTCCCGAGGACCCAGCTGGCTCGAATTAACAAGTAAATGTTGAATTTCACTGAAGGTTCAAAAACATTTCTCAAAAAAAAATCGCGGAAAAAACTCACGACCTGATTCATTAGAAAGACGTCCCTCAGCTATTCAGGTTGCGGCCGTCGTTTTGACACATTTACGCTTCTAAAAATAAGAAAATCAAGAAAGAAATTAACAGGGACGTAGCAAGAATAGTAATTAATCAACTTACTGGTGCCGGTACTAAGGGGAGATCAGAGGACTTGAACATGTAAGCCCGCATATCAGTTCTGAAAAAAAAACTAATGTTTTAAACTGATCATGTGAGAACGCAAACCGTGACATATGTAGGTAAGCACACTCACAATGCTCTTCCAATAGCTCGTCTCAGCAGCGGTCACCACTCTGCGCGATCCCTCTGCAGAAGTTTCATCGCAGTCGCCCTCTCCTCGTTGTCCTTGCCCAAATCGAGCCAAAATCTGGAATATTTTCTCTGACAAGACGAATGAAAAAATTCCGATAAAAATAGTACTTTGAGGGGTGCTGCACCAACTGCTCCATCGTCAGTTTTATCTCGTCTTGCCCAAGATTCAAGGCGTCCAACATGAATTCTAAAACAAACATGTTTACATATGATGAACTATTACGATGCGTTTCAAAGCTACAAGCTAAATTTGAACTTTTATAGCGAAAAATGTGTTTCGTTTCTGAAAAATCATTTCTCGTTGTCTCTCTCCTCACTCCGCACACGCACGCGAACGAACACAGCAAGTTGGGTTCGGAAAAAAAGAGGATACATGAGCGACTTTGACACTAGAAGCCCTCGAAAACCTTTGGTTTTACAATTCGGACAATGGTTATTCGTACGAGCATTTAGGTCGCCGGCAGTTAACAAGGAGGCCTGAGTCGGGATTCATGAACGTTTTTTTGGGGTAATGGTTAGGCTATCTTGTTTACGTGCTCTTCTTATCGGCTCATCCCTCATGAGTGTCACTGTTTATCATGAACAAAGAGGTAAAAACTTCGGGGTAAACGCTATGGTACGTGTAGAAATAGGCTTTATCACACATGTTTTCAACGAAATAATGGTGTTTTTCACGAAATCCACATCAACATCAACACCGCTTGCAGCGAAGAAAGCGAACAATGGGGTAAAAACTTTACCCCAACTCATAATAAAGTGATGCTGAGGTTAAGTAGAAGGTAAACTCGCATTTTGTTTATAGCATTGCCGGTATATGGCTCTTCCTAGCCTAGCAGTCTATAACTAGACTATTTTATTGAACTTTTGAATAAGGACAACATCACTACAAGTCATGTGTCTGATATGAAACAGTCACCACCCTTGGAATATTCTCAAATTATTGCTAGAAGATGTCATGTGGATTACTGCGGATTTTTTTAGTTCATTCAAGACCTTGAGTCGACTGTCCCAGGCCAGTTACGGCATCTCTCCCTCCGATCACCCGTAAAGACCACTCCGCGTGCAGCCCTTTAGCGTTGTCGTCTCTGGATTTGAAAGTATTGACAAATTTCAAAATTCGTTAAACCTCGAATCGGGTTGAGCAATCGAATGAGCGCACTTTTTGTTGTAGACCGAACTTCCACTAAGGTTTATTGACGAGATAACGATTTAATTCACTGAACAGTACATTTCCTTATATAGGGCTACGACAGTACAAAGAGGCGTGGCTGGAAGTGGCACAGCCTGGTACAACCGGAAGTGGATAATGGCTTGAGAACAAAGGAGGCGTGGCCGGAAGTGGCACAGCCTGGTACAACCGGAAGTGGATAATGGCTTGAGAACGAGGGGGCGTGCCCGGAAGTGGCACGGCCTTGCACTTGGAAGCAGAGTACAGTAGACATCCAATTCAAAAAGGAAGAAGGACCAATAGATATCTCAACACCTCCCCCCTAAGATGAATGGTACATTTATGACAAAATTACGAATAAATAGTTAACATTCATCTAATAGTCTATGTATAAGATCGTGCAGATGGATCCATTTCCAGTCGTCTGGGTGGCCGTCGCTCGCGTTGCGGTCGTTGAACTGGCTGCAAAGTCGTACTAGGCGTCGTTGTGGGCGGTGTAGACTCGGTTCCTTTGGTCGATTCCGTCACGATTGTCGGCGGCATAGCTCCTGTCGTTCGCGTCGTTGGTAGATCCGGTCTGTGGTACGGTTCTGGGGGCGAATCCAAGAGATCGAGTATTTCCCGCTCCGCATAGTCCGGCACATTAAGACGCATCTGATTCGCATGGCGTCTTTGTGTCGATCCATCAACCAGCACATCGTAGACAGCGTTGCCATGCCGGGCGAGGACTTTTCCAGGTATCCATTTCCTTTGATTTGTCCGGTAGTCTCGAATCCACACTCTGTCGTTAGGCTCGAATTTCTTTGCACGAGCGCCATTGTGACGATTGAATTGCGCTTCCATGGCGTCGCTGCGTGTGGAATCAGTTGTAGTTCGAGTTGTCAGCATTGTGAGCTTGGTTCGAGGTTTTCGTCCAAGAAAATTTTCTGCTGGCGACAATCCATTAGGAGATGATGGACATGGTGTTCGTCGATAGGTGGACAGGAAAACTTGCAGCGGATTTGAAACTGTTCCTTGATTTTCCAGCTTTCGTAGTGTCCTTTTGAATGTGTCGACGAATCGCTCCGCTTGTCCATTCGACTGTGGATGAAACGGTGGAGATCGCACGTGTTCGATACCATTAGCGTTGCAGACGAAGTCTCGTGAGGTGAATTGACTTCCATTGTCCGATACCAAGGTTTTCTGGTTCCCGAATTGAGCGAAAAGTCGGGTGAGCTCTCGAACAGTGGCAGTTGTTGTCGATGAGGACATTTCTATCACCTCAGGCCATTTTGAAAACGCATCCACGATGACGAGGTACATTTTTCCATTGAGAGGTCCTGCGAAATCGATGTGCACGCGGTTCCATGGTTCCGTTTCCATCGGCCACGAAAATAGCTCTACTTTGGTTGGAGCTTTAGCGGCTTCTTGGCAGCTCTGACATCGCCGTACGCAGTCTTCAATATCCTTTGTGATGTTTGTCCAGTACACGTATGCTCTTGCCAGCATTTTCATCCTTGTGAGACCGGGGTGTCCTTCATGTAAAACGTCCAGGACACGCAGACGGAGAGCTAAAGGAATGACGATGCGAGGGCCGAAGAAAAGACAGTCGTTTCCGAGAGAAAGCGACCTACGCAGAGTGGCATACCTGGCAATAGCGGGAGTTGGTTTTGACGGCCAGGAATCTGTTCGAACGCAGTCCATAACGTTCCGCAATGTTTCATCTTCTGCACTTTCTTCGGCAATCCTTTCCATGTCGATGGGCAGGACATTTTTCACAGAAAGACAGGCGACTTCTGCTTCTTGGGCGGCTTTCGCAATGACGATATCCTCCATGGAAGTGGTTTGTTTAGCGATGAGACGAGATAGCGCATCGGCTTGACCAAACTCCGTTGCTCGTCGGTACTCGATTTTAAAGTCATATCCGAGTAGAATCAGCGACCATCTAAGAAGTCGGTTAGCGGTGTACGTAGGCATTCCATTCTTGCTTCCGAAAATGGCTCGGAGAGGTTTGTGATCCGTAAGAAGAGTGAAATGTCGTCCCATCAAATATCGATGAAACTTGCGTACTGCGAAAACCAACGCTAGTCCTTCTTTCTCAATCTGACTATATTTCTTCTCCGCATCGTTGAGACTTCGACTGGCGTGGCAAATGGCCTTCTCCGATCCATCAGCGAAACGATGTAGAATCACTGCTCCAATTCCATAGTCTGATGCGTCAGCTGCGACGATGATTTCCAGTTTCGGATCGTAGTGAGTCAGCAGTAGAGGTGACGTGAGAACCTCTTTGGCTCTGTCGAATGCCTTTTGTTGCTCAGATTTCCATTCGAATTTGGCATCCTTTTTCAGGAGGGCGTCGAGAGGAGCTCGTAGAAGACGCATGTCGTTGACAAAAGTGCCGTAGTAATTGATCATACCAAGAAATGACCGTAGCTGTGACACGTCTTTCGGCGGGGGCATCTCGGTGATAGCTCTGATTTTGTTCGGGTCCGACGGCGTCCATGTTTGTCGATGACAACTCCGAGATAATTGATTTCGGTCATCATGAAGTTGCACTTCTCTATCCGGACTCGAAAACCATAGTCGTGAATCCTTTTGAATAAGGCTTCCAGATTGTTGCGATGCTCTTCATTTGTGCGACCGGTAACGATGACGTCGTCCAAATATGCCGCAACTCCAGGGAGACCAGCTATCATCGAGTCTATGACTTGTTGAAAAATTCCAGGAGCTGACTTCACTCCAAACGGCAGGCGGTTGTAGCGGAACAAACCACGGTGGGTGTTGATAGTCAGCAATTCCTTAGAACTTTCGTCCACTTCGATTTGCAGATAAGCATCGGCAAGATCTATCTGCGAGAAGAGTTCGCCACCATTGAGTTTGTTAAAGACTTCCTCAGCTGTTGGCAGCGGATGTTTGTGCAGCATCAGGGCGTCGTTGAGACCAGTTGAAAAGTCGGCACACAGTCGAATTGCTCCGCTACTTTTCTTCACAACGACAATCGGAGCAGCCCAGTTGGAATGGTCGACCGGCGATAGCACGTTTTCAGCCAGTAATCTATCAATTTCCTCGTCGACATTCGGTTGAGAAGCGAACGGGACGGGTCGCTTCTGTCTGTAGACAGGTCGAACATCAGGTTTAAGGAAGAGCTTCGCCTTTGTCATCGTACAGCATCCGAGACCAGGTGCGAATACGTCGGTAAAACGATGCTTCAAATCTGTCACTGCGTTGCGGCGCACATTTTCCAAGGCGGCTGTGGCTTGTCGACAGTGGTATTGTTCCTTCAGCTCTCGGTATTGTGGCATCTGTACGCACCATTCTAATCCCAGTAAATTGCTTGACTCAGTGACGTAGCAGCTTCCTCGTCCAGCAGTAGTGCGGTGATGCCGATCAAATATCGTAAATTCGGCTTCGAATTTGCCAATAATGTCCATCGGTGACCCATCAGCAGTTCTGACCAGCGCTGTCGCTCGCTTGAGTGCAGGAGATCCCATGTCGTTCCATATTCGGCGCGAAATCATTGTCAGATCAGATCCTGCGTCGAGCTGCAGTCGTGTGGAAACTCCATGTATTTCCACTTTCAGGTACGTACGAGCGTCCGATGTTGCAGAAATCGCGTTGTTGCAACGAAAATTCCGGCTTCGTTGGCGGAATTTCGGCTTTCTCGCTTGCAAGTGTGATTTTCCGTTTTCAGGACATTAGTGGGAGTGTGCAGGACATTAGTGGGAGTGTGCAGGACATTAGTGGGAGTGTGCAGCACATTAGTGGGAGTGTTCAGGACATTAGTGGGAGTGCGCAGGACATTAGTGGGAGTGGGCAGGACATTAGTGGGAGTGTGCAGCACATCAGTGGGAGTGCTTAGGACATTAGTGGGAGTGTGCAGGACATTAGTGGGAGTGTGCAGGACATTAGTGGGAGTGTGCAGGACATCAGTGGGAATGTGCAGGACATTAGTGGGAGTGGGCAGCACCTCATAGAGTGTGTGCAGGACATTAGTGGGAGTGTTCAGGACATTAGTGGGAGTGTTCAGGACAACAGTGGGAGTGTGCAGGACATTAGTGGGAGTGGGCAGGACGTCATAGACAGTGTGCAGGACATCAGTGGGAGTGTGCAGGACTTTAGTGGGAGTGGGCAGCATATCATAGAAAGTGTGCAGGACATCAGTGGGAGTGTGCAGGACATTAGTGGGAGTGTGCAGGACGTGATATAAAGTGTGCAGGACATCAGTGGGAGTGTGCAGGACATTAGTGGGAGTGGGCAGCACATCATAGAAAGTGTGCAGGACATTAGTGGGAGTGTGCAGGACATTAGTGGGAGTGTGCAGGACATAAGTGGGAGTGTGCAGGACATTAGTGGGAGTGGGCAGCACATCATAGAAAGTGTGCAGGACATCAGTGGGAGTGTGCAGGACATTAGTGGGAGTGGGCAGCACCTCAAATAAAGTGTGCAGGACATCAGTGGGAGTGTTCAGGACATTAGTGGTAGTGTGCAGGACATTAGTGGTAGTGTGCAGGACGTCATAGATAGTGAGCAGGACATCAGTGGGAGTGTTCAGGACATTAGTGGTAGTGTGCAGGACATTAGTGGTAGTGTGCATGACGTCATAGATAGTGAGCAGGACATCAGTGGGAGTGTTCAGGACATTAGTGGGAGTGTGCACGACATTAGTGGGAGTGTGTAGGACGTCATAGAAAGTGTGAAGGACATTGATGGGAGTGTGCAGGACATTAGTGGGAGTGTTCAGGACAACAGTGGGAGTGTGCAGGACATTAGTGGGAGTGGGCAGGACGTCATAGACAGTGTGCAGGGCATCAGTGGGAGTGTGCAGGACTTAAGTGGGAGTGGGCAGCATATCATAGAAAGTGTGCAGGACATCAGTGGGAGTGTGCAGGACATTAGTGGGAGTGTGCAGGACGTGATATAAAGTGTGCAGGACATCAGTGGGAGTGTGCAGGACATAAGTGGGAGTGTGCAGGACATAAGTGGGAGTGTGCAGGACATTAGTGGGAGTGGGCAGCACATCATAGAAAGTGTGCAGGACATTAGTGGGAGTGTGCAGGACATTAGTGGGAGTGTGCAGGACATCAGTGGGAGTGTTCAGGACATTAGTGGGAGTGTGCTCGACGTTGTAGAAAGTGTGCAGGAGATTGATGGGAGTGTGCAGGACGTCATAGACAGTGTGCAGGACATCAGTGGGAGTGTGCAGGACTTTAGTGGGAGTGGGCAGCATATCATAGAAAGTGTGCAGGACATCAGTGGGAGTGTGCAGGACATTAGTGGGAGTGTTCAGGACATTAGTGGGAATGTGCCGGACATTAGTGGGAGTGTGCAGGACATTAGTGGGAGTGTGCAGGACATTAGTGGGAGTGTGCAGGACATCAGTGGGAATGTGCAGGACATTAGTGGGAGTGGGCAGCACCTCATAGAATGTGTGCAGGACATTAGTGGGAGTGTTCAGGACATTAGTGGGAGTGTGCTCGACGTTGTAGAAAGTGTGCAGGACATTGATGGGAGTGTGCAGGACATTAGTGGGAGTGTTCAGGACAACAGTGGGAGTGTGCAGGACATTAGTGGGAGTGGGCAGGACGTCATAGACAGTGTGCAGGACATCAGTGGGAGTGTGCAGGACTTTAGTGGGAGTGGGCAGCATGTCATAGAAAGTGTGCAGGACACCAGTGGGAGTGTGCAGGACATTAGTGGGAGTGTGGAGGACGGGATATAAAGTGTGCAGGACATTAGTGGGAGTGTGCAGCACATTAGTGGGAGTGGGCAGCACATCATAGAAAGTGTGCAGGACATTAGTGTGATTGTGCAGGACATTAGTGGGAGTGTGCAGGACGTGATAGAATGTGTGCAGGACATCAGTGGGAGTGTGCAGCACATCAGTGGGAGTGTTCAGGACATTAGTGGGAGTGTGCAGGACATCAGTGGGAGTGTGCAGGACATCAGTGGGAAGGTGCTCGACGTTGTAGAAAGTGTGCAGGAGATTGATGGGAGTGTGCAGGACATTAGTGGGAGTGTTCAGGACAACAGTGGGAGGGGAGTGTGCAGGACATTAGTGGGAGGGGGCAGGACGTCATAGAAAGTGTGCAGGACATCAGTGGGAGTGTGCAGGACTTTAGTGGGAGTGGGCAGCATATCATAGAAAGTGTGCAGGACATCAGTGGGAGTGTGCAGGACATTAGTGGGAGTGTGCAGGACGTGATATAAAGTGTGCAGGACATCAGTGGGAGTGTGCAGGACATTAGTGGGAGTGGGCAGCACATCATAGAAAGTGTGCAGGACATTAGTGGGAGTGTGCAGGACGTGATATAAAGTGTGCAGGACATCAGTGGGAGTGTGCAGGACATTAGTGGGAGTGTGCAGGACATTAGTGGGAGTGTGCAGGACATCAGTGGGAGTGTTCAGGACATTAGTGGGAGTGTGCTCGACGTTGTAGAAAGTGTGCAGGAGATTGATGGGAGTGTGCAGGACATTAGTGGGAGTGTTCAGGACAACAGTGGGAGTGTGCAGGACATTAGTGGGAGTGGGCAGGACGTCATAGAAAGTGTGCAGGACATCAGTGGGAGTGTGCAGGACATTAGTGGGAGTGTTCAGGACATTAGTGGGAATGTGCCGGACATTAGTGGGAGTGTGCACGACATTAGTGGGAGTGTGCAGGACATTAGTGGGAGTGTGCAGGACATCAGTGGGAATGTGCAGGACATTAGTGGGAGTGGGCAGCACCTCATAGAATGTGTGCAGGACATTAGTGGGAGTGTTCAGGACATTAGTGGGAGTGTGCTCGACGTTGTAGAAAGTGTGCAGGACATTGATGGGAGTGTGCAGGACATTAGTGGGAGTGTTCAGGACAACAGTGGGAGTGTGCAGGACATTAGTGGGAGTGGGCAGGACGTCATAGACAGTG
This sequence comes from Aplectana chamaeleonis, assembly GCA_029168955.1. NCBI lineage: Eukaryota > Metazoa > Nematoda > Chromadorea > Rhabditida > Cosmocercidae > Aplectana > Aplectana chamaeleonis. The sequence goes on from JAPDOI010001329.1 coordinate 124,471, forward strand.
TGCAGGACATCAGTGGGAGTGTGCAGGACTTTAGTGGGAGTGGGCAGCATATCATAGAAAGTGTGCAGGACATCAGTGGGAGTGTGCAGGACATTAGTGGGAGTGTGCAGGACGTGATATAAAGTGTGCAGGACATCAGTGGGAGTGTGCAGGACATTAGTGGGAGTGGGCAGCACATCATAGAAAGTGTGCAGGACATTAGTGGGAGTGTGCAGGACATTAGTGGGAGTGTGCAGGACGTGATATAAAGTGTGCAGGACATCAGTGGGAGTGTGCAGGACATAAGTGGGAGTGTGCAGGACATTAGTGGGAGTGGGCAGCACATCATAGAAAGTGTGCAGGACATTAGTGGGAGTGTGCTCGACGTTGCAGAAAGTGTGCAGGAGATTGATGGGAGTGTGCAGGACATTAGTGGGAGTGTTCAGGACAACAGTGGGAGTGTGCAGGACATTAGTGGGAGTGGGCAGGACGTCATAGAAAGTGTGCAGGACATCAGTGGGAGTGTGCAGGACTTTAGTGGGAGTGGGCAGCATATCATAGAAAGTGTGCAGGACATCAGTGGGAGTGTGCAGGACATTAGTGGGAGTGGGCAGGACGTCATAGACAGTGTGCAGGGCATCAGTGGGAGTGTGCAGGACTTTAGTGGGAGTGGGCAGCATATCATAGAAAGTGTGCAGGACATCAGTGGGAGTGTGCAGGACATTAGTGGGAGTGTGCAGGACGTGATATAAAGTGTGCAGGACATCAGTGGGAGTGTGCAGGACATAAGTGGGAGTGTGCAGGACATAAGTGGGAGTGTTCAGGACATTAGTGCGAGTGGGCTGCACATCATAGAAAGTGTGCAGGACATTAGTGGAGTGTGCAGGACGTGATATATAAAGTGTGCAGGACATCAGTGGGAGTGTGCAGCATATCATAGAAAGTGTGCAGGACATCAGTGGGAGTGTGCAGGACATCAGTGGGAGTGTTCAGGACATTAGTGGGAGTGTGCTCGACGTTGTAGAAAGTGTGCAGGACATTGAAGGGAGTGTGCAGGACGTCATAGACAGTGTGCAGGACATCAGTGGGAATGTGCAGGACTTTAGTGGGAGTGGGCAGCATATCATAGAAAGTGTGCAGGACATCAGTGGGAGTGTGCAGGACATTAGTGGGAGTGTTCAGGACATTAGTGGGAATGTGCCGGACATTAGTGGGAGTGTGCAGGACATTAGTGGGAGGTGCAGGACATTAGTGGGAGTGTGCAGGACATCAGTGGGAATGTGCAGGACATTAGTGGGAGTGGGCAGCACCTCATAGAATGTGCAGGACATTAGTGGGAGCGTTCAGGACATTAGTGGGAGTGTGCTCGTCGTTGTAGAAAGTGAGCAGGACATTGATGGGAGTGTGCAGGACATTAGTGGGAGTGTTCAGGACAACAGTGGGAGTGTGCAGGACATTAGTGGGAGTGGGCAGGACGTCATAGACAGTGTGCAGGACATCAGTGGGAGTGTGCAGGACTTTAGTGGGAGTGGGCAGCATATCATAGAAAGTGTGCAGGACATCAGTGGGAGTGTGCAGGACATTAGTGGGAGTGTGCAGGACATCAGTGGGAGTGTGCAGGACATTAGTGGGAGTGGGCAGCACATCATAGAAAGTGTGCAGGACATTAGTGGGAGTGTGCAGGACATTAGTGGGATTGTGCAGGACGTGATATAAAGTGTGCAGGACATCAGTGGGAGTGTGCAGGACATAAGTGGGAGTGTGCAGGACATTAGTGGGAGTGTGCAGGACATCAGTGGGAGTGTTCAGGACATTAGTGGGAGTGTGCTCGACGTTGTAGAAAGTGTGCAGGAGATTGATGGGAGTGTGCAGGACATTAGTGGGAGTGTTCAGGACAACAGTGGGAGGGGAGTGTGCAGGACATTAGTGGGAGTGGGCAGGACGTCATAGAAAGTGTGCAGGACATCAGTGGGAGTGTGCAGGACTTTAGTGGGAGTGGGCAGCATATCATAGAAAGTGTGCAGGACATCAGTGGGAGTGTGCAGGACATTAGTGGGAGTGTGCAGGACGTGATATAAAGTGTGCAGGACATCAGTGGGAGTGTGCAGGACATTAGTGGGAGTGGGCAGCACATCATAGACAGTGTGCAGGACATCAGTGGGAGTGTGCAGGACTTTAGTGGGAGTGGGCAGCATATCATAGAAAGTGTGCAGGACATCAGTGGGAGTGTGCAGGACATTAGTGGGAGTGTTCAGGACATTAGTGGGAATGTGCCGGACATTAGTGGGAGTGTGCAGGACATTAGTGGGAGTGTGCAGGACATTAGTGGGAGTGTGCAGGACATCAGTGGGAATGTGCAGGACATTAGTGGGAGTGGGCAGCACCTCATAGAATGTGTGCAGGACATTAGTGGGAGTGTTCAGGACATTAGTGGGAGTGTGCTCGACGTTGTAGAAAGTGTGCAGGACATTGATGGGAGTGTGCAGGACATTAGTGGGAGTGTTCAGGACAACAGTGGGAGTGTGCAGGACATTAGTGGGAGTGGGCAGGACGTCATAGACAGTGTGCAGGACATCAGTGGGAGTGTGCAGGACTTTAGTGGGAGTGGGCAGCATATCATAGAAAGTGTGCAGGACATCAGTGGGAGTGTGCAGGACATTAGTGGGAGTGTGCAGGACATTAGTGGGAGTGTGCAGCACATTAGTGGGAGTGGGCAGCACATCATAGAAAGTGTGCAGGACATTAGTGTGATTGTGCAGGACATTAGTGGGAGTGTGCAGGACGTGATAGAAAGTGTGCAGGACATCAGTGGGAGTGTGCAGGACATAAGTGGGAGTGTGCAGGACATTAGTGAGAGTGTGCAGGACATCAGTGGGAGTGTTCAGGACATTAGTGGGAGTGTGCTCGACGTTGTAGAAAGTGTGCAGGAGATTGATGGGAGTGTGCAGGACATTAGTGGGAGTGTCCAGGACAACAGTGGGAGTGTGCAGGACATTAGGGGGAGGGGGCAGGACGTCATAGAAAGTGTGCAGGACATCAGTGGGAGTGTGCAGGACTTTAGTGGGAGTGGGCAGCATATCATAGAAAGTGTGCAGGACATCAGTGGGAGTGTGCAGGACATTAGTGGGAGTGTGCAGGACGTGATATAAAGTGTGCAGGACATCAGTGGGAGTGTGCAGGACATTAGTGGGAGTGGGCAGCACATCATAGAAAGTGTGCAGGACATTAGTGGGAGTGTGCAGGACATTAGTGGGAGTGTGCAGGACGTGATATAAAGTGTGCAGGACATCAGTGGGAGTGTGCAGGACATTAGTGGGAGTGTGCAGGACATTAGTGGGAGTGTGCAGGACATTAGTGGGAGTGTGCTCGACGTTGTAGAAAGTGTGCAGGAGATTGATGGGAGTGTGCAGGACATTAGTGGGAGTGTTCAGGACAACAGTGGGAGTGTGCAGGACATTAGTGGGAGTGGGCAGGACGTCATAGAAAGTGTGCAGGACATCAGTGGGAGTGTGCAGGACATTAGTGGGAGTGTTCAGGACATTAGTGGGAATGTGCCGGACATTAGTGGGAGTGTGCACGACATTAGTGGGAGTGTGCAGGACATTAGTGGGAGTGTGCAGGACATTAGTGGGAATGTGCAGGACATTAGTGGGAGTGGGCAGCACCTCATAGAATGTGTGGAGGAGATTAGTGGGAGTGGGCAGGACATTAGTGGGAGTGTGCACGACGTTGTAGAAAGTGTGCAGGACATCGATGGGAGTGTGCAGGACATTAGTGGGAGTGTTCAGGACAACAGTGGGAGTGTGCAGGACATTAGTGGGAGGGCAGGACGTCATAGACAGTGTGCAGGACATCCAGTGGGGTGTGCAGGACTTTAGTGGGAGTGGGCAGCATCATAAGTGTGCAGGACATTCAGTGGGAGTGTGCAGGACATTAGTGGGGAGTGTGCAGGACGTCATAGAAAGTGTGCAGGACATCAGTGGGAGTGTGCAGGACTTTAGTGGGAGTGGGCAGCATATCATAGAAAGTGTGCAGGACATCAGTGGGAGTGTGCAGGACATTAGTGGGAGTGTGCAGGACGTGATATAAAGTGTGCAGGACATCAGTGGGAGTGTGCAGGACATTAGTGGGAGTGGGCAGCACATCATAGAAAGTGTGCAGGACATTAGTGGGAGTGTGCAGGACATTAGTGGGAGTGTGCAGGACATTAGTGGGAGTGTTCAGGACAACAGTGGGAGTGTGCAGGACATTAGTGGGAGTGGGCAGGACGTCATAGACAGTGTGCAGGACATCAGTGGGAGTGTGCAGGACATTGGTGGGAGGGCATATGCTCGACGTGTGTAGAAAGTGTGCAGGACATTAGTGGGAGTGTGCAGGACATTAGTGGGAGTGTGCAGCACATCAGTGGAAGTGTTCAGGACATTATTGGGAGTGTGCAGGACGGGATAGAAAGTGTGCAGGACATCAGTGGGAGTGTGCAGGACATTAGTGGGAGTGGGCAGGACGTGATAGAATGTGTGCAGCATATCAGTGGGAGTGTTCAGGACATTAGTGGGAGTGTGCAGGACGTGATAGAAAGTGTGCAGGACATCAGTGGGAGTCTGCAGGACATTAGTGGGAGTGTTCAGGACATTAGTGGGGGTGTGCAGGACATTAGTGGGAGTGTGCAGGACGTCATAGAAAGTGTGCAGGACATCAGTGGGAGTGTGCAGGACATTAGTGGCAGTGGGCAGCACCTCATAGAAAGTGTGCAGGACATTAGTGGGAGTGTTCAGGACATTAGTGGGAGTGTGCAGGACATCGATGGGAGTGCGCAGGACATTAGTGGGAGTGGGCAGGACGTCATAGGGAGTGTGCAGGACATCAGTGGGAATGTGCAGGACGTTAGTGGGGGTGGGCAGCCCCTCATAGAAAGTGTGCAGGACATTAGTGGGAGTGTGCAGGACATTAGTGGGAGTGTGCAGGACGTGATAGAAAGTGTGCAGGACATCAGTGGGAATGTGCAGGACATCAGTGGGAGTGTGCAGGACATTAGTGAAAGTGTGCAGGACATTGGTGGGAGTGTGCAGGACATTAGTGGGAGTGTGCAGGACGTCATAGAAAGTGTGCAGGACATCAGTGGGAGTGTGCAGGACATTAGTGGGAGTGTGCAGGACGTGATACATTAGTGCAGGACATTAGTGGGAGTGCAGGACGTCATAGAAAGTGTGCAGGACATTAGTGGGAGTGTGCAGGACATTAGTGGGAGTGTTCAGGACATTAGTGGGAGTGTGCAGGACATTAGTGGGAGTGTGCAGGACATTAGTGGGAGTGTGCAGGACATTAGTGGGAGTGGGCAGGACATTAGTGGGAGTGTTCAGGACATTAGTGGGAGTGTGCAGGACATTAGTGGGAGTGTGCAGGACGTCATAGAAAGTGTGAAGGACATCAGTGGGAGTGTGCAGGACATTAGTGGGAGTGGGCAGGACGTCATGGACATTGTGCAGGACATCAGTGGGATTGTGCAGGACATTAGTGGGAGTGGGCAGCACCTCATAGAAAGTGTGCGGGACATCAGTGGGAGTGTGCAGGACATCAGTGGGAGTGTTCAGGACATTAGTGGGAGTGTGCAGGACGTCATAGAAAATGTGCAGGACATCAGTGGGAATGTGCAGGACATTAGTGGGAGTGGGCAGCACCTCATAGAAAGTGTGCAGGACATTAGTGGGAGTGTGCAGGACATTAGTGGGAGTGTGCAGGACGTGATAGAAAGTGTGCAGGACATCAGTGGGAATGTGCAGGACATTGAGTGGGAGTGTGCAGGACATTAGTGGGATTGTGCAGGACATTAGTGGGAGTGTGCAGGACATTAGTGGGAGTGTGCAGGACGTGATAGAAAGTGTGCAGGACATTAATGGGAGTGTGCAGGACGTTATGGAATGTGTGCAGGACATCAGTGGGAGTGTGCAGGACATCAGTGGGAGTGTGCATGACATTAGTGGGAGTGTGCAGGACATTAGTGGGAGTGTGCAGGACGTCATGGAAAGTGTGCAGGACATCAGTGGGAGTGTGCAGGACATTTGGTGGGAGTGTTCAGGACATCAGTGGGAGTGTGCAGGACATTAGTGGGAGTGTGCAGGACATTAGTGGGAGTGTGCAGGACATCAGTGGGAGTGTGCAGGACATTAGTGGGAGTGTGCAGGACATCAGAGTGTGCAGGACATTGGTGGGAGTGTGCAGGACATCACTGGGAGTGTGCAGGACGTTATAGACAGTGTGCAGGACATCAGTGGGAGTGTGCAGGACATTAGTGGGAGTGTGCAGGACATCATTGGGAGCGTGCAGGACATCAGTGGGAGTGTGCAGGACATTAGTGGGAGTGTGCAGGACGTCATAGAAAGTGTGCAGGACATCAGTGGGAGTGTGCAGGACATTAGTGGGAGTGTGCAGGACATCATAGAAAGTGTGCAGGACATAGAATGTGCAGGACATTGGTGGGAGTGTGCAGGACATTAGTGGAGTGTGCAGGACATTAGTGGAAGTGTGCAGGACATTAGTGGGAGTGTGCAGGACATTAGTGAGTGTGCAGGACATTAGTGGGAGTGTGCAGGACATCAGTGGGAGTGTGCAGGACATTAGTGGGAGTGGGCAGGACGTCATAGAAAGTGTGCAGGACATCAGTGGGAGTGTGCAGGACATTAGTGGGAGTGTGCAGGACATCAGTGGGAGTGTGCAGGACATTAGTGGGAGTGTGCAGGACGTGATAGAAAGTGTGCAGGACATTGGTGGGAGTGTGCAGGACATTGGTGGGAGTGTGCAGGACATTCAGTGAGTGTGCAGGACATTGGTGGGAGGTGAGCAGGACATTAGTGCGGGTGTGCAGGACATTAGTGGGAGTGTGCAGGACGTCATAGAAAGTGTGCAGGGCATCAGTGGGAGGTTGGAGGACATTAGTGGGAGTGGGCAGGACGTCACATAGATAGTGTGCAGGACATCGGTGGGAGTGTTCAGGACATTAGTGGGAGTGTGCAGGACATTAGTGGAGTGTGCAGACGTCATAGAAAGTGTGTGCAGGACATCAGTGGGAGTGTGCAGGACATTAGTGGGTGTGCAGGACATCAGTGGGAGTGTGCAGGACATAGAAAGTGTGCAGGACATTGGAGTGTGCAGGACGTCATAGTGTGGACAGTCAGTGAGTGTGCAGGACATTAGTATGCAGAGTAGAGTGTGCAGGACATCATTGAGAGTGTGCAGGACATTAGTGGGAGTGTGCAGGACATTAGTGGGAGTGTGCAGGACATCAGTGGGAGTGTGCAGGACATTAGTGGGAGTGTGCAGGACATTAGTGGGAGTGTGCAGGACATTAGTGGGAGTGTGCAGGACATCAGTGGCAGTGGGCAGCACCTCATAGAAAGTGTGCAGGACATTAGTGGGAGTGTGCAGGACATTAGTGGGAGTGTGCAGGACGTGATAGAAAGTGTGCAGGACATCAGTGGGAATGTGCAGGACATCAGTGGCAGTGAGCAGCATCAGTTCAGATGTGCAGGACATTAGTGGGAGTGTGCAGGACATTAGTGGGAGGTGCAGGACGTGATAGAAAGTGTGCAGGACATCAGTGGGAGTGTGCAGACATTAGTGGGAGTGTGCAGGACATTGGAATATAGAAGTGTGCAGGACATCAGTGGGAGTGTGCAGGACATTGGTGGAGTGTGTTCAGGACATTGGTGAGGTGGACATCAGTGGGATGTGCAGGACATTGGTGGGGTGTGCAGGACATCATAAAAGTGTGCAGGACATCAGTGGGAATGTGCAGGACATTAGTGGGAGTGGGCAGCATATCATAGAAAGTGTGCGGGACATGAGTGGGAGTGTGCAGGACATTACTGGGAGTGTGCAGGACGTCATAGCAACTGTGCAGGACCTCGTATAAAGTGCGCAGCACCTTAGTGGGAGTGTGCAGGACGTCATAGAAGTGAGCAAGACATCAGAGGGAAAGTGCAGGACATTAGTGGAAGTGCGCAGGACATTAGTGGGAGTGTGCAGGACGTCATAGCCATTGTGCAGGACACTAGAGGGAGTGTGCAGGACATTAGTGGAAGTGTGCAGGACATTAGTGGAAGTGTGCAGGATATTAGTGGAAGTGTGCAGGACATTAGTGGGAGTGTGCAGGACATTAGTGGGAGTGTGCAGGACATTAGTGGGAGTGTGCAGGACATTAGTGGGACTGTTCAGGACATTAGTGGGAGTGTGTGGGACATTAGTGGGAGTGTGCAGGACGTCATAGAAAGTGTGAAGGACATCAGTGGGAGTGTGCAGGACATTGGTGGGAGTGGGCAGGACGTCATGGACATTGTGCAGGAATCAGTGGGATTGTGCAGGACATGGTGGAGTGTGCAGGACAGATGTGCAGGACATTAGTGGGAGGTGCAGGACATCAGTGGGATTGTGCAGGACATTAGTGGGAGTGGGCAGCACCTCATAGAAAGTGTGCGGGACATCAGTGGGAGTGTGCAGGACATTAGTGGGAGTGTGCACGACGTTGTAGAAAGTGTGCAGGACATCGATGGGAGTGTGCAGGACATTAGTGGGAGTGTGCAGGATGTCATAGAAAGTGTGCAGGACATTAGAGGGAGTGTGCGGGACATGAGTGGGAGTGTGCAGGACATCAGTGGGAGTGTGCAGGACATCAGTGGGAGTGTGCAGGACATTAGTGGATGTGTGGGACATCATGGTAAGTGTGCAGGACATTAGTGGGAGTGTGCAGGACATTAGTGGGAGTGTTCAGGACAACAGTGGGAGTGTGCAGGACATTAGTGGGAGTGTGCAGGACGTGATAAAAGTGTGCAGGACATCAGTGGGAGTGTGCAGGACATTGGTGGGAGTGTTCAGGACATCAGTGGGAGTGTGCAGGACATCAGTGGGAGTGTGCAGGACATTGGTGGGAGTGTGCAGGACATTGGTGGGATGTGCAGGACATTAGTGGGAGTGTGCAGGACATTAGTGGGAGTGTGCAGGACATTAGTGGGAGTGTGCAGGACCTCTTAGAAAGTGTGCAGGACATCAGTGGGAGTGTGCAGGACATTAGTGAGAGTGCGCAGGACATTAGTGGGAGTGTGCAGGACATTAGTGGGAGTGTGCAGGACATTAGTGGGAGTGTGCAGGATATCAGTGGGAGTGTGGAGGACATTAGGGGGAGTGTGCAGGACGTCATAGAAAGTCTGCAGGACATCAGTGGAAGTGTGCAGGACATCAGTGGGAGTGTGCAGCACATCATAGAAAGTGTGCAGGACATCAGTGGGAGTGTGCAGGACATTAGTGGGAGTGTGCAGGACGCCATAGAAAGTGTGCAGGACATTAGTGAAAGTGTGCAGGACATTAGAGGGAGGGCAGGACATGAGTGGGAGTGTGCAGGACATTAGTGGGAGTGTGCAGGACATTAGTGGGAGTGTGCAGGACGTCATAGAAAATGTGCAGGACATCAGTGAAAGTGTGCAGGATGTCATAGAAAGTGTGCAGGACATTAGAGGTAGTGTGCAGGACATTAGTGGGAGTGTGCAGGACATTAGTGGGAGTGTGCAGGACATTAGTGGGAGTGTGCAGGACATTAGTGGAAGTGTGCAGACGTAGAAAGTGCGCAGGACCTTAGTGGGAGTGTGCAGGACGTCATAGAAAGTGTGCAGGACATCAGAGGGAGTGTGCAGGACATTAGTGGGAGTGTGCAGGACATTAGTGGGAGTGTGCAGGACATTAGTGGGAGTGTGCAGGACGTCATAGCAAGTGTGCAGGACACTAGTGGGAGTGTGCAGGACATTAGTGGAAGTGTGCAGGACATCAGTGTGTGCAGGACATTAGTGGGAGTGTGCATGACGTCATAGATAGTGAGCAGGACATCAGTGGGAGTGTGCAGGACATTAGTGGGAGTGTTCAGGACATTAGTCGGAGTGTGCAGGACATCAGTGGGAGTGTGCGGGACATCAGTGGGAGTGTTCAGGACATTAGTGGGGGTGTGCAGGACATTAGTGGGAGTGTGCAGGACGTCATAGAAAGTGTGCAGGACATCAGCGGGGGTTTGGAGGAGATTAGTGGGAGTGGGCAGGACGTCATAGAATGTGTGCAGGACATCAGTGGGAGTGTGCAGGACATCAGTGGGAGTGTGCAGGACATCAGTGGGAGTGTGCAGGACATCAGTGGGAGTGTGCAGGACATCAGTGGGAGTGTGCAGGACATTAGTGGGAGTAGGCAGGATGTCATAGAAAGTGTGTGGGACATCAGTGGGAGTGTGCATGACATCAGTGGGAGTGTGCAGGACCTCATAGAAAGTGTGCAGGACATCAGTGGGAGTGTGCAGGACATTAGTGGGAGTGGGCAGGACCTCATAGAAAGTGTGCAGGACATAAGTGGGAGTGTGCAGGACATTAGTGAGAGTGTGCAGGACATTAGTGGGAGTGTGCAGGACATCGATGGAGTGCGCAGGACATTAGTGGGAGTGTTCAGGACATTAGTGGGAGTGTGCAGGACATCAGTGGGAGTGTGCAGGACATTAGTGGGAGTGGGCAGGACGTGATAGAATGTGTGCAGGACATCAGTGGGAGTGTGCAGGACATCAGTGGGAGTGGGCAGGACGTCATGGACAGTGTGCAGGACATTATTGGTAGTGTGCAGGACATTAGTGGGAGTGTGCAGGACATTGGTGATCAGTGTGCAGGACATCAGTGGGAGTGTTCAGGACATTAGTGGGAGTGTGCAGGACATTAGTGGGAGTGTGCGGGACGCAAAAGTGTGCAGGACAACAGTGGGAGTGTGCAGGACATTAGTGGGAGTGGGCAGGACGTCAAATAACAGTGTGCAGAACATTAGTAGGAGTGTGCAGGACACTAGTGGGAGTGTGCAGGACGTGATAAAAAGTGTGCAGGACATCAGTGGGAGTGTGCAGGGCATTAGTGGGAGTGGGCAGAACATTAGTAGGAGTGTGTAGGACACTAGTGGGAGTGTGCAGGACGTGATAAAAGTGTGCAGGACATCAGTGGAGTGCAGGACTCATAAAGTGAGGCAGTGATCATAAAAGTGTTCAGGACATTATTGGGAGTGTGCAGGACATTAGTGGGAGTGGGCAGGACATTAGTGTAAATGTGCAGGACATCAGCGGCAGTGGGCAGGACGTGATAGAAAGTGTGCAGGACATTAGTGGGAGTGTGCAGGACATTAGTGGGAGTGGGCAGGACGTGATGGGATGTGACATTAGTGGCAGTGTGCAGGACGTCATAGAAAGTGTGCAGGACATTAGTGGGAGTGTGCAGGACATTAGTGGGAGTGTGCAGGACATTAGTGGGAGTGTGCAGGACATTAGTGGGAGTGTGGAGGACGTCATAGAAAGGGTGCAGGACATTAGTGGGAGTGTGCAGGACATTAGTGGGAGTGGGCAGGACGTCATGGAGATTGTGCAGGACATCAGTGGGATTGTGCAGGACATCAGTGGTAGTGTGCAGGACATCATTGGTAGTGTGCAGGACATTAGTGGGAGGGTGCAGGACATTAGTGGGAGTGTGCAGGACGTCACAGAAAGTGTGCAGGACATCAGTGGGAGGGTGCAGGACATTAGTGGGAGTGTGCAGGACATTAGTGGCAGTGTGCAGGACATTAGTGGGAGTGTGCAGGGCATTAGTGGGAGTGTGCAGGACATTAGTGGGAGTGTGCAGGACATCGGTGGGAGTCTGCAGGACATCAGTGGGGGTGTGCAGGACATTAGTGGGAGTGTGCAGGACATCAGTGGGAGTGTGCAGGACATTAGTGGGAGTGTGCAGGACATTAGTGGGAGTGTGCAGGACATCAGTGGGAGTGTGCAGGACATTAGTGGGAGTGTGCAGGACATTAGTGGGAGTGTGGAGGACATTAGTGGGAGTGGGCAGGACATCAGTGGGAGTGTTCAGGACATTAGTGGGAGTGTGCAGGACATTAGTGGGAGTGTGCAGGACATTAGTGGGAGTGTGCAGGACGTGATAAAAAGTGTGCAGGACATCAGTGGGAGTGTGCAGGACATTACTGGGAGTGTGCAGGACGTGATAGAAAGTGTGCAGGACATCAGTGGGAGTGTGCAGGACATCGATGAGAGTGCGCAGGACATCAGTGGTAGTGTGCAGGACATTAGTGGGAGTGTGCAGGACATTAGTGGTAGTGTGCAGGACATTAGTGGGTGTGTGCAGGACGTCATAGAAAGTGTGCAGGACATTAGTGGGAGTGTGCAAGACATTAGTGGCAGTGTGCAGCACCTCATAGAAAGTGTGCAGGACATTAGTGGGAGTGTGCAGGACATTAGTGGGAGTGTGCAGGACATTAGTGGGAGTGGGCAGGACATTAGTGGGAGTGGGCATGACATTAGTGGGAGTGGGCAGCACCTCATAGAAAGTGTGCAGGACATCAGTGGGAGTGTGCAGGACATTAGTGGGAGTGTGCAGGACATTAGTGGGAGTGTGCAGGACGTCATAGATAGTGAGCAGGACATCCAGTGGGAGTGTGCAGGACATTAGAGGGAGTGTGCAGGACATTAGTGGGAGTGTGCACGACACTAGAGGGAGTATGCAGGACATTAGTGGGAGTGTGCAGGACATTAGTGGGAGTGTGCAGGACATTAGTGGGAGTGTGCAGGACGTCATAGCAAGTGTGCAGGACATTAGTGGGAGTGTGCAGGACGTCACAGAAAGTGTGCAGGACATCAGTGGGAGTGTGCAGGACATTAGTGGGAGTGTGCAGGACATTAGTGGGAGTGTGCAGGACGTCATAGAAAGTGTGCAGGACATCAGTGGGACTGCGCAGGACATCAGTGGGAGTGTGCAGGACGTCATTGAAACTGTGCAGGACATTAGTGGGAGCGTGCAGGATGTCATAGAAAAAGTGCAGGACATCAGTGGTAGTGTGCAGGACATTAGTGGGAGTGTGCAGGACATTAGTGAGAGTGTGCAGGACATCAGTGGGAGTGTGCAGGGCATTAGTGGGAGTGGGCAGGACATTAGTGGGAGTGTGCAGGACCTCATAGAAAGTGTGCAGGACATCAGTGGGAGTGTGCAGGACATTAGTGGGAGTGTGCAGTACGTCATAGATAGTGTGCAGGACATCAGTGGGAGTGTGCAGGGCATTAGAGGGAGTGTGCAGGACATTAGTGGGAGTGTGCAGGACATTAGTGGGAGTGTGCAGGACATTAGTGGGAGTGTGCAGGACGTCATAGAAAATGTGCAGGACATCAGTGGGAATGTGCAGGACATTAGTGGGAGTGGGCAGCACCTCATAGAAAGTGTGCAGGACATTAGTGGGAGTGTGCAGGACATTAGTGGGAGTGGGCAGGACGTCATGGACATTGTGCAGGACATCAGTGGGATTGTGCAGGACATTAGTGGGAGTGTGCAGGACATTAGTGGGAGTGTGCAGGACGTGATAGAAAGTGTGCAGGACATCAGTGGGAGTGTGCAGGACATTAGTGGGAGTGGGCAGGACAATAGTGGGAGTCTGCAGCACATCAGTGGGAGTGTTCAGGACATTAGTGGGAGTGTGCAGGACATTAGTGGGAGTCTGCAGCACATCAGTGGGAGTGTTCAGGACATTAGTGGGAGTGTGCAGGACCTTAGGGGGAGGGAGCAGGACGTCACAGAAAGTGCGCAGGACATCAGTGGGTGTGCAGGACATAAGTGGGAGTGTGCAGAACATCAGCGAGAGTGTGCAGGACTTTAGGGGGAGTGTGCAGGACGTCATAGAAAGTGCGCAGGACATCAGTGGGAGTGTGCAATATATTAGTGGGAGTGTGCAGGACGTCATAGATAGTGTGCAGGACATCAGTGGGAGTGTGCAGAACATTAGTGGTAGTGTGCAGGGCATTAGTGGGAGTGTGCAGGGCATTAGTGGGAGTGTGCAGGGCATTAGTGGGAGTGTGCAGGACGTCATAGAAAGTGTGCAGGACATCAGTGGGAGTGTGCAGGACATTACTGGGAGTGTGCAGGACGTGATAGAAAGTGTGCAGGACATCAGTGGGAGTGTGCAGGACATAAGTGGGAGTGTGCAGGACATTAGTGGGAGTGGGCAGCACATCATAGAAAGTGTGCAGGACATTAGTGGGAGTGTGCAGGACATTAGTGGGAGTGTGCAGGACGTGATAGAAAGTGTGCAGGACATCAGTGGGAGTGGGCAGGACGACATAGACAGTGTGCAGGACATCAGTGGGAATGTGCAGGACATCAATGGGAGTGGGCAGCACCTCATAGAAAGTGTGCAGGACATTAGTGGGAGTGTGCAGGACGTGATAGAAAGTGTGCAGGACATCAGTGGGAATGTGCAGGACATCAGTGGCAGTGAGCAGCACCTCATAGAAAGTGTGCAGGACATTAGTGGGAGTGTTCAGGACATTAGTGGGAGTGTGCAGGACATTAGTGGGAGTGTGCAGGACGTCATAGAAAGTGTGCAGGACATCGATGGGAGTGTGCAGGACATTAGTGGGAGTGTGCAGGACATTAGTTGTAGTGTGCATGACGTGATAGATAGTGAGCAGGACATCAGTGGGAGTGTGCAGGACATTAGTGGGAGTGGGCAGAACATTAGTAGGAGTGTGCAGGACACTAGTGGGAGTGTGCAGGACGTGATAAAAAGTGTGCAGGACATCAGTGGGAGTGTGCAGGACATTACTGGGAGTGTGCAGGACATTAGTGGGAGTGTGCAGGACATTAGTGGGAGTGTGCAGGACATTAGTGGGAGTGTGCAGGACGTCATAGAAAGTGTGCAGGACATCAGTGGGAGTGTGCAGGACATTAGTGGGAGTGTGCAGGACATTAGTGGGAGTGTGCAGGACATTAGTGGGAGTGTGCAGGACATTAGTGGTAGTGTGCATGACGTCATAGATAGTGAGCAGGACATTAGTGGGAGTGTGCAGGACATCAGTGGGAGTGGGCAGGTCATTAGTGGGAGTCTGCAGCACATCAGTGGGAGTGTTCAGGACATTAGTGGGAGTGTGCAGGACATCAGTGGGAGTGTGCAGGACATCAGTGGGAGTGTTCAGGACATTAGTGGGAGTGTGCAGGACATTAGTGGGAGTGTGCAGGACGTCATAGAAAGTGTGCAGGACATCAGTGGGAGTGTGCAGGACATTAGTGGGAGTGGGCAGCACCTCATAGAAAGTGTGCAGGACATTAGTGGGAGTGTTCAGGACATTAGTGGGAGTGTGCAGGACATTAGTGGGAGTGTGCACGACGTTGTAGAAAGTGTGCAGGACATCGATGGGAGTGTTCAGGACATTAAGTGGTAGTGAGTGTGCAGGACATTAGTGGTAGTGTGCATGACGTCATAGATAGTGAGCAGGACATCAGAGGGAGTGTGCAGGACATTAGTGGGAGTGTGCAGGACATTAGTGGGAGTGGGCAGCACCTCATAGAAAGTGTGCGGGACATCAGTGGGAGTGTGCAGGACATTAGTGGGAGTGTGCACGACGTTGTAGAAAGTGTGCAGGACATCGATGGGAGTGTGCAGGACATTAGTGGGAGTGTTCAGGACATTAGTGGGAGTGTGCAGGACATTAGTGGGAGTGTGCAGGACGTCATAGAAAGTGTGCAGGGCATCAGTGGGAGGGTGCAGGATATCAGTGGGAGTGTGCAGGACATGAGTGGGAGTGTGCAGAACATTAGTGGGAGTGTGCAGGACGTCATAGAAAGTGTGCAGGACGCCAGTGGGAGTGTGCAGGACATTAGTGGGAGTGTGCAGGACATTAGTGGGAGTGTGCAGGACATTAGTGGGAGTGTGCAGCACATTAGTGGGAGTGGGCAGCACATCATAGAAAGTGTGCAGGACATTAGTGTGATTGTGCAGGACATTAGTGGGAGTGTGCAGGACGTGATAGAATGTGTGCAGGACATCAGTGGGAGTGTGCAGGACATCAGTGGGAGTGGGCAGGACGTCATAGACAGTGTGCAGGACATCAGTGGGAATGTGCAGGACATCAGTGGGAGTGTTCAGGACATCAGTGAGAGTCTGCAGCACATCAGTGGGAGTGTTCAGGACATTAGTGGGAGTGTGCAGGACATCAGTGGGAGTGTGCAGGACATCAGTGGGAGTGTTCAGGACATCAGTGGGAGTGTGCAGGACATCAGTGGGAGTGTTCAGGACATTAGTGGGAGTGTGCAGGACATTAGTGGGAGTGTGCAGGACGTCATAAAAAGTGTGCAGGACAACAGTGGTAGTGTGCAGGACATTAGTGGGAGTGGGCAGCACCTCAAATAAAGTGTGCAGGACATCAGTGGGAGTGTTCAGGACATTAGTGGTGGTGTGCAGGACATTAGTGGTAGTGTGCAGGACGTTATAGATAGTGAGCAGGACATCAGTGGGAGTGTTCAGGACATTAGTGGTAGTGTGCAGGACATTAGTGGTAGTGTGCATGACGTCATAGATAGTGAGCAGGACATCAGTGGGAGTGTTCAGGACATTAGTGGGAGTGTTCAGGACATTAGTGGGAGTGTGCAGGACATTAGTGGTAGTGTGCAGGACGTGATAGATAGTGAGCAGGACATTAGTGGGAGTGTGCAGGACATTAGTGGGAGTGTGCAGGACATTAGTAGGAGTGTGCAGGACATTAGTGGGAGTGTGCAGGACATTAGTGGGAGTGTGCAGGACGTCATAGAAAGTGTGCAGGACATCAGTGGGAGTGGGCAGGACATTAGTGGGAGTGTGCAGGACATTAGTGGGAGTGTGCAGGACATCAGTGGGAGTGTGCAGGACATTAGTGGGAGTGGGCAGCACCTCATAGAAAGTGTGCGGGACATCAGTGGGAGTGTGCAGGACATTAGTGGGAGTGTGCAGGACATTAGTGGGAGTGTTCATGACATTAGTGGGAGTGTGCAGGACATTAGTGGGAGTGTGCAGGACATTAGTGGGAGTGTGCAGCACACCAGTGGGAGTGTTCAGGACATTATTGGGAGTGTGCAGGACATTAGTGGGAGTGGGCAGGACATCATAGAAAGTGTGCAGGGCATTAGTGGGAGTGTGCATGACATCAGTGGGAGTGTGCAGGACCTCATAGAAAGTGTGCAGGACATCAGTGGGAGTGTGCAGGACATAAGTGGGAGTGTGCAGGACATTAGTGAGAGTGTGCAGGACATCAGTGGGAGTGTGCAGGACATTAGTGGGAGTGTGCAGGACATCAGTGGGAGTGTGCAGGACGTCAGTGGGAGTGTACAGGACATTAGTGAGAGTGTGCAGGACATCATTGGGAGTGTGCAGGGCATCAGTGGGAGTGCGCAGGACATTAGTGGGAGTGTGCAGGACATTAGTGGGAGTGTGCAGGACCTCATAGAAAGTGTGCAGGACATAAATGGGAGTGTGCAGGACATTAGTGGGATTGTGCAGGACGTCATAGGTAATGTGCAGGACATCAGTGGGAGTGTGCAGGGCATTAGAGGGAGTGTGCAGGACATCAGTGGAAGTGTGCAGGACCTCATAGATAGTGAGCAGGACATCAGTGGGAGTGTTCAGGACATTAGTGGTAGTGTGCAGGACATTAGTGGTAGTGTGCATGACGTCATAGATAGTGAGCAGGACATCAGTGGGAGTGTGCAGGACATTAGTGGGAGTGGGCAGAACATTAGTAGGAGTGTGTAGGACACTAGTGGGAGTGTGCAGGACGTGATAAAAAGTGTGCAGGACATCAGTGGGAGTGTGCAGGACATTAGTGGGAGTCTACAGAACATGAGTGGGAGTGTTCAGAACATTAGTAGGAGTGTGCAGGACACTAGTGGGAGTGTGCAGGACGTGATAAAAAGTGTGCAGGACATCAGTGGAAGTGGGCAGCACCTCATGAAAAGTGAGCAGGACATCAGTGGGAGTCGGCAGAACATGAGTGGGAGTGTTCAGAACATTAGTAGTAGTGTGCAGGACACTAGTGGGAGTGTGCAGGACGTGATAAAAAGTGTGCAGGACATCAGTGGGAGTGTGCAGGACATTAGTGGTAGTGTGCATGACGTCATAGGTAGTATGCAGGACATTAGTAGTAGTGTGCATGACGTCATAGATAGTGAGCAGGACATCAGTGGGAGTGTGCAGGACATTAGTGGGAGTGGGCAGCACCTCATAAAAAGTGTGCAGGACATCAGTGGGAGTCGGCAGAACATGAGTGGGAGTGTTCAGAACATTAGTAGGAGTGTGCAGGACATTAGTGGGAGTGTGCAGGACGTGATAAAAAGTGTGCAGGACATCAGTGGGAGTGTGCAGGACATTAGTGGGAGTGGGCAGGACGTCATAGACAGTGTGCAGGACATCAGTGGGAATGTGCAGGACATCAGTGGGAGTGGGCAGGACAATAGTGGGAGTCTGCAGCACATCAGTGGGAGTGTTCAGGACATTAGTGGGAGTGTGCAGGACATTAGTGGTAGTGTGCATGACATCATAGATAGTGAGCAGGTCATTAGTGGGAGTGTGCAGGACATTAGTGGGAGTGTGCAGGACGTGATAGAAAGTGTGCAGGACATCAGTGGGAGTGTGCAGGACATTAGTGGGAGTGGGCAGGACGTCATAGACAGTGTGCAGGACATCAGTGGGAATGTGCAGGACATCAGTGGGAGTGGGCAGGACATTAGTGGGAGTCTGCAGCACATCAGTGGGAGTGTTAAGGACATTAGTGGGAGTGTGCAGGACGTGATAGAAAGTGTGCAGGACATCAGTGGGAGTGTGCAGGACATTAGTGGGAGTGTGCAGGACATCAGTGGGAGTGTGCAGGACATCAGTGGGAGTGTGCATGACATTAGTGGGAGTGTACAGGACATTAGTGGGAGTGTGCATGACCTTATAGAAAGAATGCATTACATCAGTGGGAGTGTGCAGGAAATTAGTGGGAGCGTGCAAGACTTAAAATAAAGTGTGCAGGACATCAGTGGGAGTGTGCAGGACATTAGTGGGAGTGTGCAGGACATTAGTGGGAGTGTGCAGGACGTCATAGATAGTGAGCAGGACATCAGTGGGAGTGTTCAGGACATTAGTGGTAGTGTGCAGGACATTAGTGGTAGTGTGCATGACGTCATAGATAGTGAGCAGGACATCAGTGGGAGTGTGCAGGGCATTAGTGGGAGTGGGCAGAACATTAGTAGGAGTGTGTAGGACACTAGTGGGAGTGTGCAGGACGTGATAAAAAGTGTGCAGGACATCAGTGGGAGTGTGCAGGACATTAGTGGGAGTCTACAGAACATGAGTGGGAGTGTTCAGAACATTAGTAGGAGTGTGCAGGACACTAGTGGGAGTGTGCAGGACGTGATAAATAGTGTGCAGGACATCAGTGAAAGTGGGCAGCACCTCATAAAAAGTGAGCAGGACATCAGTGGGAGTGTGCAGGACATTGGTGGGATTGTGCAGGACATTAGTGGGAGTGTGCAGGACATTAGTGGGAGTGTGCAGGACGTGATAGAAAGTGTGCAGGACATTAGTGGGAGTGTGCAGCACATCAGTGGGAGTGTGCAGGACATTAGTGGGAGTGTGCAGGACATTAGTGGGAGTGTGCATGACGTCATAGATAGTGAGCAGGACATCAGTGGGAGTGTGCAGGTCATTAGTGGGAGTGGGCAGCACCTCATAAAAAGTGTGCAGGACATCAGTGGGAGTCGGCAGAACATGAGTGGGAGTGTTCAGAACATTAGTAGGAGTGTGCAGGACATTAGTGGGAGTGTGCAGGACGTGATAGAATGTGTGCAGGACATCAGTGGGAGTGTGCAGGACATCACTGGGAGTGGGCAGGACGTCATAGACAGTGTGCAGGACATCAGTGGGAATGTGCAGGACATCAGTGGGAGTGGGCAGGTCATTAGTGGGAGTCTGCAGCACATCAGTGGGAGTGTTCAGGACATTAGTGGGAGTGTGCAGGACATCAGTGGGAGTGTGCAGGACATCAGTGGGAGTGTTCAGGACATCAGTGGGAGTGTTCAGGACATCAGTGAGAGTCTGCAGCACATCAGTGGGAGTGTTCAGGACATTAGTGGGAGTGTGCAGGACATTAGTGGGAGTGTGCAGGACGTCATAAAAAGTGTGCAGGACAACAGTGGTAGTGTGCAGGACATTAGTGGGAGTGGGCAGCACCTCAAATAAAGTGTGCAGGACATCAGTGGGAGTGTTCAGGACATTAGTGGTAGTGTGCAGGACATTAGTGGTAGTGTGCAGGACGTCATAGATAGTGAGCAGGACATCAGTGGGAGTGTTCAGGACATTAGTGGTAGTGTGCAGGACATTAGTGGTAGTGTGCATGACGTCATAGATAGTGAGCAGGACATCAGTGGGAGTGTGCAGGACATTAGTGGGAGTGGGCAGAACATTAGTAGGAGTGTGTAGGACACTAGTGGGAGTGTGCAGGACGTGATAAAAAGTGTGCAGGACATCAGTGGGAGTGTGCAGGACATTAGTGGGAGTCTACAGAACATGAGTGGGAGTGTTCAGAACATTAGTAGGAGTGTGCAGGACACTAGTGGGAGTGTGCAGGACGTGATAAAAAGTGTGCAGGACATCAGTGGAAGTGGGCAGCACCTCATAAAAAGTGAGCAGGACATCAGTGGGAGTCGGCAGAACATGAGTGGGAGTGTTCAGAACATTAGTAGGAGTGTGCAGGACACTAGTGGGAGTGTGCAGGACGTGATAAAAAGTGTGCAGGACATCAGTGGGAGTGTGCAGGACATTAGTGGTAGTGTGCATGACGTCATAGGTAGTATGCAGGACATTAGTGGTAGTGTGCATGACGTCATAGATAGTGAGCAGGACATCAGTGGGAGTGTGCAGGACATTAGTGGGAGTCTACAGTACATGAGTGGGAGTGTTCAGAACATTAGTAGGAGTGTGCAGGACACTAGTGGGAGTGTGCAGGACGTGATAAAAAGTGTGCAGGACATCAGTGGGAGTGTGCAGGACATTAGTGGGAGTGGGCAGGACGTCATAGACAGTGTGCAGGACATCAGTGGGAATGTGCAGGACATCAGTGGGAGTGGGCAGGACAATAGTGGGAGTCTGCAGCACATCAGTGGGAGTGTTCAGGACATTAGTGGGAGTGTGCAGGACATTAGTGGTAGTGTGCATGACGTCATAGATAGTGAGCAGGACATCAGTGGGAGTGTGCAGGACATTAGTGGGAGTGTGCAGGACGGGATAGAAAGTGTGCAGGACATCAGTGGGAGTGTGCAGGACATTAGTGGGAGTGGGCAGGACGTGATAGAATGTGTGCAGGACATCAGTGGGAGTGTGCAGGACATCAGTGGGAGTGTGCAGGACATCAGTGGGAGTGTTCAGGACATTAGTGGGGGTGTGCAGGACATTAGTGGGAGTGTGCAGGACGTCATAGAAAGTGTGCAGGACATCAGTGGGAGTGTGCAGGACATTAGTGGGAATGTGCAGGACATCAGTGGCAGTGGGCAGCACCTCATAGAAAGTGTGCAGGACATTAGTGGGAGTGTTCAGGACATTAGTGGGAGTGTGCAGGACATTAGTGGGAGTGTGCAGGACATTAGTGGGAGTGGTCAGGACATTAGTGGGAGTGTGCAGCACATTAGTGGGAGTCTACAGAACATGAGTGGGAGTCGGCAGAACATGAGTGGGAGTGTTCAGAACATTAGTAGGAGTGTGCAGGACACTAGTGGGAGTGTGCAGGACGTGATAAAAAGTGTGCAGGACATCAGTGGAAGTGGGCAGCACCTCATAAAAAGTGAGCAGGACATCAGTGGGAGTGTTCAGGACATTAGTGGTAGTGTGCAGGACATTAGTGGTAGTGTGCATGACGTCATAGATAGTGAGCAGGACATCAGTGGGAGTGTGCAGGGCATTAGTGGGAGTGGGCAGAACATTAGTAGGAGTGTGTAGGACACTAGTGGGAGTGTGCAGGACGTGATAAGAAGTGTGCAGGACATCAGTGGGAGTGTGCAGGACATTAGTGGGAGTCTACAGTACATGAGTGGGAGTGTTCAGAACATTAGTAGGAGTGTGCAGGACATTAGTGGGAGTGTGCAGGACGTGATAAAAAGTGTGCAGGACATCAGTGGGAGTGTGCAGGACATTAGTGGGAGTGGGCAGCACCTCATAGAATGTGTGCAGGACATCAGTGGGAGTGTTCAGGACATTAGTGGGAGTGTGCAGGACATTAGTGGGAGTGTGCAGCACATTAGTGGGAGTGTGCAGGACATCAGTGGAAGTGGGCAGCACCTCATAAAAAGTGAGCAGGACATCAGTGGGAGTCGGCAGAACATTAGTGGGAGTGTGCAGCACATCAGTGTAAGTGTTCAGGACATTAGTGGGAGTGTGCAGGACGTGATAGAAAGTGTGCAGGACATCAGTGGGAGTGGGCAGCACCTCATAGAAAGTGGGCGGGACATCAGTGGGAGTGGGCAGGACATTAGTGGGAGTGTTCAGGACATTAGTGGTAGTGTGCATGACGTCATAGATAGTGAGCAGGACATCAGTGGGAGTGTGCAGGACATTAGTGGGAGTGGGCAGAACATGAGTGCAGGACATCAGTGGGAGTGTTCAGGACACTAGTGGGAGTGTGCAGGACGTGATAAAAAGTGTGCAGGACATCAGTGGGAGAGTGCAGGACATTAGTGGGAGTCCACAGAACATGAGTGGGAGTGTTCAGAACATTAGTAGGAGTGTGCAGGACATTAGTGGGAGTGTGCAGGGCGTGATAGAAAGTGTGCAGGACATCAGTGGGAGTGTGCAGGACATCAGTGGGAGTGTTCAGGACATCAGTGAGAGTCTGCAGCACATCAGTGGGAGTGTTCAGGACATTAGTGGGAGTGTGCAGGACATTAGTGGGAGTGTGCAGGACGTCATAAAAAGTGTGCAGGACATCAGTGGGAGTGTGCAGGACATTAGTGGGAGTGGGCAGGACGTCATAGACAGTGTGCAGGACATCAGTGGGAATGTGCAGGACATCAGTGGGAGTGGGCAGGACAATAGTGGGAGTCTGCAGCACATCAGTGGGAGTGTTCAGGACATTAGTGGGAGTGTGCAGGACATTAGTGGTAGTGTGCATGACATCATAGATAGTGAGCAGGTCATTAGTGGGAGTGTGCAGGACGTTAGTGGGAGTGTGCAGGACGTGATAGAAAGTGTGCAGGACATCAGTGGGAGTGTGCAGGACATTAGTGGGAGTCTACAGTACATGAGTGGGAGTGTTCAGAACATTAGTAGGAGTGTGCAGGACACTAGTGGGAGTGTGCAGGACGTGATAAAAAGTGTGCAGGACATCAGTGGAAGTGGGCAGCACCTCATAAAAAGTGAGCAGGACATCAGTGGGAGTCGGCAGAACATGAGTGGGAGTGTTCAGAACATTAGTAGGAGTGTGCAGGACACTAGTGGGAGTGTGCAGGACGTGATAAAAAGTGTGCAGGACATCAGTGGGAGTGTGCAGGACATTAGTGGTAGTGTGCATGACGTCATAGGTAGTATGCAGGACATTAGTGGTAGTGTGCATGACGTCATAGATAGTGAGCAGGACATCAGTGGGAGTGTGCAGGTCATTAGTGGGAGTGGGCAGCACCTCATAAAAAGTGTGCAGGACATCAGTGGGAGTCGGCAGAACATGAGTGGGAGTGTTCAGAACATTAGTAGGAGTGTGCAGGACATTAGTGGGAGTGTGCAGGACATCAGTGGGAGTGTGCAGGACATTAGTGGGAGTGGGCAGGACGTCATAGACAGTGTGCAGGACATCAGTGGGAATGTGCAGGACATCAGTGGGAGTGGGCAGGACAATAGTGGGAGTCTGCAGCACATCAGTGGGAGTGTTCAGGACATTAGTGGGAGTGTGCAGGACATTAGTGGTAGTGTGCATGACATCATAGATAGTGAGCAGGTCATTAGTGGGAGTGTGCAGGACATTAGTGGGAGTGTGCAGGACGTGATAGAAAGTGTGCAGGACATCAGTGGGAGTGTGCAGGACATTAGTGGGAGTGGGCAGGACGTCATAGACAGTGTGCAGGACATCCGTGGGAATGTGCAGGACATCAGTGGGAGTGGGTAGGACATTAGTGGGAGTCTGCAGCACATCAGTGGGAGTGTGCAGGACATTAGTGGGAGTGTGCAGGACATTAGTGGGAGTGTGCAGCACATCAGTGGGAGTGTTCAGGACATTAGTGGGAGTGTGCAGGACATCAGTGGGAGTGTGCAGGACATTAGTGGGAGTGTGCAGGACATTAGTGGGAGTGTGGAGGACATTAGTGGGAGTGTGCAGGACATTAGTGGGAGTGTGCAGGACATTAGTGGGAGTGGGCAGGACATCAGTGGGAGTGTTCAGGACATTAGTGGGAGTGTGCAGGACGTGATAGAAAGTGTGCAGGACATCAGTGGGAGTGTGCAGGACATTAGTGGGAGTGGGCAGGACATTAGTGGGAGTGTGCAGGACGTCATAGATAGTGAGCAGGACATCAGTGGGAGTGCGCAGGACATTAGTGGGAGTGCCCAGGACATTAGTGGGAGTGTGCAGGACATTAGAGGGAGTGTGCAGGACATTAGTGGGAGTGGGCAGGACAATAGTGGGAGTGTGCAGGACATTGGGGAGTGTGCAGGACGTCATAGACAGTGTGCAGGACATCAGTTGGATTGTGCAGGACATTAGTGGGAGTGTGCAGGACGTCATAGACAGTGTGCAGGACATCAGTGGGAGTGTGCAGGACATTAGTGGGAGTGTGCAGGACATTAGTGGGAGTGTGCAGCACATCAGTGGGAGTGTTCAGGACATTAGTGGGAGTGTGCAGGACATTAGTGGGAGTGTGCAGGACGTGATAGAAAGTGTGCAGGACATTAGTGGGAGTGTGCAGGACATTAGTGGGAGTGTGCAGGACGTGATAGAAAGTGTGCAGGACATCAGTGGGAGTGTGCAGGACATTAGTGGGAGTGGGCAGGACGTCATAGACAGTGTGCAGGACATCAGTGGGAGTGGGCAGGACATTAGTGGGAGTGTGCAGGACATTAGTAGGAGTGTGCAGGACATTAGTGGGAGTGTGCAGGACATTAGTGGGAGTGTGCAGGACGTCAAAGAAAGTGTGTAGGACATCAGTGGGAGTGGGCAGGACATTAGTGGGAGTGTGCAGGACATTAGTGGGAGTGTGCAGGACATTAGTGGGAGTGTGCAGGACATTAGTGGGAGTGTGCAGGACATTAGTGGGAGTGGGCAGGACATTAGTGGGAGTGTTCAGGACATTAGTGGGAGTGTGCAGGACATTAGTGGGAGTGTGCAGGACGTCATAGAAAATGTGCAGGACATCAGTGGGAGTGGGCAGGACATTAGTGGGAGTGTGCAGGACATTAGTGGGAGTGTGCAGAACATTAGTGGGAGTGTGCAGGACATTAGTGGGAGTGTGCAGGACATCAGTGGGAGTGTGCAGGACATTAGTGGGAGTGTGCAGGACATTAGTGGGAGTGTGCAGGACATTAGTGGGAGTGTGCAGGACATTAGTGGGAGTGTGGAGGACGTCATAGAAAGTGTGCAGGACATTAGTGGGAGTGGGCTGGACGTCACAGAAAGTGTGCAGGACATCAGTGGTAGTGTGCAGGACATCATTGGTAGTGTGCAGGACATTAGTGGGAGGGTGCAGGACATTAGTGGGAGTGTGCAGGACATTAGTGGGAGTGTGCAGGACATTGGTGAGAGTGTGCAGGACATCAGTGGGAGTGTGCAGGACATTAGTGGGAGTGTGCAGGACATTAGTGGGAGTGTGCAGGACATTAGTGGGAGTGTGCAGGACATTAGTGGGAGTGTGCAGGACATTAGTGGGAGTGTGCAGGACGTCATAGATAGTGAGCAGGACATCAGTGGGAGTGTGCAGGACATTAGTGGGAGTGTGCAGCACATCAGTGGGAGTGTTCAGGACATTAGTGGGAGTGTGCAGGACGTGATAGAAAGTGTGCAGGACATTAGTGGGAGTGGGCAGCACCTCATAGAAAGTGTGCGGGACATCAGTGGGAGTGTGCAGGACATTAGTGGGAGTGTTCAGGACATTAGTGGGAGTGTGCACGACGTTGTAGAAAGTGTGCAGGACATCGATGGGAGTGTGCAGGACATTAGTGGGAGTGTTCAGGACATTAGTGGGAATGCGCAGGACATTAGTGGGAGTGTGCAGGACGTGATAAAAAGTGTGCAGGACATCAGTGGGAGTGTGCAGGACATTAGTGGGAGTCTACAGAACATGAGTGGGAGTGTTCAGAACATTAGTAGGAGTGTGCAGGACACTAGTGGGAGTGTGCAGGACGTGATAACGAGTGTGCAGGACATCAGTGGAAGTGGGCAGCACCTCATAAAAAGTGAGCAGGACATCAGTGGTAGTGTGCAGGACATTAGTGGGAGTGGGCATGACGTGACGTCAGGACATCAGTGTGAGTGTGCAGGACATTAGTGGGAGTGGGCAGCACCTCATAGAAAGTGTGCGGGACATCAGTGGGAGTGTGCAGGACATCAGTGGGAGTGTTCAGGACATTAGTGGTAGTGTGCAGGACATTAGTGGTAGTGTGCATGACGTCATAGATAGTGAGCAGGACATCAGTGGGAGTGTGCAGGACATTAGTGGGAGTGGGCAGAACATCAGTAGGAGTGTGTAGGACACTAGTGGGAGTGTGCAGGACGTGATAAAAAGTGTGCAGGACATCAGTGGGAGTGTGCAGGACATTAGTGGGAGTCTACAGAACATGAGTGGGAGTGTTCAGAACATTAGTAGGAGTGTGCAGGACACTAGTGGGAGTGTGCAGGACGTGATAAAAAGTGTGCAGGACATCAGTGGAAGTGGGCAGCACCTCATAAAAAGTGAGCAGGACATCAGTGGGAGTGTTCAGGACATTAGTGGTAGTGTGCAGGACATTAGTGGTAGTGTGCATGACGTCATAGATAGTGAGCAGGACATCAGTGGGAGTGTGCAGGACATTAGTGGGAGTGGGCAGAACATTAGTAGGAGTGTGTAGGACACTAGTGGGAGTGTGCAGGACGTGATAAAAAGTGTGCAGGACATCAGTGGGAGTGTGCAGGACATTAGTGGGAGTCTACAGTACATGAGTGGGAGTGTTCAGAACATTAGTAGGAGTGTGCAGGACACTAGTGGGAGTGTGCAGGACGTGATAAAAAGTGTGCAGGACATCAGTGGAAGTGGGCAGCACCTCATAAAAAGTGAGCAGGACATCAGTGGGAGTCGGCAGGACATTAGTGGTAGTGTGCATGACGTCATAGGTAGTATGCAGGACATTAGTGGTAGTGTGCATGACGTCATAGATAGTGAGCAGGACATCAGTGGGAGTGTGCAGGTCATTAGTGGGAGTGGGCAGCACCTCATAAAAAGTGTGCAGGACATCAGTGGGAGTCGGCAGAACATGAGTGGGAGTGTTCAGAACATTAGTAGGAGTGTGCAGGACATTAGTGGGAGTGTGCAGGACGTGATAAAAAGTGTGCAGGACATCAGTGGGAGTGTGCAGGACATTAGTGGGAGTGGGCAGGACGTCATAGACAGTGTGCAGGACATCAGTGGGAATGTGCAGGACATCAGTGGGAGTGGGCAGGACAATAGTGGGAGTCTGCAGCACATCAGTGGGAGTGTTCAGGACATTAGTGGGAGTGTGCAGGACATTAGTGGTAGTGTGCATGACATCATAGATAGTGAGCAGGTCATTAGTGGGAGTGTGCAGGACATTAGTGGGAGTGTGCAGGACGTGATAGAATGTGTGCAGGACATCAGTGGGAGTGTGCAGCACATCAGTGGGAGTGTTCAGGACATTAGTGGGAGTGTGCAGGACATCAGTGGGAGTGTGCAGGACATCAGTGGGAGTGTTCAGGACATTAGTGGGAGTGTGCAGACGTCATAGATAGTGTGAGCAGGACATCAGTGGGAGTGTGCAGAACATGAGTGGGAGTGTTCAGAACATTAGTAGGAGTGTGCAGGACACTAGTGGGAGTGTGCAGGACGTGATAAAAAGTGTGCAGGACATCAGTGGAAGTGGGCAGAACATGAGTGGGAGTGTTCAGAACATTAGTAGGAGTGTGTAGGACACTAGTGGGAGTGTGCAGGACGTGATAGATAGTGAGCAGGACATCAGTGGGAGTGTGCAGGACATTAGTGGGAGTGTGCAGGACGTCATAGGTAGTGTGCAGGACATTAGTGGTAGTGTGCATGACGTCATAGATAGTGAGCAGGACATCAGTGGGAGTGTGCAGGACATTAGTGGGAGTGGGCAGCACCTCATAAAAAGTGTGCAGGACATCAGTGGGAGTCGGCAGAACATGAGTGGGAGTGTTCAGAACATTAGTAGGAGTGTGCAGGACATTAGTGGGAGTGTGCAGGACGTGATAGAAAGTGTGCAGGACATCAGTGGGAGTGTGCAGGACATTAGTGGGAGTGTGCAGGACGTCATAGATAGTGTGCAGGTCATCAGTGGGAGTGTGCAGGTCATCAGTGGGAGTGTGCAGGACATTAGTGGGAGTGTGCAGGACGTCATAGATAGTGTGCAGGTCATCAGTGGGAGTGTGCAGGACATTAGTGGGAGTGTGCAGGACGTCATAGATAGTGTGCAGGTCATCAGTGGGAGTGTGCAGGACATTAGTGGGAGTGTGCAGGTCATCAGTGAGAGTGTGCAGGACATCAGTGAGAGTGTGCAGGACATCATAGATAGTGAGCAGGAGGACATCCCGGTGGGAGTGTGCAGGACATTAGTGGGAGTGGGCAGGACGTCATAGAAAGTGTGCAGGACATCAGTGGGAGTGTGCAGGACATTAGTGGGAGTGTGCAGGACGTCAGTGGGAGTGTGCAGGACATTAGTGGGAGTGTGCAGGACGTCAGTGGGAGTGTGCAGGACATTAGTGGGAGTGGGCAGGACGTCATAGAAAGTGTGCAGGACATCAGTGGGAGTGTGCAGGACATTAGTGGTAGTGTGCAGGACATCATAGAAAGTGTGCAGGACATCAGTGGGAGTGTGCAGGACATTGGTGGGAGTGCAGGACATTAGTGGGAGTGTGCAGGACATCAGTGGGAGTGTGCAGGACATTAGTGGGAGTGTGCAGGACGTCATAGAAAGTGAGCAGGACATCAGTGGGAGTGTGCAGGACATTAGTGGGAGTGCAGGACGTCATGGGGAGTGTGCAGGACATCGGTGGGGAGTGTGCAGGACATTGGTGGGAGTGTGCAGGACATTGGTGGGAGTGTGCAGGACATTAGTGGGAGTGTGCAGGACATTAGTGGGAGTGTGCAGGACGATAGAAAGTGTGCAGGACATCAGTGGGAGTGTGTAGGACATTAGTGGGAGTAAGCAGGACGTCATAGAAAGCGGGCAGGACATCAGTGGGAGTGTGCAGGACATCAGTGGGAGTGGGCAGGACAACATCAGTGGGAGTCTGCAGCACATCAGTGGGAGTGTGCAGGACATTGGTGGGAGTGTGCAGGACATCAGTGGGAGTGTGCAGGACATCAGTGGGAGTGTGCAGGACATTAGTGGGAGTGTGCAGGACATCAGTGGGAGTGTGCAGGACATCAGTAGTGGTGTGCAGGACATTGGTGGGAGTGTGCAGGACATTAGTGGGAGTGCAGGACGTGATAGAAAGTGTGCAGGACATCAGTGGGAGTGTGCAGGACATTGGTGGAGTGGGCAGGACATCGTGGGAGGTGGACATCAGTGGTGTGCAGGACATCAGTGGGAGTGTGCAGGACATTGGTGGAGTGTGCAGGACATCAGTGGGAGTGTTCAGGACATTAGTGGTGTGCAGGACATTAGTGGGAGTGACGTCATAGAAAGTGTGCAGGACATAAATGGGTGTGTGCAGTACATTAGTGAGAGTGTGCAGGACATCAGTGGTAGTGTGCAGGACATTAGTGGGAGTGTGTAGGGCATCAGTGGGAGTGTGCAGGGCATTAGTGGGAGTGGGCAGGACATTAGTGGGAGTGTGCAGGACATTGGTGGGAGTGTGCAGACGTCATAGTAGTGTGCAGGACATCAGTGGGAAGTGTGCAGGACATTAGTGGGAGTGTGCAGGACATCAGTGGGAGTGTGCAGGACATTAGTGGGAGTGTGCAGGACATTAGTGGGAGTGTGCAGGACATCGGTGGGAGTGTGCAGCACATCAGTGGAGTGTGCAGGACATTGGTGGGAGTGTGAAGGACATCAGTGGGAGTGTGCAGGACATCAGTGGGAGTGTGCTGCCAATCTGTGGGAGTGTGCAGGACATTAGTGAGAGTGTGCAGGACATCAGTGGGAGTGTGCAGGACCTCATAGAAAGTGTGCAGGACATTAGTGGGAGTCGGCAGAACATGTGTGTGCAGAACATTAGTGGGTGTGCAGGTCATCAGTGGGAGTGTGCAGGACATTACTGGGAGTGTGCAGGACATCAGTGGGAGTGTGCAGGACATTAGTGGGAGTGTGCAGGACGTCATAGATAGTGTGCAGGTCATCAGTGAGAGTGTGCAGGACATTAGTGGGAGTGTGCAGGACGTCATAGATAGTGTGCAGGTCATCAGTGGGAGTGTGCAGGACATTAGTGGGAGTGTGCAGGACGTCATAGATAGTGTGCAGGACATCAGTGGGAGTGTGCAGGGCATCAGTGGGAGTGTGCAAGACATGAGTGGTAGTGTGCAGGACGTCATAGAAAGTGTGCAGGACATCAGTGGGAGTGTGCAGGACATTAGTGGGAGTGCGCAGGACATCGGTGGGAGTGTGCAGGACATTAGTGGGAGTGTGCATGACGTCATAGTAGATAGTGTGCAGGACATCAGTGGGAGGTGCAGGACATTGGTGGGAGTGGGCAGGACATCAGTGGGAGTGTGCAGGACATCAGTGGGAGTGTGCAGGACATCAGTGGGAGTGTGCAGGACATCAGTGGGAGTGTGCAGGACATCAGTGGGAGTGTGCAGGACATTAGTGGGAGTGTGCAGGCACATCAGTGGGAGTGTGCAGGACATTAGTGGGAGTGTGCAGGACGTGATAGAAAGTGTGCAGGACATCAGTGGGAGTGCAGGACATTAGTGGGAGTGTGCAGGACATCAGTGGGAGTGTGCAGGACATCAGTGGGAGTGTGCAGGACATTGGTGGGAGTGTGCAGGACATCAGTGGGAGTGAGCAGGACATCAGTGGGAGTGTGCAGGACATTAGTGGGAGTGTGCAGGACATTAGTGGGAGTGTGGAGGACATTAGTGGGAGTATGCAGGACGTCATAGGAAGTGTACAGGACTTTAGATAGAGAGTGTGCAGGACATTAGTGGGAGTGTGCAGGACATTAGTGGGAGTGTGCAGGACGTCACAAAAAGTGTGCAGGACATCAGTGGGAGTGCAGGACATTAGTGGGAGTCTACAGGACATGAGTGGGAGTGTTCAGGACATTAGTGGGAGTGTGCAGGACATCAGTGGGAGTGTGCAGGACGTGATAAAAAGTGTGCAGGACATCAGTGGAAGTGGGCAGCACCTCATAAAAAGTGAGCAGGACATCAGTGGGAGTGTTCAGGAGATTAGTGGGAGTGTGCAGGACATAAGTGGGAGTGTGCAGGATGTCATAGAAAGTGTGTAGGACATCAGTGGGAGTGTGCAGGACGTCATAGATAGTGTGTAGGACATCAGTGGGAGTGTGCAGGGCATTAGTGGGAGTGTACAGGGCATTAGTGGGATTGTGCAGGACGTCATAGGTAGTGTGCAGGACATCAGTGGGAGTGTGCAGGACATCAGTGGGAGTGTGCAGGACATTAGTGGGAGTGTGCAGGACATTAGTGGGAGTGTGCAGGACATTAGTGGGAGTGTGCAGGACATTACTGTGAGTGTGCAGGACGTCATAAAAAGTGTGCAGGACATGAGTGGGAGTGTGCAGGACATTAGTGGGAGTGTGCAGGACGTCATAGATAGTGTGCAGGACATCAGTGGGACTGCGCAGGACATCAGTCGGAGTGTGCAGGACATTAGTGGGAGTGTGCAGGAC
This sequence comes from Aplectana chamaeleonis, assembly GCA_029168955.1. Taxonomy (NCBI): domain Eukaryota; kingdom Metazoa; phylum Nematoda; class Chromadorea; order Rhabditida; family Cosmocercidae; genus Aplectana; species Aplectana chamaeleonis. The sequence continues at coordinate 156,332 of JAPDOI010001329.1, forward strand.
GTCATAGATAGTGTGCAGGACATCAGTGGGACTGCGCAGGACATCAGTGGGAGTGTGCAGGACATTAGTGTGAATGTGCAGGACATCAGGGGCAGTGGGCAGCGCCTCATAGAAAGTGTGCAGGACATCAGTGGGAGTGGGCAGGAGATTAGTAGGAGGGTGGAGGACATTGGTGGGAGTGTGGAGGACATTAGTGGGAGTGTGCAGGACATCGGTGGTAGTGGGCAGGACATTAGTGGGAGTGTGCAGGACATCAGTGGGAGTGTGCAGGACATCAGTCGGAGTGTGCAGGACATTAGTCGGAGTGTGCAGGACATTATTGGGAGCGTGCAGGACATCAGTGGGAGTGTGCAGGACGTCATAGATAGTGAGCAGGACATTAGTGGGAGTTTGCAGGACATTAGTGGGAGCGGGCAGGACGTCATGGACAGTGTGCAGGACATTAGTGGGAGTGTGCAGGACATTAGTGGGAGTGTGCAGGACGTGATAGAAAGTGTGCAGGACATCAGTGGGAGTGTGCAGGACATTAGTGGGAGTGGGCAGCACCTCATAGAAAGTGTGCGGGACATCAGTGGGAGTGTGCAGCACATCAGTGGGAGTGTTCAGGTTATTAGTGGGAGTGTGCAGGACATTAGTGGGAGTGTGCAGGACGTCAAAGATAGTGAGCAGGACATTAGTGGGAGTTTGCAGGACATTAGTGGGAGTGGGCAGGACGTCATGGACAGTGTGCAGGACATCAGTGGTAGTGTGCAGGACATCAGTGGTTGCGTGCAGGACATTAGTGGGAGGGTGCAGGACATTAGTGGCAGTGTGCAGGACGTCATAGAAAGTGTGCAGGACATTAGTGGGAGTGTGCAAGACATTAGTGGCAGTGTGCAGGACGTGATAGAAAAGTGTGCAGGACATCAGTGGGAGTGTGCAGGACGTCATAAAAAGTGTGCAGGACATCAGTGGGAGTGTTCAGGACATTAGTGGTAGTGTGCAGGACATTAGTGGTAGTGTGCATGACGTCATAGATAGTGAGCAGGACATCAGTGGGAGTGTGCAGGACATTAGTGGGAGTGGGCAGAACATCAGTAGGAGTGTGTAGGACACTAGTGGGAGTGTGCAGGACGTGATAAAAGTGTGCAGGACATCAGTGGTAGTGTGCAGGACATTAGTGGGAGTCTACAGAACATGAGTGGGAGTGTTCAGAACATTAGTAGGAGTGTGCAGGACACTAGTGGGAGTGTGCAGGACGTGATAAAAAGTGTGCAGGACATCAGTGGAAGTGGGCAGCACCTCATAAAAAGTGAGCAGGACATCAGTGGGAGTGTTCAGGACATTAGTGGTAGTGTGCAGGACATTAGTGGTAGTGTGCATGACGTCATAGATAGTGAGCAGGACATCAGTGGGAGTGTGCAGGACATTAGTGGGAGTGGGCAGAACATCAGTAGGAGTGTGTAGGACACTAGTGGGAGTGTGCAGGACGTGATAAAAAGTGTGCAGGACATCAGTGGGAGTGTGCAGGACATTAGTGGGAGTCTACAGAACATGAGTGGGAGTGTTCAGAACATTAGTAGGAGTGTGCAGGACACTAGTGGGAGTGTGCAGGACGTGATAAAAAGTGTGCAGGACATCAGTGGAGGTGGGCAGCACCTCGATTAAAGTGCGCAGCACCTTAGTGGGAGTGTGCAGGACATTGGTGGGAGTGTTCAGAACATTAGTAGGAGTGTGCAGGACATTAGTGGGAGTGTGCAGGACGTGATAAAAAGTGTGCAGGACATCAGTGGGAGTGTGCAGGACTCGTGACAGGACATCAGTGGGAGTCGGCAGAACATGAGTGGGAGTGTTCAGAACATTAGTAGGAGTGTGCAGGACATTAGTGGGAGTGTGCAGGACGTGATAAAAAGTGTGCAGGACATCAGTGGAAGTGGGCAGCACCTCATAAAAAGTGAGCAGGACATCAGTGGGAGTCGGCAGAACATTAGAGGGAGTGTGCAGGACATTAGTGGGAGTGTGCAGGACATTAGTGGGAGTGTGCAGGACGTCATAGCAAGTGTGCAGGACCTCGTATAAAGTGCGCAGGACCTTAGCGGGAGTGTGCAGGAAGTCATAGAAAGTGAGCAGGACATCAGTGGGAGTGCGCAGGATATCAGTGGGAGTGTGAAGGACATTAGTGGGAGTGCGCAGGACATCAGTGGTGTGCAGGACATCAGTCGGAGTGTGCAGGACATTAGTGGGAGTGTGCAGGACGTCATAGATAGTGTGCAGGACATCAGTGGGACTGCGCAGGACATCAGTGGGAGTGTGCAGGACGTCATAGAAACTGTGCAGGACATTAGTGGGAGTGTGCAGGACGTCATAGATAGTGTGCAGGACATCAGTGGGACTGCGCAGGACATCAGTGGGAGTGTGCAGGACGTCATAGAAACTGTGCAGGACATCAGTGGGAGAGTGCAGAACATTAGTGGGAGTGGGCAGGATGTCATAAAAAGTGTGTAGGACATCAGTGGGAGTGTGCAGGACATTGGTGGGAGTGTGCAGGACATTAGTGGGAGTGTGCAGGACATTAGTGGGGGTGTGGAGCACATCAGTTGGAGTGTGCAGGACATCATTGGGAGTGTGCAGGGCATCAGTGGGAGTGCGCAGGACATTAGTGGGAGTGTGCAGGACATCATTGGGAGTGTGCAGGGCATCAGTGGGAGTGCGCAGGACATTAGTGGGAGTGTGCAGGACCTCATAGAAAGTGTGCAGGACATAAGTGGGAGTCTACAGTACATGAGTGGGAGTGTTCAGAACATTAGTAGGAGTGTGCAGGACACTAGTGGGAGTGTGCAGGACGTGATAAAAAGTGTGCAGGACATCAGTGGAAGTGGGCAGAACATGAGTGGGAGTGTTCAGAACATTAGTAGGAGTGTGCAGGACACTAGTGGGAGTGTGCAGGACGTGATAAAAAGTGTGCAGGACATCAGTGGAAGTGTGCAGGACATTAGTGGTAGTGTGCATGACGTCATAGGTAGTATGCAGGACAGTAGTGGTAGTGTGCATGACATAGATAGTGAGTGTGCAGGACATCAGTGGGAGTGTGCAGGACAGTGTGCAGGTCATTAGTGGGAGTGGGCAGCACCTCATAAAAAGTGAGCAGGACATCAGTGGGAGTCGGCAGAACATGAGTGGGAGTGTTCAGAACATTAGTAGGAGTGTGCAGGACATTAGTGGGAGTGTGCAGGACGTGATAAAAAGTGTGCAGGACATCAGTGGGAGTGTGCAGGACATTAGTGGGAGTGGGCAGGACGTCATAGACAGTGTGCAGGACATCAGTGGGAATGTGCAGGACATCAGTGGGAGTGGGCAGGACAATAGTGGGAGTCTGCAGCACATCAGTGGGAGTGTTCAGGACATTAGTGGGAGTGTGCAGGACATTAGTGGGAGTGTGCAGGACGTCATAGATAGTGAGCAGGACATTAGTGGGAGTGTGCAGGACATTAGTGGGAGTGTGCAGGACGTGATAGAAAGTGTGCAGGACATCAGTGGGAGTGTGCAGGACATCAGTGGGAGTGGGCAGGACGTCATAGACAGTGTGCAGGACATTATTGGGAGTGTGCAGGACGTGATAGAAAGTGTGCAGGACATCAGTGGGAGTGTGCAGGACATTAGTGGGAGTGGGCAGGACATTAGTGTGAATGTGCAGGACATCAGTGGCAGTGGGCAGCACCTCATAGAAAGTGTGCAGGACATTAGTGGGAGTGTTCAGGACATTAGTGGGAGTGTGCAGGACATTAGTGGGAGTGTGCAGGACATTAGTGGGAGTGTGCAGGACATTAGTGGGAGTGGGCAGGACGTCATAGAAAGTGTGCAGGACATTAGTGGGAGTGTTCAGGACATTAGTGGGAGTGTGCAGGACATCGATGGGAGTGCGCAGGACATTAGTGGGAGTGTTCAGGACATTAGTGGGAGTGTGCAGGACATTAGAGGGAGTGTGCAGGACATTAGTGGGAGTGGGCAGGACAATAGTGGGAGTGTTCAGGACATTAGTGGGAGTGTGCAGGACATTAGTGGGAGTGTGCAGGACGTCATAGAAAGTGTGAAGGACATCAGTGGGAGTGTGCAGGACATTAGTGGGAGTGGGCAGGACGTCATGGAGATTGTGCAGGACATCAGTGGGATTGTGCAGGACATTAGTGGGAGTGTTCAGGACATCAGTGGGAGTGTGCAGGACATTAGTGGGAGTGGGCAGAACATTAGTAGGAGTGTGTAGGACACTAGTGGGAGTGGGCAGCACCTCATAGAATGTGTGCAGGACATTAGTGGGAGTGTGCAGGACATTAGTGGGAGTGTTCAGGACATTAGTGGGAGTGTGCAGGACATTAGTGGGAGTGTGCACGACGTTGTAGAAAGTGTGCAGGACATCGATGGGAGTGTGCAGGACATTAGTGGGAGTGTTCAGGACATTAGTGGGAGTGTGCAGGACATTAGTGGGAGTGTGCAGGACATTAGTGGGAGTGTGCAGCACATCAGTGGGAGTGTGCAGGACATTAGTGGGAGTGTGCAGCACCTCATAGAAAGTGTGCAGGACATTAGTGGGAGTCGGCAGGACATTAGTGGGAGTGTGCAGGGCATCAGTGGGTGTGCGCAGGACATTAGAGAGAGTGTGCACGACCTCATAGAAAGTGTGCAGGACATCAGTGGGAGTGTACAGGGCATTAGTGGGATTGTGCAGGGCGTCATAGGTAGTGTGCAGGGCATTAGTGGGAGTGTGCAGGGCATCAGTAGATAGTGAGCAGGACATCAGTGGGAGTGTGCAGGACATTAGTGGGAGTGTGCAGGACATCAGTGGAAGTGGGCAGCACCTCATAGAAGTGTGCAGGACATCAGTGGGAGTCGGCAGAACATGAGTGGGAGTGTTCAGAACATTGGTAGGAGTGTGCAGGACATTAGTGGGAGTGTGCAGGACGTGATAAAAAGTGTGCAGGACATTAGTGGGAGTGTGCAGGACATTAGTGGGAGTGTGCAGGACATTAGTGGTAGTGTGCATGACGTCATAGGTAGTATGCAGGACATTAGTGGTAGTGTGCATGACGTCATAGATAGTGAGCAGGACATCAGTGGGAGTGTGCAGGACATTAGTGGGAGTGGGCAGCACCTCATAAAAAGTGTGCAGGACATCAGTGGGAGTCGGCAGAACATGAGTGGGAGTGTTCAGAACATTAGTAGGAGTGTGCAGGACATTAGTGGGAGTGTGCAGGACGTGATAAAAAGTGTGCAGGACATCAGTGGGAGTGTGCAGGACATTAGTGGGAGTGGGCAGGACGTCATAGACAGTGTGCAGGACATCAGTGGGAATGTGCAGGACATCAGTGGGAGTGGGCAGGACAATAGTGGGAGTCTGCAGCACATCAGTGGGAGTGTTCAGGACATTAGTGGGAGTGTGCAGGACATCAGTGGTAGTGTGCAGGACGTCATAGATAGTGAGCAGGATATTAGTGGGAGTGTGCAGGACATTAGTGGGAGTGTGCAGGACGACATAGACAGTGTGCAGGACATCAGTGGGAATGTGCAGGACATCAATGGGAGTGGGCAGCACCTCATAGAAAGTGTGCAGGACATCAGTGGGAGTGTGCAGGACATCAGTGGGAGTGTGCAGGACATTAGTGGGAGTGTGCAGGACATCAGTGGTAGTAAGCAGGACATTAATGGGAGTGTGCAGGACATTAGTGGGAGTGTGCAGGACATCAGTGGGAGTGTGCAGGACATTAGTGGGAGTGTGCAGGACATCATAGAAAGTGTGCAGGACATTAGTGGGTGTGCAGGACATTAGTGGGAGTGTGCAGGACATTAGTGGGAGTGTGCAGAACATTAGTGGGAGTGTGCAGGACATTGGTGGGAGTGTGCAGGACGTGATAGAAAGTGTGCAGGACATCAGTGGGAAGTGGGCAGCACCTCATTAAAGTGAGCAGGACATCAGTGGGAGTGTGCAGAACATGAGTGGGAGTGTACAGAACATTAGTAGGAGTGTGCAGGACATTCGTGGGAGTGTGCAGGACGTGATAAAAAGTGTGCAGGACATCAGTGGGAGTGTGCAGGTCATTAGTGGGAGTGGGCAGCACCTCATAAAAAGTGTGCAGGACATCAGTGGGAGTCGGCAGAACATGAGTGGGAGTGTTCAGAACATTAGTAGGAGTGTGCAGGACATTAGTGGGAGTGTGCAGGACGTGATAAAAAGTGTGCAGGACATCAGTGGGAGTGTGCAGAACATTAGTGGGAGTGGGCAGGACGTCATAGACAGTGTGCAGGACATCAGTGGGAATGTGCAGGACATCAGTGGGAGTGGGCAGGACAATAGTGGGAGTCTGCAGCACATCAGTGGGAGTGTTCAGGACATTAGTGGGAGTGTGCAGGACATTAGTGTGAATGTGCAGGACGTCATAGATACTGAGCAGGACATTAGTGGGAGTGTGCAGGACATTAGTGGGAGTGTGCAGGACGTGATAGAAAGTGTGCAGGACATCAGTGGGAGTGTGCAGGACATTAGTGGGAGTGGGCAGGACGTCATAGACAGTGTGCAGGACATCAGTGGGAATGTGCAGGACATCAGTGGGAGTGGGTAGGACATTAGTGGGAGTCTGCAGCACATCAGTGGGAGTGTGAAGGACATTAGTGGGAGTGTGCAGGACGTGATAGAAAGTGTGCAGGACATCAGTGGGAGTGTGCAGGATATTAGTGGGAATGTGCAGGACATCAGTGGCCGTGGGCAGCACCTCATAGAAAGTGTGCAGGACATTAGTGGGAGTGTGCAGGACATTAGTGGGAGTGTGCAGCACATTAGTGGGAGTGTTCAGGACATTAGTGGGAGTGTGCAGGACATTAGTGGGAGTGTGCAGGACATTAGTGGGAGTGTGCAGCACATCAGTGGGAGTGTTCAGGACATTAGTGGGAGTGTGCAGGACGTGATAGAAAGTGTGCAGGACATCAGTGGGAGTGTGCAGGACATTAGTGGGAGTGTTCAGGACATTAGTGGGAATGTGCCGGACATTAGTGGGAGTGTGCAGGACATTAGTGGGAGTGTGCAGGACATCAGTGGGAATGTGCAGGACATTAGTGGGAGTGGGCAGCACCTCATAGAATGTGTGCAGGACATTAGTGGGAGTGTTCAGGACATTAGTGGGAGTGTGCAGGACGTGGTAGAAAGTTTGCAGGACATCAGTGGGAGTGTGCAGGACATTAGTGGGAGTGGGCAGGACGTCATGGACAGTGTGCAGGACATCAGTGGGAATGTGCAGGACATTAGTGGGAGTGTGCAGGACATTAGTGGGAGTGTGCAGGACATTAGTGGGAGTGTGCAGGACATTAGTGGGAGTGGGCAGGACGTCATGGACAGTGTGCAGGACATCAGTGGGAATGTGCAGGACATTAGTGGGAGTGGGCAGCACCTCATAGAAAGTGTGCAGGACATTAGTGGGAGTGTTCAGGACATTAGTGGGAGTCTACAGTACATGAGTGGGAGTGTTCAGAACATTAGTAGGAGTGTGCAGGACGTGATAAAAAGTGTGCAGGACATCAGTGGAAGTGGGCAGCACCTCATAAAAAGTGAGCAGGACATCAGTGGGAGTCGGCAGAACATGAGTGGGAGTGTTCAGAACATTGGTAGGAGTGTGCAGGACATTAGTGGGAGTGTGCAGGACGTGATAAAAAGTGTGCAGGACATCAGTGGAAGTGGGCAGCACCTCATAAAAAGTGAGCAGGACATCAGTGGGAGTCGGCAGAACATGAGTGGGAGTGTTCAGAACATTGGTAGGAGTGTGCAGGACATTAGTGGGAGTGTGCACGACCTCATAGAAAGTGTGCAGCACATCAGTGGGAGTTTTCAGGACATTAGTGGGATTGTGCAGGACGTGATAGGTAGTGTGCAGGACATTAGTGGTAGTGTGCAGGACGTCATAGATAGTGAGCAGGACATTAGTGGGAGTGTGCAGGTCATTAGTGGGAGTGGGCAGCACCTCATAAAAGTGTGCAGGACAGCAGTGGCAGTCGGCAGAACATGAGTGGGAGTGTTCAGAACATTAGTAGGAGTGTGCAGGACATTAGTGGGAGTGTGCAGGACGTGATAAAAAGTGTGCAGGACATCAGTGGGAGTGTGCAGGACATTAGTGGGAGTGGGCAGGACGTCATAGACAGTGTGCAGGACATCAGTGGGAATGTGCAGGACATCAGTGGGAGTGGGCAGGTCATTAGTGGGAGTCTGCAGCACATCAGTGGGAGTGTTCAGGACATTAGTGGGAGTGTGCAGGACATCAGTGGGAGTGTGCAGGACATCATAGGAGTGAGCAGGACATTAGTGGGAGTGTGCAGGACATTAGTGGGAGTGTGCAGGACATCAGTGGGAGTGTGCAGGACATTAGTGGGAGTGAGCAGGACGTCATAGACAGTGTGCAGGACATCAGTGGGAATGTGCAGGACATCAGTGGGAGTGGGCAGGACAATAGTGGGAGTCTGCAGCACATCAGTGGGAGTGTTAAGGACATTAGTGGGAGTGTGCAGGACGTGATAGAAAGTGTGCAGGACATCAGTGGGAGTGTGCAGGACATTAGTGGGAATGTGCAGGACATCAGTGGCAGTGGGCAGCACCTCATAGAAAGTGTGCAGGACATTAGTGGGAGTGTGCAGGACATTAGTGGGAGTGTGCAGGACATTAGTGGGAGTGTGCAGGACATTAGTGGGAGTGTGCAGGACATTAGTGGGAGTGTGCAGCACATCAGTGGGAGTGTTCAGGACATTAGTGGGAGTGTGCAGGACGTGATAGAAAGTGTGCAGGACATCAGTGGGAGTGTGCAGGACATTAGTGGGAGTGTTCAGGACATTAGTGGGAATGTGCCGGACATTAGTGGGAGTGTGCAGGACATTAGTGGGAGTGTGCAGGACATTAGTGGGAGTGTGCAGGACATCAGTGGGAATGTGCAGGACATTAGTGGGAGTGGGCAGCACCTCATAGAATGTGTGCAGGACATTAGTGGGAGTGTTCAGGACATTAGTGGGAGTGTGCAGGACGTGGTAGAAAGTTTGCAGGACATCAGTGGGAGTGTGCAGGACATTAGTGGGAGTGGGCAGGACGTCATGGACAGTGTGCAGGACATCAGTGGGAATGTGCAGGACATTAGTGGGAGTGGGCAGCACCTCATAGAAAGTGTGCAGGACATTAGTGGGAGTGTGCAGGACATTAGTGGGAGTGGGCAGGACGTCATGGACAGTGTGCAGGACATCAGTGGGAATGTGCAGGACATTAGTGGGAGTGGGCAGGACATTAGTGGGAGTCTACAGTACATGAGTGGGAGTGTTCAGAACATTAGTAGGAGTGTGCAGGACGTGATAAAAAGTGTGCAGGACATCAGTGGAAGTGGGCAGCACCTCATAAAAAGTGAGCAGGACATCAGTGGGAGTCGGCAGAACATGAGTGGGAGTGTTCAGAACATTAGTAGGAGTGTGCAGGACACTAGTGGGAGTGTGCAGGACGTGATAAAAAGTGTGCAGGACATCAGTGGAAGTGGGCAGCACCTCATAAAAAGTGAGCAGGACATCAGTGGGAGTCGGCAGAACATGAGTGGGAGTGTTCAGAACATTAGTAGGAGTGTGCAGGACACTAGTGGGAGTGTGCAGGACGTGATAAAAAGTGTGCAGGACATCAGTGGGAGTGTGCAGGACATTAGTGGTAGTGTGCATGACGTCATAGGTAGTATGCAGGACATTAGTGGTAGTGTGCATGACGTCATAGATAGTGAGCAGGACATCAGTGGGAGTGTGCAGGTCATTAGTGGGAGTGGGCAGCACCTCATAAAAAGTGTGCAGGACATCAGTGGGAGTCGGCAGAACATGAGTGGGAGTGTTCAGAACATTAGTAGGAGTGTGCAGGACATTAGTGGGAGTGTGCAGGACGTGATAAAAAGTGTGCAGGACATCAGTGGGAGTGTGCAGGACATTAGTGGGAGTGGGCAGGACGTCATAGACAGTGTGCAGGACATCAGTGGGAATGTGCAGGACATCAGTGGGAGTGGGCAGGACAATAGTGGGAGTCTGCAGCACATCAGTGGGAGTGTTCAGGACATTAGTGGGAGTGTGCAGGACATTAATGGTAGTGTGCATGACATCATAGATAGTGAGCAGGTCATTAGTGGGAGTGTGCAGAACATTAGTGGGAGTGTGCAGGACGTGATAGAAAGTGTGCAGGACATCAGTGGGAGTGTGCAGGACGTCATAGACAGTGTGCAGGACATCAGTGGGAATGTGCAGGACATCAGTGGGAGTGGGTAGGACATTAGTGGGAGTCTGCAGCACATCAGTGGGAGTGTTAAGGACATTAGTGGGAGTGTGCAGGACGTGATAGAAAGTGTGCAGGACATCAGTGGGAGTGTGCAGGATATTAGTGGGAATGTGCAGGACATCAGTGGCCGTGGGCAGCACCTCATAGAAAGTGTGCAGGACATTAGTGGGAGTGTGCAGGACATTAGTGGGAGTGTGCAGGACATTAGTGGGAGTGTGCAGCACATTAGTGGGAGTGTTCAGGACATTAGTGGGAGTGCGCAGGACATTAGTGGGAGTGTGCAGGACATTAGTGGGAGTGTGCAGCACATCAGTGGGAGTGTTCAGGACATTAGTGGGAGTGTGCAGGACGTGATAGAAAGTGTGCAGGACATCAGTGGGAGTGTGCAGGACATTAGTGGGAGTGTGCAGGACATTAGTGGGAGTGTGCAGGACATTAGTGGGAGTGTGCAGGACATCAGTGGGAATGTGCAGGACATTAGTGGGAGTGTGCAGGACATTAGTGGGAGTGTGCAGGACATCAGTGGGAATGTGCAGGACATTAGTGGGAGTGGGCAGCACATCAGTGGGAGTGTTCAGGACATTAGTGGGAGTGTGCAGGACATTAGTGGGAGTGTGCAGGACGTGATAGAATGTGTGCAGGACATCAGTGGGAGTGTGCAGGACATTAGTGGGAGTGGGCAGGACGTCATGGACAGTGTGCAGGACATCAGTGGGAATGTGCAGGACATCAGTGGGAGTGTGCAGGACATTAGTGGGAGTCTACAGTACATGAGTGGGAGTGTTCAGAACATTAGTAGGAGTGTGCAGGACACTAGTGGGAGTGTGCAGGACGTGATAAAAAGTGTGCAGGACATCAGTGGGAGTCGGCAGAACATGAGTGGGAGTGTGCAGGACATTAGTGGGAGTGTGCAGGACATTAGTGGTAGTGTGCATGACATCATAGATAGTGAGCAGGTCATTAGTGGGAGTGTGCAGGACGTGATAGAAAGTGTGCAGGACATCAGTGGGAGTGTGCAGGACATTAGTGGGAGTGGGCAGGACGTCATAGACAGTGTGCAGGACATCAGTGGGAATGTGCAGGACATCAGTGGGAGTGGGCAGGACATTAGTGGGAGTCTGCAGCACATCAGTGGGAGTGTTCAGGACATTAGTGGGAGTGTGCAGGACATTAGTGGTAGTGTGCAGGACATCATAGAAAGTGTGCAGGACATTAGTGGGAGTGTTCAGAACATTAGTAGGAGTGTGCAGGACATTAGTGGGAGTGTGCAGGACATTAGTGGGAGTGGGCAGGACGTCATAGACAGTGTGCAGGACATCAGTGGGAATGTGCAGGACATCAGTGGGAGTGGGCAGGACATTAGTGGGAGTCTGCAGCACATCAGTGGGAGTGTTAAGGACATTAGTGGGAGTGTGCAGGACGTGATAGAAAGTGTGCAGGACATCAGTGGGAGTGTGCAGGACATTAGTGGGAATGTGCAGGACATCAGTGGCAGTGGGCAGCACCTCATAGAAAGTGTGCAGGACATTAGTGGGAGTGTGCAGGACATTAGTGGGAGTGTGCAGGACGTCATAGATAGTGAGCAGGACATCAGTGGGAGTGTTCAGGACATTAGTGGTAGTGTGCAGGACATTAGTGGTAGTGTGCAGGAAATTGGTGGGAGTGTTCAGGACATTAGTGGGAGTGTGCAGGACATTAGTGGGAGTGTGCAGGACGTGATAGAAAGTGTGCAGGACATCAGTGGGAGTGTGCAGGACATTAGTGGGAGTGTGCAGAACATTAGTGGGAGTGTGCAGGACATACGTGGGAGTGTGCAGGACGTCAGAGAAAATGTGCAGGACATCAGTGGTAATGTGCAGGACATTAGTGGGAGTGGGCAGGACATCAGTGGGAATGTGCAGGACATCAGTGGGATGTGCAGGACATTAGTGGGAGTGTGCAGCACGTCATAGAAAGTGTGCAGGACATCAGTGGGAGTGTGCAGGACATTAGTGGGTAGTGTGCAGGACATCATAGATGGGAGTGTGCAGGTCATTGAGTGGAGTGTGCAGGACGTGATAAAAAGTGTGCAGGACATCAGTGGGAGTGTGCAGGACATTAGTGGGAGTCTACAGAACATGAGTGGGAGTGTTCAGAACATTAGTAGGAGTGTGCAGGACACTAGTGGGAGTGTGCAGGACGTGATAAAAAGTGTGCAGGACATCAGTGGAAGTGGGCAGCACCTCATAAAAAGTGAGCAGGACATCAGTGGGAGTGTTCAGGACATTAGTGGTAGTGTGCAGGACATTAGTGGTAGTGTGCATGACGTCATAGATAGTGAGCAGGACATCCCAGTGGGAGTGTGCAGGACATTGGTGGGAGTGGGCAGGACGTCATGGGTGTGTGCGGGACATCAGTGGGAGTGTGCAGGACGTGATAAAAAGTGTGTGCAGGACATCAGTGGGAGTGTGCAGGACATTAGTGGGGAGTCTACAGAACATGAGTGGGAGTGTTCAGAACATTAGTAGGAGTGTGCAGGACACTAGTGGGAGTGTGCAGGACGTGATAAAAGTGTGCAGGACATCAGTGGAAGTGGGCAGCACCTCATAAAAGTGAGCAGGACATCAGTGGGAGTCGGCAGAACATGAGTTGGAGTGTTCAGAACATTAGTAGGAGTGTGCAGGACACTAGTGGGAGTGTGCAGGACGTGATAAAAAGTGTGCAGGACATCAGTGGGAGTGTGCAGGACATTAGTGGTAGTGTGCATGACGTCATAGGTAGTATGCAGGACATTAGTGGTAGTGTGCATGACGTCATAGATAGTGAGCAGGACATCAGTGGGAGTGTGCAGGTCATTAGTGGGAGTGGGCAGCACCTCATAAAAAGTGTGCAGGACATCAGTGGGAGTCGGCAGAACATGAGTGGGAGTGTTCAGAACATTAGTAGGAGTGTGCAGGACATTAGTGGGAGTGTGCAGGACGTGATAAAAAGTGTGCAGGACATCAGTGGGAGTGTGCAGGACATTAGTGGGAGTGGGCAGGACGTCATAGACAGTGTGCAGGACATCCCAGTGGGAATGTGCAGGACATCAGTGGGAGTGGGCAGGACAATAGTGGGAGTCTGCAGCACATCAGTGGGAGTGTTCAGGACATTAGTGGGAGTGTGCAGGACATTAGTGGTAGTGTGCATGACATCATAGATAGTGAGCAGGTCATTAGTGGGAGTGTGCAGGACATTAGTGGGAGTGTGCAGGACGTGATAGAAAGTGTGCAGGACATCAGTGGGAGTGTGCAGGACATTGGTGGGAGTGGGCAGGACGTCAGTGGGAGTGTGCAGGACATCAGTGGGAGTGTGCAGGACATCAGTGGGAGTGTGCAGGACATTAGTGGGAGTGTGCAGGACATTGGTGGGAAAGTGTGCAGGACATCAGTGGCCGTGTGCAGCACATCAGTGGGAGTGTGCAGGACATTATTGGGAGTGTGCAGGACGTGATAGAAAGTGTGCAGGACATCAGTGGGAGTGTGCAGGACATTAGTGGGAGTGGGCAGGACATTAGTGTGAATGTGCAGGACATCAGTGGCAGTGGGCAGGACATTAGTGGGAGTGTGCAGGACATTAGTGGGAGTGTGCAGGACATCAGTGGGAGTGTGCAGGACATTAGTGGGAGTGTGCAGGACATTAGTGGAGTGTGCAGGACATTGGTGGGAGTGTGCAGGACATCAGTGGGAGTGTGCAGGACATTAGTGGGAGTGTTCAGGACATTAGTGGGAGTGTGCAGGACATCGATGAGAGTGCGCAGGACATTAGTGGGAGTGTTCAGGACATTAGTGGGAGTGTGCAGGACATTAGTGGGAGTGTGCAGGACATTAGTGGGAGTGTGCAGCACATCAGTGGGAGTGTTCAGGACATTAGTGGGAGTGTGCAGGACATTAGTGGGAGTGTGCAGGACGTGATAGAAAGTGTGCAGAACATTAGTGGGAGCGGGCAGGACATGAGTGGGAGTGTGCAGGACATTGGTGGAGTGTGCAGGACATTAGTGGGAGTGTGCAGGACGTCATAGAAGTGAGCAAGACATCAGAGGGAAAGTGCAGGACATTAGTGGAAGTGCGCAGGACCTTAGTGGGAGTGCAGGACATTAGTGGGAGTGTGCAGGACGTCATAGACAGTGTGCAGGACATCAGTGGGAGTGTGCAGGACATCAGTGGGAGTGCAGGACATCAGTGGGAGTGTGAAGGATATCAGTGGGAGTGTGCAGGCCATCAGTGGTAGTATGCAGGACATTAGTGGCAGTGTGCACGACATAAGTGGTAATGTGCCGGACGTCATAGGAAGTGTGCAGGACATCAGTGGGAGTGTGCAGGACATTAGTGGGTGTGCAGGACATCATGGGAAGTGGTTGCAGTACATCATAATGGTAGAGCAGGACATCAGTGGGAGTGGGCAGGACATTAGTGGGAGTGTGCAGGACATTAGTGGTAGTGTGCAGGACATCAGTGGGAGTGTGCAGGACATCAGTGGGAGTGTGCAGGACATTGGTGGGAGTGTTCAGGACATTGGTGGGAGTGTGCAGGACACTGGTGGGAGTGTGCAGGACGTGATAGAAAGTGTGCAGGACATCAGTGGGAGTGTGCAGGACATTGGTGGGAGTGGGCAGGACATCATGGGAGTGTTCAGGACATTAGTGGGAGTGTGCAGGACATTGGTGGGAGTGTGCAGGACGTGATAGATAGTGTGCAGGACATCAGTGGGAGTGTGCAAGGACATCAGTGGGAGTGTTCAGGACATTAGTGGTAGTGTGCAGGACATTGGTGGTAGTGTGCATGACGTCATAGATAGTGTGCAGGACATCAGTGGGAGTGTGCAGGACATTAGTGGGAGTGTGCAGGACATTGGTGGGAGTGTGCAGGACGTCATAGAAGTGTGCAGGACATCAGTGGGAGTGTGCAGGACATTGGTGGGAGTGTGCAGCACATCAGTGGAAGTGTGCAGGACATTAGTGGGTGTGCAGGACATTAGTGGGAGTGTGCAGGACATGGTAGAATGTGTGCAGGACATTAGTGGGAGTGTAAAAGTGTGCAGGACATCCAGTGGGAGTGTTCAGGACATTAGTGGGAGTGTGCAGGACATTGGTGGGAGTGTGCATGACATCAGTGGGAGTGTGCAGGACATAGTGTGCAGGACATCCAGTGGGAGTGTGCAGGACATTGGTGGGTAGTGTGCAGGACATTAGTGGGAGTGTGCAGGACGTCATAGATAGTGTGCAGGACATCGTGGGAGTGTGCAGGACATCAGTGGGAGTGGGCAGCACCTCATAAAAGTGTGCAGGACATCAGTGGGAGTGTGCAGGACACATGAGTGGGAGTGTTCAGGACGTGATAGGAGTGTGCAGGACATCCCGGTGGGAGTGTGCAGGACGTCATAGAGTGTGCAGGACATCAGTGGGAGTGGGCAGGACATTAGTGGAGTGTGCAGGACATCAGTGGTAGTGTTCAGGACATTAGTGGTAGTGTGCAGGACATTAGTGGTAGTGTGCATGACATCATAGATGGGAGTGAGCAGGACATCAGTGGGAGTGTGCAGGACATGAGTGGGAGTGTTCAGAACATTAGTAGGAGTGTGCAGGGACACTAGTGGGAGTGTGCAGGACGTGATAAAAATTGGTGTGCAGGACATCGGTGGGAGTGTGCAGGACATTAGTGGGAGTGGGCAGAACATCCAGTGGGTAGTGTGCAGGACATTAGTGGGAATGTGCAGGACATCAGTGGGAGTGTGCAGGACATTAGTGTGGGAGTGTGCAGGACATCAGTGGAGTGTGCAGGACATTAGTGGGAGTGTGCAGGACGTGATAGAAAGTGTGCAGGAGTGTGCAGGACATTAGTGGGAATGTGCAGGACACTGGTGGGAGTGTGCGGGACGTGATATTAGTGGGGTGTGCAAGGACATTAGTGGAGTGTGCAGGACCTGTCATAGATAGTGAGCAGGACATCAGTGGGAGTGTTCAGGACATTAGTGGTAGTGTGCAGGACATTAGTGGTAGTGTGCATGACGTCATAGATAGTGAGCAGGACATCAGTGGGAGTGGGCAGGACATTAGTGGGAGTGGGCAGAACATCAGTAGGAGTGTGTAGGACACTAGTGGGAGTGTGCAGGACGTGATAAAAAGTGTGCAGAACATCAGTGGGAGTGTGCAGGACATTAGTGGGAGTCTACAGAACATGAGTGGGAGTGTTCAGAACATTAGTAGGAGTGTGCAGGACACTAGTGGGAGTGTGCAGGACGTGATAAAGAGTGTGCAGGACATCAGTGGAAGTGGGCAGCACCTCATAAAAAGTGAGCAGGACATCAGTGGGAGTGTTCAGGACATTAGTGGTAGTGTGCAGGACATTAGTGGTAGTGTGCATGACGTCATAGATAGTGAGCAGGACATCAGTGGGAGTGTGCAGGACATTAGTGGGAGTGGGCAGAACATCAGTAGGAGTGTGTAGGACACTAGTGGGAGTGTGCAGGACATGATAAAAAGTGTGCAGGACATCAGTGGGAGTGTGCAGCACATTAGTGGGAGTCTACAGAACATGAGTGGGAGTGTTCAGAACATTAGTAGGAGTGTGCAGGACACTAGTGGGAGTGTGCAGGACGTGATAAAAAGTGTGCAGGACATCAGTGGAAGTGGGCAGCACCTCATGAAAAGTGAGCAGGACATCAGTGGGAGTCGGCAGAACATGAGTGGGAGTGTTCAGAACATTAGTAGGAGTGTGCAGGACACTAGTGGGAGTGTGCAGGACGTGATAAAAAGTGTGCAGGACATCAGTGGGAGTGTGCAGGACATTAGTGGGAGTGGGCAGCACCTCATAAAAAGTGTGCAGGACATCAGTGGGAGTCGGCAGAACATGAGTGGGAGTGTTCAGAACATTAGTAGGAGTGTGCAGGACATTAGTGGGAGTGTGCAGGACGTGATAAAAAGTGTGCAGGACATCAGTGGGAGTGTGCAGGACATTTGTGGGAGTGGGCAGGACGTCATAGACAGTGTGCAGGACATCAGTGGGAGTGGGCAGGACAATAGTGGGAGTCTGCAGCACATCAGTGGGAGTGTGCAGGACATTAGTGGTAGTGTGCATGACATCATAGATAGTGAGCAGGTCATTAGTGGGAGTGTGCAGGACATTAGTGTGAGTGTGCAGGACGTGATAGAAAGTGTGCAGGACATCAGTGGGAGTGTGCAGGACATTAGTGGGAGTGGGCAGGACGTCATAGACAGTGTGCAGGACATCAGTGGGAATGTGCAGGACATCAGTGGGAGTGGGCAGGACATTAGTGGGAGTCTGCAGGACGTGATAGAAAGTGTGCAGGACATCGGTGGGAGAGTGCAGGACGTCATAGAAAGTGTGCAGGACATCAGTGGGAGTCAGCACCTCAGAAAGTGTGCAGGACATTAGTGGAGTGTGCAGAACGTCATAGATAGTGAGCAGGACATCAGTGGGAGTGTTCAGGACATTAGTGGTAGTGTGCATGACGTCATGTAGTGCAGGACATTAGTGGTAGTGTGCATGACGTCATAGATAGTGAGCAGGACATCAGTGGGAGTGTGCAGGAGATTAGTGGGAGTGGGCAGCACCTCATAAAAAGTGTGCAGGACATCAGTGGAGCCGGCAGAACATGAGTGGGAGTGTTCAGAACATTAGTAGGAGTGTGCAGGACATTAGTGGGAGTGTGCAGGACGTAATAAAAAGTGTGCAGGACATCAGTGGGAGTGTGCAGGACATTAGTGGGAGTGGGCAGGACGTCATAGACAGTGTGCAGGACATCAGTGGGAATGTGCAGGACATCAGTGGGAGTGGGCAGGACAATAGTGGGAGTCTGCAGCACATCAGTGGGAGTGTGCAGGACATTAGTGGGAGTGGGCAGCACCTCATAAAAAGTGTGCAGGACATCAGTGGGAGTCGGCAGAACATGAGTGGGAGTGTTCAGAACATTAGTAGGAGTGTGCAGGACATTAGTGGGAGTGTGCAGGACGTGATAAAAAGTGTGCAGGACATCAGTGGGAGTGTGCAGGACATTAGTGGGAGTGGGCAGGACGTCATAGACAGTGTGCAGGACATCAGTGGGAGTGGGCAGGACAATAGTGGGAGTCTGCAGCACATCAGTGGGAGTGTGCAGGACATTAGTGGTAGTGTGCATGACATCATAGATAGTGAGCAGGTCATTAGTGGGAGTGTGCAGGACATTAGTGTGAGTGTGCAGGACGTGATAGAAAGTGTGCAGGACATCAGTGGGAGTGTGCAGGACATTAGTGGGAGTGGGCAGGACGTCATCGACAGTGTGCAGGACATCAGTGGGAATGTGCAGGACATCAGTGGGAGTGGGCAGGACATTAGTGGGAGTCTGCAGGACGTGATAGAAAGTGTGCAAGACATCAGTGGGAATGTGCAGGACATCAGTGGCAGCGGGCAGCACCTCATAGAAAGTGTGCAGGACATTAGTGGGAGTGTGCAGAACGTCATAGATAGTGAGCAGGACATCAGTGGGAGTGTTCAGGACATTAGTGGTAGTGTGCATGACGTCATAGGTAGTATGCAGGACATTAGTGGTAGTGTGCATGACGTCATAGATAGTGAGCACTCAGACAATGGGGTGGACCGACCGCGGGCGAAAAATCGCGTTTCGTACCGACCGCGTGTCACTGTCGTACTGACCGCGGGCAAAAAATGCATTGCGTACCAAACGCGCGCATTTGCGTACTGACCGCGCAAACGAGATAGTGCACGCGGTCGATACGCCTGTGCTGCGTACCAGCCGCTCGCGGAATTCCATGGCGACGTACTGACCGCGCGCATTCATCTTTGCGCGCGGTCAGTACGGAATATGACTTTTCGCTGCGGTCAGTACGTGAGCACACGCAGTCAGTACGCAAGTGGTCGTGTTCGGTACGCAACTGTCCGCGTTCAGCACGCAAGCAAACTGCTCGCTGAGATCGGTTTGTCGGTCTGCGTGGTCGGTACGCAAGTTATCGCGTTCAGTACCCAATCGACCGCGTTCAGCACGCGAGCAGACTGGTGGGTGTGGTCGGTTTGTCAGTCTGCACGGTCAGTGCGCAGGTGTGCGCGTTCAGTACGCAATCGACCGCGTTCAGTACGCAAACAAACTGATCGGTGAGATCGATTTGTCAGTCTGCGCGGTCGGTACGCAAGTGATCGCGTTCAGTACCCAATCGACCGCGTTCAGCACGCGAGCAGACTGGTGGGTGTGGTCGGTTTGTCAGTCTGCACGGTCAGTGCGCAGGTGTGCGCGTTCAGTACGCAATCGACCGCGTTCAGTACGCAAACAAACTGATCGGTGAGATCGATTTGTCAGTCTGTGCGGTGGGAACGCAAGTGTTTGCGTTCAGTAAGCAATCGCCCGCATTCAGTACGCAAACAAACTGGTCGGTGAAATCAGTTTTTCAGTCTGTGCAGTTGGGACGCAAGTGTTTGCGTTCAGTACGCAATAGCGTGCGTTCACTACGCAAGCAAATTACTCGTTGAGATCGGTTTGTCGGTCTGCGCGGTCGGAACGCACGTGTGCGGGATCAGTACGCAATCGCCCACGTTCTGTGTGCAGGTGAACTCGTGAGAGTTGTACATAGGCAAGTGCACGTGCTTAGTTAACAACGGAATCCTGAGCTTTGCGCATTTAGTCTACCGCTTCATGGGAGGCAGGGCCTTCCTTGAAAAGTTTTGACTTTTTTTGTTCTTGTAGAGAGTCTGTTGGGTTGGTCTTCGTGACAACTGTGCCATCAAAACTGAGAATCCGACGGGAACCACTGATATGGAACAATTTTTTTTGACTATAACGGTTGCCAAATTCACAACTTTGTTCACACAAGTCTGGCTTCATCTATCCCAAGCCTATAACTCGTTTTCTTCAAAACAATCAGTGCTCATGAAAAAGTCCTGTTACTCGAGGAAGGAAAAACTACATGCACGGGCGTAGTGATCCTACTGATGGCCGGTTCTGAGTTTTTTCTGTGTTTTTCTCCTAGGCTCTTGCTGACTTTCGTCATAACGAGGGTCAAGCCTAGACATACGTGTATGTCGGACCCTAAAGGCAGGCTGACTTTCGTCATAACGAGGGTCAAGCCTAGACATACGTGTATGTCGGACCCTAAAGGCAGTGTTCACGATAAATTTCACTTCCGATATCTTCACGGATTACGGAAGGCCTGGTGCCCTATATAGCAAGGCATGCTTAAAGGCACTCTTCGCGATAAAAATCGCGTTTCTGTTTCTTTGCCTATCTTGAGACCGGTCCCATTCTGATTCCAAAGATGCTTCTGGAATCGTACAAGACCTTCTGGGAATGGAGTTATGGCCCTCAAAAATTGAGCTAGGGAAAATGGTGGACGAGTTGTCCGAGGCTTGTAATTTCCGTCTTTTGCAGCCAATGTATGCGAGCAGACCTGAGTAAAGAGAGAAGTTGAGAATGAAGGGAAGAACGGGGCTTTTGTTCGGAAACCCTAGCTCAACTCACGATTTCAAGTGTTCCTTTGTTCATGTCGAGGGGCGGGAAGAGGCGGGACTTGCCCACAGCGGCGGGGTTTGCCCACTTTTCTAAGCCGTTTTGCGGCTCCTGGGTAGCTTTTCGTCCCGTTTCTTCAACGCTGTTCTGCTTATGAGAGCCACGGGAAGCGTTTGTCATGAAAAATTCGAGGATGAAGTTTATCGCAAACAGTGCCTTCAAAAAGGACACGAAAGACGAGTTTTTGAGCAAAAATAGCCCCCTTGTTTTTTCGTTGATTTTTGAGCGTGGAGGAATTGACCGTTAGAAGTATGATACCTATCAGTGCAATGAAGCAATCAGCTCACTTATCAGCACTTCCTTGACTTGATCATTCCTTTGATCTGAGTCTTCATTTGTTCATTCCCAGGGGGCGGATCTGGGGCACCAGGCGTGTCTGGGACTCCAAAACGCTTGTTTGCAACCTTTTTTTGTCCGCTCCTGGCTTGTTTTCTACCGTTCTTTCGACACTGGGAGCAAGTCAACGAGGTTGATCATCGTGAACGCTGCCTTTAAGCATCCATTTTGATCACGAGCAATAAGCAGGAATTCAAAATTTTCCTTCAAACATCCAGGATGTCTTATCGAATGTCAGCTAACTGGATGCTGTGATAAATCAACACTGCCCTTGAATAATGTTTGGGCGAGAAAACAACAATGTACCATTCCTTCTGTAGTTGCGTGGTATTTATAGAGACCCTATCAGTTTATGTAGCGCCATGTGTAGAGCAGGAAAGACTTCTCATACAGTTACAACTGAAATTCCTCCATACTTCATACAATCATAGCATATAATCGCGCGGTCGATTGAATATTATTAATGCCAGCTTTGAGTTATCTGTGCATCGCATGATCTTTGGGCTATGAGAAAAAATCTACTTCGGATTTTCATATGCTCATATGCTACATATAGAGTGGATATTCACTAAATGATTCAGGTAACGCAAAATTAACTATACTTGTGAATCGAGGTCGCGATCTGGCGTAACAGTGGTGTAAATTGCTCAGAGTTGGTACGATACAACATGCTGATGTGAAGCAAGAAACCTTACCAACCGGTTACGTCCAACCTCAGGTGCAGGCAGGACCTGAGGTTATTTCGGTTCATGGTAGTCATCTAGTTCATTTCAGCAGTGGAAAAACTTAGCTTACCGTTGAGCATGTGCATCGGCAACGTATAATTGATATTCTGATTATGCTGACAAGCTTAACACGTGGGAGGCTACACTGCCCACAACCACTCTTTGATTTGGGGAGATGTTTGGATTTGCACCGACCAGAATTGAACTCTCTACCGAGATCTTTGTCACCTAAAACCTCTATGACCTTCTTGATCACCTCGTCACCGGGTACGCTAATGGCCACCTTATCGACTCTCCCCCTCCCCCTGACTCCCCCGGCGTGCCCGGAAAGTTATTTTAAAACTGCCAGTTTTATTTTAATCGCCGGAATTTTTCCTTACATAATCCCTTCCTTCCTTTCCTCTTTTTTCTGTCTCCTCCGTTCTACTTTCGCTTTCGACAACTCCTAACAAATTTTCTTTTCTCCTCTTATTCATCTTTGTGTTGTTGTGATACTTTTTCTTGCTATATCTTTCTATTTATTTATTTATTTACTAATTTATTCTCTTTCTTTCCTTCTTTTTTGTTTATTCTCTTTCTTTCCTTGTTTTTTTGATCTCTTTGTTTCTTTGAAGATTCTCACTCTTTCTCTCAATCTCGATCGTCTTGCTGTCCTTAATAGTACCATTTTCATCATCTCATTTTCTTGGTCTAGTCGTAGTTTTAGGTGGTTTTAGTAATGGTATTTGACATTTGATATCTTCGAGTTTTCCGAAACATAATGAAAAATACTGTTCGCGAGAACTCGTGAAAAAATTTTCTTTGTAAAAGGAGCTTATCTTTCGTGGGAAGAAATCTGAATATGTTTTCAACAAAACAGACACTAAAAAACCTCGTTTCAGCAGCTTGAACGGCTGACTTTAATTCATTGAAAAAAAGTTACTTAGAATCACAATCAACTAGTACATTCGGATCTCACGAGGGTTTGGAGAATAAATCACACAAGTAGTCACCTCACAGTACTATGAATTGAATCCCGAATAGGGGAACTAGGAAGAAGGCAAAGGAAGGAAATGCAAGAACAGATATCGATGGTGGGAAAATACAAGGAATGTCATCACAAGCTGAGAAAAGATTGTAAATGCCTCTCAATACGAAAGTTTTTGAGACTTGACAGCGGGGTGTATGCACGCACATGCGGCAAGTATAGATTGCTCCCATAAAAATGACGCGCATTAATGCTAAAAAAACCGTCCTTGATTAAAAGACTCACGAGTTTCCATCATGAAGATGTATATTTGGCCAACACTGGAGCAAAAGTGAATGAAACGAAAAAAAAACGTGCAAGCAAGGTAAAGCCATCTAATGCGGCAGGCCTTGGACAGCCAAATATCGTTTTCCTTATGATCATTAACTTAATTTTGAGCTAAACACGCGATAGGCTAAAAACGGCTAGCTTAGCGACCAGTGACTGTCTGGATCAGCCTTCCAAAATCATGATTTCTCTTGTCTACCCTCAGTATAGCATTTAATCTTTTCGAAAGTATTGGGTTGATGCATAATTATGAAACTTTTTTTAAAACACTTTCATTCAACAAAAACAAAAATAATATCTAATTAAAGGCAGTGTTAACGATGATTCTCGTTTCCAAGTTTTCCACTCAAAACAATGCGTTGGCTACCAAGTGTTACCAAAATCACAAAGAAACGGCGAGAAACGCACTAATGCGTCTCATTTCAGTGACATTATTCTATGGCCTGACTAGTTGTCTGGTTGGATAAACATGTTCACGGTGGTTGTCACCGGTAAAAAATGGGACTAATCAGAAAATGGAAGAATATTTTGAGCGAAACAGTATTAGTTAGAGGCCCTGAAGGAGAGAACGGAGCAACATAGAATGGAGAATTGCAAAAGACGGGGTCCACAAAAGATTTCATTGTCACAACGAACAGTTCCATTGATACTTAAGAGGCGGGCTGATACTTAAAGCGATTTCGTGCCCTTCTGGTGCGTTTTCTCGGTTTTTTCGTCATTTCAGTTCTACTCGCGGGCCAAACAATCGATTTAGCGATTAATCTCAAAATCGAAGATTATCGTTAACACTGCCTTTAAAACATGTGTAAATCAACATTCGAGAGCATAGTCGCCATATACTTCAGGAACTGCTTCCCATTTGCTTGGCATTCGACTGATTCTACAGGGTGTTCCATAATTATTGGCGTGCCAACGCGGCTTTGATTTTAAAAAAATCCAAAAAAAAATTGAAAAAAAAATCAAATTCTTGCTATTTTGATTTTATGGATTTCTTCGAGTCTTAGCTCTGTATTTCTCACCACAGTTCTGTAGATATTGATTTCTAATTGAGTATGATCGATGCGAATCCGAAGTTCGGCGCCATCATCGCAACGCAAAATTAACACACACGGCGAGACACATCGCCAATCAGCTCAGACTTACCCTGAATGCTAAAAGTCGTCTTCGTCAGCTTAGTCCGATCTCTGACTTAGCTTGTAAAAGCATTAAGATTAGTACTAGCATATCTAGGGTTGTCAAAGGGTGAGCGCCCGAGTCAACCGCAATTCGAGACTGTCGATGAAGTGGATAGCTAGAGAAAGGAATCTGTGGTTGGGATCCATCTTATAAGTCGTCAGGAAGGAGCTGAATCTTTGTTCACACCATTTAGAGCAGACCCATCTGGTGTCCGCCGACAAGAAGCTGAATGGAGACCGAAAGTTCAGGAAGCTCATGCACCGTTGCACAGGAGTCACGCATTGCTTCATGGCGCAAATAGATGGAAGAAATCATCAGTCTGAAGTTGATAAAGAAATGCGAAAACGACTGGATCGCAGCTAGAAGAACCAATGAGGTCTTACTGTGAGAAGATGTCACTGGTTGGACTGCTCATACGACTTCTGTGATAGCTTGGGAAAGCATCGCAAGCGAAAGTGGAACTCCGCCGTTTTTCTTGGTTTCTGACATGAAAATCAACAAGGACGTTAGCAGTACAACGAGTCTAGAGATCGTTTTGAACCGCTATATAACTTACCGATGCGGCAGCAGACTCTGCTGCCTCACACTAGGCCGTGGATAAGCACACAAAGTGAAAGCAATTCAAGAGTGCTGTCGAAGTGTGCTACTCTGAGTCAAACGCGCACGAAGAATTGCGGTCCTGCTCGTCGGACCGGCATCCACTAAACTTTCTAGTGTGATCCCTGATGAAGTCTGATATCTGCTATTCTTGACAAGCAAAATTGGCCCACTGGAATCTGTTTTGAGGGAAGCCTTGGATAAAATGAATGACGACTACCTCCGTGACTGCTGCGACGTCTTTCTAAGACTTCTTGGAGCCGATATTCGAACAGATGGCGGATATTTCCAGATCTAACCACTGTTCTGTGTTAACGCTAGTATAAATAAATGTAATCCATTTTGAATATTCTCATAATCCAGGGTAGGGTTCGAGAAACACGTCAATATCTGCGCGCCAATAATTATGGAACACACCTGTACGTGCGAAGAAGTCACGATTCCTGGATGCAATCAACGCTTTGACATCAGCCACCAAGTCATCGAAGTCGTCGTAGACTTTGTTTGTGCGCTTTATCGATGTGTACGGCGGATCTGGGAGCAGATCCTATACCTTATTGGCGATGGATTCGACCACACGGCGCCCAACTTGTGGACGGGCGTTAGAATGGTGTTTGTTGGTTTCGCTGCAGCAAATCGGTGGAAATTCGAAAGCGTTCAGCTCTGTTGTTGTCGGAGAGCTCGTGTGGCGCCCATCAAGCCAATTTCCATACTGTTCCAAAATTCTTCAGGCGTCGAACGAAAGTTGATTGATTGATATTAACGTCTTCAGCCAGCGTTCGCGTTGTCAGGCTTTCGTCCTATTCCACGGCTGTCTGAAGTGCTTGATCATCGAAATCCGATGGCCGACCTCTTCATTCTTTATCGTCCAAATTAGTGTCACCTGATTTAAAGCGAATAAACCATTTCCGTACTGCGCTATCAGTAATTGTTCTTTCCCCAAAAAGTTCGTTGAGATCGCGAAATGGCTGGGCTGCGGTGCATCTTTCTCGTAATGGTAGAGCATAATATGGTGAACATGAGTGTTGTTTTCGAGACGCATTTTTTCAACTGAATATTGAGGATTATTTTTATATAAATATTGAGGTCGAAACGCGATTTCACTGAAGAAAAACGCGTTATTAAAACCGTTCCAAAATTATGCATCAACCCAATAGATTTTATTGGTTGAAGGCAGCATACACGCTCGTAAACTTGTTGGAGATAACTGCGAAATTAGAATGGTATGGCCCAGATTACAACGCCTTCTCATTTTTAAGCGTCAACACGAACCTGGCCCAGCCCTGTATCTCTCCGCCCCACGTATTTGCGTCCTCCTCCAAACAGAGGTGCTGGGCCATTCCCACCGTCAACGACGTTTGTGAGTGCTACAATAAGTACAATAAATAAGTCACATACATCGACAACGGTGGGGATAGCACAGTACCCCTGTTTTGGAGGAGTACGGCAAATAGAGGAGGCGGAGAAGTACAGGGCAGGACCAACTTCTCACTCGTGTGGCGGCCTTGTAGGTCGTTTTGACGCTTCAAAAATGCATAGGTGTTGTAATCTGGCATACCATTCTATTTCCGTTGTTATCTCAACCACATTCACGAGCGTGTATGCTCCCTTTATAAAAGCTCGTAATTCGCGGTTGCGAAGTCAGCCGTGCATCTGGGTAATAATGCGTTCCGAAATAGTGTCATTTCGTTGGAAGCAATATATGTCTGACGCGCATGCATGCGTTTCGACAGCTGTCGGATTTTTAGAAAAAGTTTTGGAATGAGCGAGCGATAAAATCGGGCATACCACGTGTGAATGCGTACTAACCGTGGCCAATCCTATGTGCGACATTTATGCCGACCGCGGGCTAATGCCGTACCTACCGCGAGGCAATGCGTTACGAGCGCGTGTGGATGCGTACCGACCGCTTTCCGAATTTGGAAAGACTTCGTACTGACCGCGTGGCGAGACGTACCGACCGCGCCGCGGTCCGTACTAACCGGGTTTCGTTGCGTACCGACCGCCGTGGCAGTTTGTTTCGACCGCGTGTTTTGCGTACGAACCGCGAGAAAAAGCGTACCGATCGCGTGGCGATGTGTACTGATCGCGGTCATTGCGTACCAACCGCGCGGCAGTATGTATCGACCGCGTGGCAATGCGTACTGACCACGTGGCGAGACGTACCGACCGCCGTGGCAGTATGTATCGACCGCGTGGCAGTACGTACCAACCACGTGGCAAGACGCACCAACCGCGCGGCAATTCGTACAAACCGCGCTGCGGGCGTACCGACCGCGCGAAAATACGTACCGAACGCGCGGCAAGACGTACCGACCGCGCGGCGATGCGTACCGACCCCGTTACAATGCGTTTCCACGGCTGTTAGTATACGAAACCGTTCGTACTGACCGCGTGGCATTGCCTATCGACCGCGTGGCGATGCGTACTGATCGCGTGGCAGTGCGTACCGAGAGCGCGACAATGCGTACCGACCGCGTGGCAAGACGTACCGACCGCGCGGCTATACGTACTAACCGCGTGGTATTCCGTACGGACCGCGTGACAGTGCGTATCGACCGCGCTAATTTGCGTGCCGACCGCGTGCAAATTGCGTTCCAAACGTCGCCCATCCCGCTGTCGGTACGCAACTTGTCCGCCGTCGGTCCACCCCACTGTCTGAGCAGGACATCAGTGGGAGTGTGCAGGACATTAGTGGGAGTGGGCAGCACCTCATAAAAAGTGTGCAGGACATCAGTGGGAGTCGGCAGAACATGAGTGGGAGTGTTCAGAACATTAGTAGGAGTGTGCAGGACATTAGTGGGAGTGTGCAGGACGTAATAAAAAGTGTGCAGGACATCAGTGGGAGTGTGCAGGACATTAGTGGGAGTGGGCAGGACGTCATAGACAGTGTGCAGGACATCAGTGGGAATGTGCAGGACATCAGTGGGAGTGGGCAGGACAATAGTGGGAGTCTGCAGCACATCAGTGGGAGTGTTCAGGACATTAGTGGGAGTGTGCAGGACATTAGTGGTAGTGTGCATGACATCATAGATAGTGAGCAGGTCATTAGTGGGAGTGTGCAGGACGTGATAAAAAGTGTGCGGGACATCAGTGGGAGTGTGCAGGACATTAGTGGGAGTCTACAGAACATGAGTGGGAGTGTTCAGAACATTAGTAGGACTGTGCAGGACACTAGTGGGAGTGTGCAGGACGTGATAAAGAGTGTGCAGGACATCAGTGGAAGTGGGCATCACCTCATAAAAAGTGAGCAGGACATCAGTGGGAGTGTTCAGGACATAGTGGTAGTGTGCAGGACATTAGTTGTAGTGTGCATGACGTCATAGATAGTGAGCAGGACATCAGTGGGAGTGTGCAGGACATTAGTGGGAGTGGGCAGAACATCAGTAGGAGTGTGTAGGACACTAGTGCGAGTGTGCAGGACGTGATAAAAAGTGTGCAGGACATCAGTGGGTGTGTGCAGGACATTAGTGGGAGTCTACAGAACATGAGTGGGAGTGTTCAGAACATTAGTAGGAGTGTGCAGGACACTAGTGGGAGTGTGCAGGACATCAGTGGGAGTGTGCAGGACATTAGTGGTAGTGTGCATGACGTCATAGGTAGTATGCAGGACATTAGTGGTAGTGTGCATGACGTCATAGATAGTGAGCAGGACATCAGTGGGAGTGTGCAGGACATTAGTGGGAGTGGGCAGCACCTCATAAAAAGTGTGCAGGACATCAGTGGGAGTCGGCAGAACATGAGTGGGAGTGTTCAGAACATTAGTAGGAGTGTGCAGGACACTAGTGGGAGTGTGCAGGACGTGATAAAAAGTGTGCAGGACATCAGTGGAAGTGGGCAGCACCTCATAAAAAGTGAGCAGGACATCAGTGGGAGTCGGCAGAACATGAGTGGGAGTGTTCAGAACATTAGTAGGAGTGTGCAGGACACTAGTGGGGAGTGTGCAGGACATCAGTGGGAGTGTGCAGGACATTAGTGGTAGTGTGCATGACGTCATAGGTAGTATGCAGGACATTAGTGGTAGTGTGCATGACGTCATAGATAGTGAGCAGGACATCAGTGGGAGTGTGCAGGTCATTAGTGGGAGTGGGCAGCACCTCATAAAAAGTGAGCAGGACATCAGTGGGAGCTCGGCAGAACATGAGTGGGAGTGTTCAGAACATTGGTAGGAGTGTGCAGGACATTGGTGGGAGTGTGCAGGACGTGATAAAAAGTGTGCAGGACATCAGTGTGAGTGTGCAGGACATTAGTGGGAGTGGGCAGGACGTCATAGACAGTGTGCAGGACATCAGTGGGAATGTGCAGGACATCAGTGGGAGTGGGCAGGACAATAGTGAGTCTGCAGCACATCAGTGGGAGTGTTCAGGACATTAGTGGGAGTGTGCAGGACATTGGTGGTAGTGTGCATGACATCATAGATAGTGAGCAGGTCATTAGTGGGAGTGTGCAGGACATTAGTGGGAGTGTGCAGGACGTGATAGAAAGTGTGCAGGACATCAGTGGGAGTGTGCAGGACATTAGTGGGAGTGGGCAGGACGTCATAGACAGTGTGCAGGACATCAGTGGGAATGTGCAGGACATCAGTGGGAGTGGGCAGGACATTAGTGGGAGTCTGCAGCACATCAGTGGGAGTGTTAAGGACATTAGTGGGAGTGTGCAGGACGTGATAGAAAGTGTGCAGGACATCAGTGGGAGTGTGCAGGACATTAGTGGGAGTGGGCAGGACGTCATAGACAGTGTGCAGGACATCAGTGGGAATGTGCAGGACATCCCAGTGGGAGTGGGCAGGACATTGGTGGGAGTCTGCAGCACATCAGTGGGAGTGTTAAGGACATTAGTGGGAGTGTGCAGGACGTGATAGAAAGTGTGCAGGACATCCCGGTGGGAATGTGCAGGACATCAGTGGGGTGCAGTACATTGGCAGTGGGCAGCACTCATAGAAAGTGTGCAGGACATTAGTGGGAGTGTGCAGAACGTCATAGATAGTGAGCAGGACATCAGTGGGAGTGTTCAGGACATTAGTGGTAGTGTGCATGACGTCATAGGTAGTATGCAGGACATTAGTGGTAGTGTGCATGACGTCATAGATAGTGAGCAGGACATCAGTGGGAGTGTGCAGGACATTAGTGGGAGTGGGCAGCACCTCATAAAAAGTGTGCAGGACATCAGTGGGAGTCGGCAGAACATGAGTGGGAGTGTTCAGAACATTAGTAGGAGTGTGCAGGACATTAGTGGGAGTGTGCAGGACGTAATAAAAAGTGTGCAGGACATCAGTGGGAGTGTGCAGGACATTAGTGGGAGTGGGCAGGACGTCATAGACAGTGTGCAGGACATCAGTGGGAATGTGCAGGACATCAGTGGGAGTGGGCAGGACAATAGTGGGAGTCTGCAGCACATCAGTGGGAGTGTTCAGGACATTAGTGGGAGTGTGCAGGACATTAGTGGTAGTGTGCATGACATCATAGATAGTGAGCAGGTCATTAGTGGGAGTGTGCTGGACGTGATAGAAAGTGTGCAGGACATCAGTGGGAGTGTGCAAGACATTAGTGGGAGTGGGCAGGACGTCATAGACAGTGTGCAGGACATCAGTGGGAGTGGGCAGGACGTCATAGACAGTGTGCAGCACATCAGTGGGAGTGTTAAGGACATTAGTGGGAGTGTGCAGGACGTGATAGAAAGTGTGCAGGACATCAGTGGGAGTGTGCAGGACATTAGTGGGAATGTGCAGGACGTGATAGAAAGTGTGCAGGACATTAGTGGGAATGTGCGGGACGTCATAGATAGGGCATTAGTGGGAGTGGGCAGAACATTAGTAGGAGTGTGTAGGACACTAGTGGGAGTGTGCAGGACGTGATAAAAAGTGTGCAGGACATCAGTGGGAGTGTGCAGGACATTAGTGGGAGTCTACAGTACATGAGTGGGAGTGGTCAGAACATTAGTAGGAGGGTGCAGGACACTAGTGGGGAGTGTGCAGGACGTGATAAAAAGTGTGCAGGACATCAGTGGAAGTGGGCAGCACCTCATAAAAAGTGAGCAGGACATCCAGTGGGAGTCGGCAGGACATTAGTGGGAGTGTTCAGAACATTAGTAGGAGTGTGCAGGACACTGGTGGGAGTGTGCAGGACGTGATAAAAAGTGTGCAGGACATCAGTGGGAGTGTGCAGGACATTAGTGGTAGTGTGCATGACGTCATAGGTAGTATGCAGGACATTAGTGGTAGTGTGCATGGCGTCATAGATAGTGAGCAGGACATCAGTGGGAGTGTGCAGGTCATTAGTGGGAGTGGGCAGCACCTCATAAAAAGTGTGCAGGACATCGGTGGGAGTCGGCAGAACATGAGTGGGGTGTTCAGAACATTAGTAGGAGTGTGCAGGACATTAGTGGGAGTGTGCAGGACGTGATAAAAAGTGTGCAGGACATCAGTGGGAGTGTGCAGGACATTAGTGGGAGTGGGCAGGACGTCATAGACGGTGTGCAGGACATCAGTGGGAATGTGCAGGACATCGGTGGGAGTGGGCAGGACAATGGTGGGAGTCTGCAGCACATCAGTGGGAGTGTTCAGGACATTAGTGGGAGTGTGCAGGACATGATAGAAAGTGTGCAGGACATCAGTGGGAGTGTGCAGGACATTAGTGGGAGTGTGCAGGACATTAGTGGGAGTGGGCAGGACGTGATGAGAAAGTGTGCAGGACATTAGTGGGAGTGTGCAGGACGTCATAGATGGTGCGCAGGACATCAGTGGGAGTGTTCAGGACATTGGTGGGAGTGTGCAGGACATTAGTGGTAGTGTGCATGACGTCATAGATGGGAGTGTGCAGGACATTAGTGGGGTGTGCAGGGCATTAGTGGGAGTGTGCAGGATATTAGTAGGAATGTGTAGGACACTAGTGGGAGTGTGCAGGACGTGATAGAGAAGTGTGCAGGACATCAGTGGGAGTGTGCAGGACATTGGTGGGAGTGTGCAGGACATTGGTGGGAGTGTTCAGAACATTAGTGGGAGTGTGCAGGACATTGAGTGGGAGTGTGCAGGACATTGTAAAAGTGTGCAAGGACATCCCGGTGGGAGTGTGCAGGACATTGGTGGGAGTGTGCAGGACATTGGTAGGAGTGTGTAGGACACTGGTGGGAGTGTGCAGAAGGACGTGATAAAAAGTGTGCAGGACATCAGTGGGAGTGTGCAGGACATTGGTGGGAGTGTGCAGGACATGGTGGGAGTGTGCAGGACATTGGTGGGAGTGTGCAGGACATTAGTGGGGAGTGTGCAGGACGTGATAGTAAAGTGTGCAGGACATCAGTGGAAGTGGGCAGCACCTCATAAAAAGTGTGCAGGACATCAGTGGGAGTGTGCAGGACATTAGTGGGGGTGTTCAGGACATTGGTGGTAGTGTGTGCATGACGTCATAGATAGTGAGCAGGACATCAGTGGGAGTGTGCAGGACATTAGTGGGAGTGGGCAGAACATTGGTAGGAGTGTGCCGGAAGGACACTAGTGGGAGTGTGCAGGACGTGATAAAAGTGTGCAGGACATCAGTGGGAGTCGGCCCAGAACATGAATGGGAGTGTGCAGGACATTAGTGGGAGTCTACAGTACATGAGTGGGAGTGTTCAGAACATTAGTAGGAGTGTGCAGGACACTGGTGGGAGTGTGCAGGACGTGATAAAGTGTGCAGGACATCAGTGGAAGTGGGCAGCACCTCATAAAAGTGTGCAGGACATCCGTGGGAGTGTGCAGGACATTGAGTGGGAGTGTGCAGGACATTGGTGGGGTGTGCGGGACATCAGTGGGGTGTGCAGGACATTGTTAGTGGGAGTGTGCAGGACGTGATAGAAAGTGTGCAGAGACATCAGTGGGAGTGTGCAGGACATTAGTGGGAGTGTGCAGGACGTCATAGAAAGTGTGCAGGACATCAGTGGAGGTGTGCAGGACATTAGTGGGAGTGCAGGACGTCATAGTAGTAGGGACATCAGTGAGTGTTCAGGACATTAGTAGAGTGTGCAGGACATTAGTGGGAGTGTGCAGGACGTCATAGATAGTGTGCAGGACATCAGTGGGAGTGTGCAGGACATTAGTGGGAGTGGGCAGAACATTGGTAGGAGTGTGTAGGACACTGGTGGGAGTGTGCAGGACGTGATAAAAGTGTGCAGGACATCAGTGGGAGTGTGCAGGACATTAGTGGGAGTCTACAGAACATGAGTGGGAGTGTTCAGAACATTAGTAGGAGTGTGCAGGACACTGGTGGGAGTGTGCAGGACGTGATAAAAGTGTGCAGGACATCAGTGGAAGTGGGCGGCACCTCATAAAAAGTGAGCAGGACATCAGTGGGAGTGTTCAGGACATTAGTGGTAGTAGTGTGCAGGACATTAGTGGTAGTGTGCATGACGTCATAGATAGTGAGCAGGACATCAGTGGGAGTGTGCGGGACATTGGTGGGAGTGGGCAGAACATTAGTAGGAGTGTGTAGGACACTGGTGGGAGTGTGCAGGACGTGATAAAAAGTGTGCAGGACATCAGTGGGAGTGTGCAGGACATTAGTGGGAGTCTACAGTACATGAGTGGGAGTGTTCAGGACATTAGTGGTAGTGTGCAGGACATCAGTGGAAGTGGGCAGCACCTCATAAAAAGTGAGCAGGACATCAGTGGGAGTCGGCAGAACATGAGTGGGAGTGTTCAGAACATTAGTAGGAGTGTGCAGGACACTAGTGGGAGTGTGCAGGACGTGATAAAAAGTGTGCAGGACATCAGTGGGAGTGTGCAGGACATTAGTGGTAGTGTGCATGACGTCATAGGTAGTATGCAGGACATTAGTGGTAGTGTGCATGACGTCATAGATAGTGAGCAGGACATCAGTGGGAGTGTGCAGGTCATTAGTGGGAGGGCAGCACCTCATAAAAAGTGTGCAGGACATCAGTGGGAGTCGGCAGAACATGAGTGGGAGTGTTCAGAACATTAGTAGGAGTGTGCAGGACATTAGTGGGAGTGTGCAGGACGTGATAAAAAGTGTGCAGGACATCAGTGGGAGTGTGCAGGACATTAGTGGGAGTGGGCAGGACGTCATAGACAGTGTGCAGGACATCAGTGGGAATGTGCAGGACATCAGTGGGAGTGGGCAGGACAATAGTGGGAGTCTGCAGCACATCAGTGGGAGTGTTAAGGACATTAGTGGGAGTGTGCAGGACGTGATAGAAAGTGTGCAGGACATCAGTGGGAGTGTGCAGGACATTAGTGGGAATGTGCAGGACATCAGTGGCAGTGGGCAGCACCTCATAGAAAGTGTGCAGGACATTAGTGGGAGTGTGCAGGACGTCATAGATAGTGAGCAGGACATCAGTGGGAGTGTTCAGGACATTAGTGGTAGTGTGCAGGACATTAGTGGTAGTGTGCATGACGTCATAGATAGTGAGCAGGACATCAGTGGGAGTGTGCAGGGCATTAGTGGGAGTGGGCAGAACATTAGTAGGAGTGTGTAGGACACTAGTGGGAGTGTGCAGGACGTGATAAAAAGTGTGCAGGACATCAGTGGGAGTGTGCAGGACATTAGTGGGAGTCTACAGAACATGAGTGGGAGTGTTCAGAACATTAGTAGGAGTGTGCAGGACACTAGTGGGAGTGTGCAGGACGTGATAAAAAGTGTGCAGGACATCAGTGGAAGTGGGCAGCACCTCATAGAAAGTGTGCAGAACATTAGTGGGAGTGTGCAGGACATTGGTGGTAGTGTGCAGGACATTAGTGGTAGTGTGCATGACACGTCATAGATAGTGAGCAGGACATTAGTGGGAGTGTGCAGAACATTAGTGGGAGTGGGCAGAACATTCGTAGGAGAGTGTAGGACACAAGTGGGAGTGTGCAGGACGTGATACAAAGTGTGCAGGACATTAGTGGGAGTGTGCAGGACATTAGTGGGAGTGGGCAGGACGTCATAGACAGTGTGCAGGACATCAGTGGGAGTGGGCAGGACAATAGTGGGAGTCTGCAGCACATCAGTGGGAGTGTTAAGGACATTAGTGGGAGTGTGCAGGACGTGATAGAAAGTGTGCAGGACATCAGTGGGAGTGTGCAGGACATTAGTGGGAATGTGCAGGACATCAGTGGCAGTGGGCAGCACCTCATAGAAAGTGTGCAGGACATTAGTGGGAGTGTGCAGGACGTCATAGATAGTGAGCAGGACATCAGTGGGAGTGTTCAGGACATTAGTGGTAGTGTGCAGGACATTAGTGGTAGTGTGCATGACGTCATAGATAGTGAGCAGGACATCAGTGGGAGTGTGCAGGGCATTAGTGGGAGTGGGCAGAACATTAGTGTGTGTAGGACACTAGTGGGAGTGTGCAGGACGTGATAAAAAGTGTGCAGGACATCAGTGGGAGTGTGCAGGACATTAGTGGGAGTCTACAGTACATGAGTGGGAGTGTTCAGAACATTAGTAGGAGTGTGCAGGACACTAGTGGGAGTGTGCAGGACGTGATAAAAAGTGTGCAGGACATCAGTGGGAGTGTGCAGGGCATTAGTGGGAGTGGGGAGAACATTAGTAGGTGTGTTGGGACACTAGTGGGAGTGTGCAGGACGTGATAGAAAGTGTGCAGGACATCCCAGTGGGAGTGTGCAGGACATTAGTGGGAGTGTGCAGGACATCACTGGTGGGAGTGTGCAGCACGTCATAGAAAGTGTGCAGGACATCGGTGGGAGTGTGCAGGACATCAGTGGGAGTGGGCAGGACAATGGTGGGAGTGTTCAGAACATTGGTAGGAGTGTGCAGGACATTAGTGGGAGTGTGCAGGACGTGATAAAAAGTGTGCAGGACATCAGTGGGAGTGTGCAGGACATTGGTGGGAGTGGGCAGAACATTAGTAGGAGTGTGCAGGACATTAGTGGGAGTGTGCAGGACGTGATAAAAGTGTGCAGGACATCAGTGGAGTGTGCAGGACATTGGTGGGAGTCATAGCGCTGCCATAAAGTGAGCAGGACATCCGGTAAAGTCCGGCAGAACATGAGTGGGAGTGTTCAGAACATTGGTAGGAGTGTGCAGGACACTAGTGGGAGTGTGCAGGACGTGATAAAAAGTGTGCAGGACATCAGTGGGAGTGGGCAGCACCTCATAAAAAGTGAGCAGGACATCAGTGGGAGTGTGCAGGACATTAGTGGTAGTGTGCAGGACATTGGTGGTAGTGTGCATGACGTCATAGATGGTGAGCAGGACATCAGTGGGAGTGTGCAGGACATTAGTGGGAGTGGGCAGAACATTAAAAAAGTGTGCAGGACCATCAGTGGGAGTGTGGGACACTAGTGGGGTGTGCAGGACGTGATGAAAGTGTGCAGGACATCGGTGGGAGTGTGCAGGACATTAGTGGGAGTGGGCAGAACATGGTGGGAAGTGTTCAGAACATTAGTAGGGTGTGCAGGACATTAGTGGGAGTGTGCAGGACGTCATAGATAGTGAGCAGGACATCGGTGGGAGTGTGCAGGACATTAGTGGGAGTGGGCAGGACGTGATAGTGTGCAGGACATCAGTGGGAAGTGCAGGACATCGGTGGGGTGTGCAGGACATTAGTGGGAGTGTGCAGGACATTAGTGGTAGTGTGCAGGAATCAGTGGGAGTGTGCAGGACATTAGTGAGAGTCTACAGAACATGAGTGGGAAGGTTCAGAACATTAGTAGGAGTGTGCAGGACACTAGTGGGAGTGTGCAGGACGTCATAGATAGTGAGCAGGACATCAGTGGGAGTGTGCAGGACATTAGTGGGAGTGGGCAGAACATTAGTAGGAGTGTGTAGGACACTAGTGGGAGTGTGCAGGACGTGATAGAAAGTGTGCAGGACATCAGTGGGAGTGTGCAAGACATTAGTGGGAATGTGCAGGACATCAGTGGCAGTGGGCAGCACCTCATAGAAAGTGTGCAGGACATCAGTGGGAATGTGCAGGACATCAGTGGGAGTGGGCAGGACAATAGTGGGAGTCTGCAGCACATCAGTGGGAGTGTTAAGGACATTAGTGGGAGTGTGCAGGACGTGATAAAAAGTGTGCAGGACATCAGTGGGAGTGTGCAGGGCATTAGTGGGAGTGGGCAGAACATTAGTAGGAGTGTGTAGGACACTAGTGGGAGTGTGCAGGACGTGATAAAAAGTGTGCAGGACATCAGTGGGAGTGTGCAGGACATTAGTGGGAGTCTACAGTACATGAGTGGGAGTGTTCAGGAACATTGGTAGGAGTGTGTGCAGGACACTGGTGGGAGTGTGCAGGACGTGATAAAAAGTGTGCAGGACATCAGTGGAAGTGGGCGGCACCTCATAAAAGTGAGCAGGACATCAGTGGGAGTCGGCAGAACATGGTGGGAGTGTTCAGAACATTAGTAGGAGTGTGCAGGACACTAGTGGGAGTGTGCAGGACGTGATAAAAAGTGTGCAGGACATCAGTGGGAGTGTGCAGGACATTAGTGGTAGTGTGCATGACGTCATAGGTAGTGTGCAGGACATTAGTGGTAGTGTGCATGACGTCATAGATGGTGAGCAGGACATCAGTGGGAAAGTGTGCAGGTCATTAGTGGGAGTGGGCGGCACCTCATAAAAAGTGTGCAGGACATCAGTGGGAGTGTCCGGCCAGAACATGAGTGGGAGTCATTTCAGAACATTAGTAGTGTGTGCATGATGTCACAGATATATATGATATCAGGAGGTGTAGGACATTAGTGGGAGTGTGCAGGACGTGAGTAGAAAGTGTGCAGGACATCAGTGAGGAGTGTGCAGGACATTAGTGGTAGTAAAAAGTGCATGACGTCATAGGTAGTATGCAGGACATTGGTGGTAGTGGGCAGGACGTCATAGACAGTGTGCAGGACATCAGTGAGGAGTGTGCAGGACATCAGTGGGAGTGGGCAGGACAGTGAGTGGGAGTCTGCAGCACATCCCGGTGGGAGTGTTAAGGACATTAGTGGGAGTGTGCAGGACGTGATAGAAAGTGTGCAGGACATCCCAGTGGGAGTGTGCAGGACATTAGTGGGACAATGTGCCAGGACATCAGTGGCAGTGGGCAGCACCTTATAGAAAGTGTGCAGAACATT